>JAVLUX010000019.1:7465000-7877500 GCA_032164185.1 Moxostoma hubbsi
CCCGCTGCGAAGCCCCGCCGGGTATGTCCAAATTAACCGTCCCCTTGGTGCCGCGTGGCTTTCACTTCCCAACCCGTCTCGCTGGCTGGCCCGGACCATCCGACTCGGTTACGCAATTCAGTTTGCCAGACCCCCGCCCCCCTTCATGGGCGTCCGCTTTTCCGCAGTACACGGCGAACACGCCCACTCCCTGCACGCGGAAATCGCAACTCTTCTGGCCAAAGACGCGATAGAGCCTGTCCCTCCAACCGAGATGAAGAAGGGTTTCTACAGCCCTTACTTCATCGTACCCAAGAAAAGCGGTGGCTTACGACCAATCTTGGACCTTCGAGTTCTCAACCGAGCGTTGCACAAACTCCCGTTCAAGATGCTCACGCAGAAACACATTTTAACCTGTGTCCGGCATCTAGATTGGTTCGCAGCGATAGACCTGAAGGACACGTACTTCCACGTCTTTCATCCTGCCCCGACACCGCCCCTACCTGCGGTTTGCGTTCGAGGGCCAGGCGTACCAGTACAAAGTCCTCCCCTTCGGCCTGTCTCTGTCCCCTCGCGTCTTCACGAAAGTCGCAGAGGCAGCTCTTGCTCCGCTCCGAGAAGCCGGCATTCGCATACTCAACTACCTCGACGACTGGCTCATTCTGGCCCACTCGCGAGAGTTACTATGCGCCCACAGAGACCAGGTGCTCAGGCACCTCAGCCGTCTGGGGCTTCAGGTCAACTGGGAAAAGAGCTCACTCCAGTTCAGAGCATCTCTTTTCTCGGGATGGAGTTAGACTCGGTCTCAATGTCCGCACGTCTCACCAACGAGCGTGCCCAGTCAGTGTTGAACTGCCTCGCCGCCTTCAGGCCAGGCACAGCGGTCCCCTTAAAACTTTTCCAGAGGCTCCTGGGGCATATGGCGTCCTCCGCGGCGGTCGCGCTGCTGGGGTTGATGCATATGAGACCGCTCCAACACTGGCTCCAGACCCGAGTCCCGAGACGAGCATGGCGCTACGGCACGCACCGGGTAACAATCACCCCTGCCGACAAACATTCAACCCCTGGACAGACCTCTGTTTCTTACGGGCTGGAGTACCCCTACAGCAGGTGTCCAGACGCGTCCTGGTCACGACCGACACCTCCAGATTGGGTTGGGGCGCCGTTTGCAATGGGCACGCAGCCTCAGGCCGTTGCAAAAGGGCCCAGCTGCGTTGGCACATCAACTGCCTCGAGTTGTTGACCGTCCTTCTAGCCCTGCGGCAGTTTCTCCCGTTAATTCGCGACAAACATGTCCTGGTCAGGTCGGACAGCACCACTGCGGTCGCGTACATAAATCGCCAAGGCGGCGTACGCTCCCGTCACATGTCGCAACTCGCCCGTCGTCTCCTCCTTTGGAGCCAGCACCGACTCAGGTCGCTGCATGCCACTCACATCCCCGGCAACCTCAATGTGATGGCGGACGCGCTGTCAAGACAACGCTTGCCTGGCGGAGAGTGGAGGCTTCACCCCCACTTGGTTCAGCTGATTTGGGAACGGTTCGGCAAGGCCCAGGTAGACCTGTTTGCCTCCCGAGAGACCTCCCACTGTCCGCTCTGGTACGCCCGCTCAGAGGCTCCCCTAGGGGCAGATGCACTGGCACACAGCTGGCCGGTGGGGCTGCGCAAGTACGCATTTCCCCCAGTGAACCTTCTTGCACAGGTGCTGTGCAAGGTCAGGGAGGACGAGGAGCAGGTCACTCTCGTGGCTCCTTACTGGCCCACCCGGGCCTGGTTCTCGGACCTCGTGCTCCTCGCAACAGCCCCTCCCTGGCGAATTCCCCTGAGGAAGGACCTTCTTTCTCAGGGACGGGGCACGCTCTGGCATCCGCACCCAGACCTCTGGAACCTCCACGTCTGGTCCCTGGACGGGATGCGGAAGATCTAGCTGGTCTACCACCCACGGTCGTAGCCACGATCAACCAAGCCAGAGCCCCTTCTACCAGGCAACTTTACGCCCTGAAGTGGCGTCTGTTTGTCAATTGATGTTCTTCCCGGGCAGAAGACCCACAGAGGTGCGCAGTTAGGTCGGTGCTCCTGTTCCTACAGGAGAGGTTGGAGGGGAGGCTGTCCCCGTCCACCTTGAAGGTGTATGTTGCCGCTATCGCAGCTCACCACGACCCAGTAGACGGCAAGTCTCTGGGCAAGCACGACTTAATCGTCAGGTTCCTAAGAGGCGCCCGGAGGTTAAACCCCTCCCGGCCAAACCTGTTCCCCTCCTGGGATCTCTCGGTGGTCCTCGCCGGTCTTCAGAGATCCCCTTTCGAGCCACTAGAATCAGCTGGACTCAGGGCCCTCTCTCTAAAGACGGCCCTGCTGATCGCGCTCGCCTCCATCAAGAGGGTCGGGGACCTGCAAGCGTTCTCTACTAACGACACTTGCCTGGAGTTCGGTCCGGCAGACACTCATGTGATCCTAAGACCTCGACCGGGCTATGTGCCCAAGGTTCCTACCACGCCCTTTAGAGATCAGGTAGTGAACCTACAAGTGCTGCCTTGCGTGCCTTGCGTGCCTACCTGGAACGCACCCAGAGCTTTAGGCGCTCTGAGCAGCTCTTTGTCTGCTTTGGAGGACAGCAGAAAGGGAACGCTGTCTCCAAACAGAGGTTGTCTCACTGGGTGGTGGAGGGCATTCAATTGGCCTACCACACCCAGGCCGTGCCACCCCCCTTACGGGTTCGGGCCCACTCCACTTGGAGTGTGGCATCCTCATGGGCACTGGCGAGGGGCACCTCCCTAGCAGACATCTGCAGAGCTGCGGGCTGGGCAGCACCTAACACCTTTACGAGATTCTACAATCTCAGGGATGAGTCAGTCTCGTCCCGTGTTCTCTCAGGTCCGAGCCCATAGAACTCGGTACACGTCGACGATCTGACCGGGTGATTCGCTTGTTCCAGCGCCGTTTCCCTCTGCCAAGGCAAAACAGTGCGCTTTTGTCCCAGAGGACCTAGGTCCCTGGTTGATTCCTCCCTAGCCCTTCGGACCCGCAGCAGTTCAGCGGAGGAACGTGCTGGTCCAGTCCACTACGGGTACCTCCGGCTACCCGTACTGGAATAGGTGCTCCACAGATCAGGCCTCCTACGGGACTCCTCCTGTGTGTATTTCCGCGGTAAGGTCACCTTACGAGCTGACCCGCGTCTCCCTTAGGCAGTCCTTCGCTGCCCTCCGGTCACCGTGTTGTAGCAACTCCCCCCTTCTCGAGGTTGGATCTACCACCGCGCCATTTTTCTCCCACACGCTTCACGTGAGGAGTGCTATTTGTGAGACCCGTTGTTGCATAAAGGCTAAAAGTGCAGTCACAAATACCTTTGGACTGAGAAATTCCATGGGCGAAGATGGTGTGGGTAGACGTTGAGCGCTTGTGAAACCAACAAAATATAATTGTCAAGCAGCCTCTTTAAAGCTCACACAGATAAAAAGATAAAAATTTTGACACTGAAATTTTCTCCTTATTTATTGTGAATATTCAGCATAACTGTGTATGAAGCACAGTCCACACAGAAGTCACTGCCAAACCAAGCAACGTCCTATTGGCCAACATGGTGAATTCGCCTGTCAAAGTTCATCAAACTTAAACTCAAGTGAAATCTGCAAGGGGAAATTCTTCACCACCGGAAGTCCATCGCGTGAAACTCACTGAGATGACTATTTCGCCTGCGGAAGTTCGCCGTGTGAAGGTATGTGTGACTGCGCCATAAGGAATGTGGAACACTTAATCACAAGGAAATTTAAGTTCCATAAACTGCAAGATTCAAAATCCTTTCTGGCCTCACCACTAAAAGTCAGTTTGAATACTAGGGGTCTGTAAAATGTCTTACCAACCCTCCACGTGTTTGAGAAGTGAAATTCCACAATCTGAATTAATTCCACGTCAGAACAGTTGATGTTAATTAATCTTTTGATCTTCAGGGTTTGTACTCACCTGGAGCCTGCTGTTGCATGATGTCTCCAATATCTTGCAGATGTATGAAGAGAATGACTCCTCCTACCGTAAACAGCAGCAAAAACCAGAAAGAGTATGGCAGCCTACGAACCGACACCCCAAACTTCCACCGGCCACGAATAACGTCCATCATCTTGCGATTTAATTATTATTTGTTGTTCCGTATGATAGACACACCTGCAGATAGAGAGAGAGAGAGAGAGAGAGAGAGAGAGAGAGAGAGAGAGACTGTGATACATCTTTCCAATGCAAAACATACTTATAATTCATGAAGATACATGAAGATACAATTCAACCTTTTGCTTCATTTGCGCTTTGGGAAGGAGGATAGTTTGGGGGGGCATACCCACCCCTGAACCCCCCTGATCCCTTGCCTTTAACACATTTTGATTTTTTAATTTTCCATGCAACAAAAAGAGCTTTTCTGTTATTACTTCAAATTAGTAGGTTAAATTAATCATAAACTTACAGTATGTGATACATAATTATTTTAAATATATATATATATATATATATATATATATATATATATATATATATATATATATTACTAATTTGTAAGTATATTCACCTCAACCCTCTTGTTCCGCAGTTGTTTCACTTCACACACTTCGAACATGTTTTAGATTATCAATAGGAGTTTGAGAATTCTACCTGACACCGGATCAAAAAATAGCAAAGAAATTCCATTTAATCTCAAATAGTATTTCATCTCAAATAGCATTGAATCTCAAATGCAGCTGCGATTCTTTAAAATGATCAAGCCTGTGTAACCGATTTCAGAGTACAAATTAATGTCATGTTCCTTCGAATGTTGAAACATGAGTGTCAGAATCAAATCAGCCCATTAAACTGATGTTCTTGTATTTACTAAAGAGGCTTCATCCATCTGACAGGATGATAGTAATGTAATCACTAATGCATACAGACTCAAATGGCTATTAGCTCAACAATGCATGCAAGCATGCTTACTACAGGATTAATGGCACAACAGTACAAAAGTCTTTTTCTAATTTTCTCAAGTCAAAACTGCTAAAAATGAGTTTTATCATTTCAAGATGTCCGTTGAAATGTGTAAACCCATATGCTTGTATTTTGTCTTTTTTCCCGCCCCACAGGCAGACACCTCACTAAATGTGCTTTATATATATATATATATATATATATATATATATATATATATATATATATATATTTTTTTTTTTTTTTTTTTTTTTTTTGTGTATGTATGAATACCAAACTATTATTTAACCTAAAAGAGATCTGCTTTCTTCTATAAAGAAAATCTCTGAGCAAGCACAAATTCATGGTTTAGTATGTAAATGAGACTATGGCCAAAGTCATCTCTCAGATAATGAGATGATACAGACAGTTGCAGTATCTGGAGGATGTTGCCATAGTGATTTGATGTTGCCAGGTTGTCTACTGTTAACAACTAATGGATATAAATTGTACATTTCTAAATCAGCACATACATTTCACCCACACATGACGGTGCTTAAGACAACATTTATGATGAACTCAACATGCAACAAAATTTACTTTCAAAACTTTCAAAATTTAACTTTCACTCAAAGGGTTTTCAGTTATTAGAATTGACATCAGACATCAGCTTTAGAATTCACATTATGTTAGAATCAACTTTTTAGTTTTGCATACTTATTCTGGAGACTTTGACGCTAAAATATTTAGCTGTTGTGAGAGTCAGTGCAATGTGTATCGTGCCAATCTGTGGCTTTCTGTAGGGGGGATTTCTCTGCTCGACACACACTCAAGGCATCAACTAGATTAGATCTGTTTTTACAGATTTCTTGGAAAAATTGCAGCCCTCACATTCATGAAAAATTGCAGCACTAAACGTAAGAATTGTAGTTCCAGTTTAATTAACTTGAGAGCAAGTTTTCCAACACATTTGTTTTAAATCTTACCTTTTATTACTGCAAATTCACTTTGTGAACTTAAACTTTTGTTTACTCTTATAACATCAACTTGGTTCCTAAACCAAGTGAGCTGACTTGCAGACTGCCTACATAGGCACTACATTATAAAATTGTGCTCAAAAAAAAAAAAAAAGGGAACAACGATGAAAGCTAGAAGCATCTGTGCTAGAAGCAACATAGTTGCAAGGAGTATTGTTTTAGGTCTAACAATGCTGCCTTGTAAGCTTCTTTTGGCCAAGGTAGCAGATGTATCTGGAGAAGGCAATCATTGCATGCATTGACGAACTTGGTCAAATAAATCAATCCAAGATGGAGAAATGTCGACTACAAATATATTTAAGCCTACATTTCATTCAATACTTTGGTAAAACTCAATTATCGATGTGAATAACAATTAATTTATCCAATACTTGTGTGTGCACTAACTATGTATTTTTAAGCTTATTGGATAATTCTGTCATTTTACAGCCACAGTACAAGTACATGTTAATGTCAAACTCTATGGGAATCATTAAAGTATTCTGTCATTAGCTTAAAGCAAAAGTAAGTCAAATAAACAATGTTTTCAAAACAGCTAATTGTATGAGGCTCGGAGTTGCTGCCTACTTAAATTTCATTCAATATTTACAGGTATCAACAAAAAATACCCAATATTTGTGTGTGACCTGTATTTTTAAGCTTATTAGAGTATTATGTAATTTACTTTAAATATCGGCGTGTGTACTCACCGATCACACATCAGAATTGCCGCCATACAGAGGTAAATCATGAATAAAATATATTTAAATGTCCATGAAAGTCCATATTTGTGCTGACTTCAGACATGTTTACACCTTTCCAGGGACTTTGCATGAATCAAAAGCATTTTTTGAGGTTTTTCTTGAGATCGTTTTACAGGTGTTTTTCTATTCACCGCCATTGTTTCCTCCCACTGATGTTCACTAATATGGCGGCTGTGGGGAAAAAGTGACACCACTGAAACAGGTAAATATTAGAGTCAATTGTGAGTCGAATCTCTTGTGTGCTTACATTGGGAGCACTTTTTATATGGCGCTCAAGTTGCTGCCTACTGAAAATGCATTCAATACTTTCAAGTATCAACAAAAATCAACTATTTTACCCAATATTTTTGTGTGTTCTCTATTCTTAGGCTTAGAGTTTTATGTCATTAGCTTAGCAACATTCTAATATCAAACTATTGGAATCAATTGTGAGTCAAAACTCTTGTCGCTTTGTGTGAGAATTGCTATTTGTCAGTGGTTGCCCAAATCAGTCACTTATGATGTTATATTTCAGTTAGGATGTTGTCTTAGAAGGTAACTGCTTATACCACCCGAATCCAGGTTGTGCTGAGTGACTACAGCCAGGTCTCCTAAGCAAACAAATTGGCCCGGTTCTAGAGAGGGTAGAGTCACATGGGGTAACCTCCTCATGGTCACAATAATGTGTGGATCTCGCTCTCGTGGGGTGCGTGGTGAGTTGTGTGTGAGCGCCACGGAGAATAGCGTGGGCCTCCACACACACTACGTCTCTGCGGTAACGCGCTAAATAAGCCACGTGATAAGATGTGCGGATTGATGGTCTCAGATGCGGTGGCAACTTGAGGCACTACACCACCACGCATTGGGAAATGGGCATTCCCCGGCAAAAAAGAAGAAGGTAACTGCTTATGTATGCAGTTGGGGTGTAACGGTTCAAATTTCTCATGGTTTAGTTTGTATCACGGTTTTACGGTCACGGTTCTACGGTCACGGTTTCGGTATTTGTTATGTTCATAAAAAAAAAAAATATTACTGCATTTGTAGTAAAATCAAAGTAACCACAAAATTAACATTTACTGTCATAGTAACAATACTATAGTAAATCATGGTTAATATATGGAAACTACAGTATTACTGTATCCAACATTTAACTTGCAGTAATTCCTGCATTAATGCTACATGCATCAACATAAAGTGTGTTTCATACTCAACTCAACATACTGTAAATTCAACATTAGGAAGCTGCACATCACTATAGAAGGAAAAACCTTGCAGTTAAATTTATGCTAGAAGGAATGTCATAACGCAACATGAGTGTTTTAATCATATGCGGAAATCCCACATCTTCATCAAAGGAGTAGGGCAACATAACTTTGGCAATGAACACTCCAAGCACTTTATTTATTGTTATAAGTCTGTCCGAACTAGCACTGAGTTCCTTAAAGATGGAAGTGTGTCTGTGTCCAGTTTCAGGCTCACCTATGGATCTGTGTGCACCATGCACTATCAATCCTCAGTTGATGTCAACGTAATTAACTAATCAAACATCGATGTATTACCAGTATACGTAATCGCGTCGAGCAATGTTTGCAAACAGTGACTGTTTTGTAAAGGTTTTATGACCATCGCTGTTGTGATTGACAGCAAAAATGAAAAAGTTTCCAGACAGGAAACACTAGAAGTGGGCACACTAGAAATGTCCTCATGAACCACATGTATAGCATAATACCCTTGTAATTACCAGTTTGTAACCTTAAAAAACACCCCAAACCCTCACACACACACACATACACACAGCACAGTCATTGGGTGAGTTCAAGCAGAGTTTGAGACTGTTTTCGTAAGAACTGTCACAGCTGTTGTAAACGTTTATTTAGTGCTTCTGCCTGAAAACAATCTGCCTGTTATTCCCCACTAGACCTTGTGTATAATGGCTATTTCTGCAGCAGTCCTCTGATTTACAGTGTTAAATACATCCGCGCTTGCCCTCAAGACAAAATAACACATCTTGCATCAACACAGCTTAAGATGACAAACGGGGGATACACAGAAATGCCAATACCGCCCTAAACACGAGCAATGTCCTAAAACTGACAGAAAAATATACAGGTAAGGGCCTTCCTGCATTCATTACTTTCTTTCCATTCTGCTTTTATTTATAGTCAACAAAATTCATCCCCTTCCTCTAGCACAAAAACAAATTTCAGCTACAAGCGAATCAATAAGCTTTGTTTGGTTAATTACACTCTGAACAGGCCGGTGCTTTAGCACTAGCAGATCGATGCCGTGGCTTTTGCTTCAAGTTCAGATTTGCATTGTTTGGTGTTACACAAGAGCATAGTTCTGCTAAACAGTTCACAAAGCTGCTATAAATAGTGTTGATTCAGTGAAACTGGGCAAACAGAAACTATTTATTCATTCGACCCATTTTTATATTAGTTGTCAAATATCTTAAAAACCAAAGATATTTCAAAACAATTTGGTTTTTACGAAACAAACTAGGCTGAAGGAAGGTATAATAAATAGGGTGTTCTGGGGGGTTACTTACTGGTCAAGTTAATAGAGCCTCAATAAATGTATAATATTGTCTCTGGATATGGCTCGGGTCCCTCCTTCAATGCAAGTGAATGGGAATTTTTCATCTGCCAGGCAAAAATCGCCCTCTTGTTTAATAACACAGCTCTCCTCAACAAATCACATGAATTAAAACCCGTCGCATAAATGGTCCTTTAACCCTTGAATGCATGGGTGTTTCACCAAACCTTATGACCTACTCTGGTCTTTAGCGATGATGCAACAAATATAGAACAGGATTCATTCATTCCACACTGAAATTTCATGAGACACATCTGGTTGTCAAACACATATTGAGCTAGGCAAGGCAAGGCAAGGCAAATAAGTTAAACACATGTATTTTAGTAGTACACCCAAATGATAATAGCCAAATCATACTGTTCATGTGTTACACTTGCTATAGTTTACTGCAAGGTTTCTTCATTAAATTACAATGACAAATGTAAATCAAGTCAATCACTGACACATCAGCGCCACATTGAGTAAGAAATAGCTTGTATAATATGAACATGTGTACACACATATGGAATACTGATAATTCACCATTGTCACTCAACGTACATTTATATGAACGTACATTTGTATGAATATACGCAGTACTCATTTGTTTTGTAATTAACAAAGAAATGTATGTCCTGTGATGTAAACTTATACAGATATGAAATAAACATAAAATTATTATTTATGGAAGCACCCAAAGCATTATACTATTACATATCTAGGGTCTTTAATGATCCTATACGCTTTTGGTAACTAAGCAGTTATTACTATTTTTTGTTTTTTTTGTTATATTATTCAGAAGAGAAAGTTTGAGGAATACTAAAAATATGTGGGTAAAATTCCAAACTATTGATCAGGCTCAGGCACTGGAATGAGGTCCCCGGCAGTGTTGGGTAAGTTACTCTAAAAAAGTAATTATTTACAAACTACTAATATCTTAATAAATACATAATATGTTCTACAGTGTAATTAGATTACTGTACTAATTACTCTGTCTGAAAAGTAATTGCATTACTTATTACTAATTACTTTCTAAAACCCTTATCAACTTCGACCAGTTGAAAAATAGACATGAAAGAATACACATGAAATTGTTCTTTTAATTCTTTCCAATAAATAATATAAAATCAAATAAATTATTCATGAACTGGCCAAATAATTGAATGGGGCTGCATTAAATTAGAAAACATACATTTTAACATTAGACATTAAATTTTGATTTTAAATTCACTATTGTTTTATACAGAATGTGTCTATAGTCTATACAGTATTTAACACAATTACTCTACATCAGAAGTAACTGTAATTAATTTACTGAAAAATTATGAGTAATTATTTAATATATTATTATTTAATTAATATAACTTTACTTATTTCAATGAAAAAGTAATTTAATTACAGTAATAAATTACTTAGTAATGCATTACACCCAACACTGGTCCCGGGTCACTAAAGACCCAAGGTATGCAAGGGTTAAATCACTAACCCTAAGTATAAGCAATAGTAATAGTGATGCTTGCCTTATCAAACACATCTAATATGGTAAATGGTCTGCACTTAAATAGCACTTTTTTAACCTTAGCGGTTTTCAAAGCGCTTTACAGTGTGACTCATTCACCCATTCACACACACTTCACACACACACACACACACACACACACACACACACACACACACACACACCAATGACGGCAGTGCTGCCATGCAAGGCGCTAGCCTGCCATTGGGTGCAACTTGGGGTTCAGTGTCTTGCTCAAGGACACTTCAGCATGTGGAGTCATGAGGGCCGGGAATCGAACCACCATCCCTGCGTTAGTGGCCAACCCGCTCTACCACCTGAGCCACAGCTACCCACTAATTCTTAATAAGAAATAGAGAATGCAATTGATGAAGTAATTAAAGATACATAAAAATGCCACAGATAAACATTTTCAATATGCAGCAGGTGTGCAAGATTCTTAGTTACAGTTATATTGAGCAATCTCTCAAGCTGAGATTCCTGTACTCCACTTTATTACAGACACCTGAGATAAACTCCTTTGTGTCCAGTCACAGGCGTACAGAGGTGAATTGCGAGTCCTTGAACTGTGTAGCATTTCTTCACATCCAAACTTTGCATTTTGCTGATGGAAGCAGTCTATGAAAGCAAGAATTTTACATACAGGCTTGCCACAGGCAGATTGCAGTATTAATGCATCAATATACAAACACTTTGGGCAGCTGTCACAGTTCATTAACCGAAGGCTGACTGATACAAATGATGAAAAGTGTGTTTCTGCAGTAGTTAGTGGTGGTTGCTAAGGTGAGCATCAATTTTATTACTGCTCATATTTACAGTAGGGTTAGTGATTTGAACAATACTCTAACCCTAATTATTAAACTGTAACACGCAACTCATCCTGCATCGTTTGTGCTACAGACATGAATGATCATGCGTCTGGCTGAGAACATATGTGCCGATACCTTTTGATAAGACATCTGACTTATGATGTTTGCCTGGCAGATGGTAAAACAGGCGAATTAAATCCACTGAAGAAGGGACCTGAGTATCAGAGACCAGAATATCAGAGACATAGAGGTGGGGAAAGAGACATTTTTAATGTCTGAAGTAAAACTGGATTTTATATTTGGAGTCTTGCAGAAGTAATGTTCAGTGCAAGCTTATTCTCTTCCTGCCCTAATTCATAAAAAAAATATAATAAAAAATTATATTGCTGTTTTTGTGATTTGTAAAATGTTTGAAGTGCTACAAGGTCCAAACTTTTCTACGTAAAGTCACTCTAATTTAAGGTGTCACTGTTAAGCAGCTTTGGTTTCAATTACAGAACAGCAACTCAAAAGATTCAATTCAACTATTTTATTCTGTTTTCTGCAGCCCGAGTGACAATAAATCAAGAAGAGTTAAAAAAAAAGAGAGAGAGAGAGAGAGAGAGAGGAGCATTTTCAATTTGGGGATTCATGATGAGTGACCCAGATATTGCGACTCCCCGCAGCTCATTTCCTCTGGGATTGGCGCTACAATCATATCCACTTTTAGCCCTTACTGGTCCTGTGAAGCAAGCCATATTTCTTTTGTTTTCTAAATGCAATAATACTTGGGAGTGTCTGTTACCCACATAAAGCCAAACTAAATAATAATAACAGTTTTGAAAATGTGTTTTCTGCAAACTGAATATGGAAATATTGAGTTATCTGTGTTTTTGTGTAGCTGTATCAAATACAGTTCATTTCTGTCTATTTATATATTCTGGATCCTCAGCAACAATCCAGCAAATGTAAGAAATGGGCAAATATGCTTTATGATGAACACTAACCCCTGAAATCCTTTACAAAGAATAAAACATTTTTAGAGCAGACCATTTGAAAAATTAAAGATATAAAGCCTGTGTTTATGCTGTCTTGGGCACAAGAAAATTGTAAGGAGAATCAATTTTTTCGAACAAACATTCACTTCAAAATGTTTAATACAAGAAATAAAATTCTACTAAAAATGTAGTTAAAATAAACAAAGCTTCCATGAACATTTTTGAATGATGACGCAAGTGGATCCTTGAATCAGAGTTATGATTAACTGATTCTTTGTAATTTGTAATTTAAACTGATCATTAATCAAACTTTCCAACTGAAGCTCTTATTAAACATCTTTCATTTTAACACTCTCAAACTTGAAAAGTTTTGGCCAAATAAAAAGCACATCATTGCAAATCAGAATTTCTGTGGACATTTTGATGTGTATTCGATACCCTGTACCACCTTCCTGATGAGATAATTCCAAATTGTGTAAAATGGGTGGGTAAAAATAGCTGTAATGTTGTTCTGAGAGCTGTTTTTAAGTCTTGAAGTTGCAGAGCTGCAATTGATATTCCTGATCATTTGTTCGTAATAGTGATAAATACCCTGAATGGTTTGTTTTAACTTTATAGTGAGCATACCAGACCGATATACAGTTTTAAATACCAATAATCATGTAATATACTTCTGTCGGCTTGCATTTCAAGCACATTTCTAGTATTATATACTTATACTTATTATATACTTATATATTATATATAGTAATTATATACAGCAGTTAGTTGCTGTCCTCATATCTGACTGAACGAGAGACGTTCCATTAGTACTGATGTCTCACACCATCAGCTCTCCAACGCTTCACTGTTTGTATTACTCCGCTTGTGTTCGTACCTTTCTAAACTAAGTAAGAGTAAGAGCAGTACATATGTGTTAAGAGCTATATGTCTCTTTAACTTCAACTTTGTGACATTATATATTTTAACCAACATGTGGCGGCAAAAGAAAATTAAAAAAAAAAAATAGAGGAAATTGCTTTAAACTGCTTTAAACTAATAACTTCAGCATTTAGGTTCATCACAGCTGAGAGACACAACAGACCGATTAAATACACAAACTCAAGGCGCTTACCTCTTGCTGGAGTTTCCACATCAGAGAGGACATACTGTTCAAAATGGCAGAGGACATTTCGGTTTCTATAGGGAATGAATCTTGCACACCAGTTACCGCAAAATATGGAGGAAAACCCCCGCTTGGATGGCTATTTTTCGACTGAGAAAATAGGATGAATTTGAAAATGACACAACAGCATCTCTGCTTGGGATTGGCAACAGGTGATGGAACAAGCTCCATATCTCTCATTTGCATCATTTGTTTTGAAAGTAGTTCCATGCACAAATGTGTTTTTATGACCGTACTGAGTTTTTCCTCATTTTAAAAAATTTACTTGTTCGTTGAACTGTTGTATATAAGCAATATCACACTCACAATCGTGCAATATGGCCCTAAATCAGCATTGCTCTGATTATCTATGGCACTTGGCCTGCGGCCGAATCACAGCAGTGCTGATGTAGGGCCATATCGCACTCTTGCTCATATGATATTGCTCATATATCATATGATATAGTTTTAGCAGCTGATATGTTTTCAAACAAGTTAAGGTAAATTTTTACCCCACACTAAGATAACAATATAGTATAACAGCATATCATTTTTATATTATAGCATATATTATTTAAATGGTTTTAAAGAGTCCTTGAGCTTTGGAAAGGCACTATATAAATAAATTTATTATTATTATTATTATTATTATTATTATTATTATTATTATAATTATATGATATCATCACATCCACCAAATGTAAAAAATAAATCAATAAATAATATCATAATTTACTCAACCTCATTTAGTTCCCACAAAATTCACACAAATATAGGCTTTAGGCAGAGTGACCACCATTCACTTTCCTTAATTTAGTATTTTTAAATGATATGTTCATTGAAAAATACTTTAATAGACTATTCCATATGTAAGATTAAGTATTATGGTGCTTTTTGTACAGTGAAGGGAATCTTTTGATCGTTTTGGGAAAATGGAACTAAATACATTTGCAAATACTTTTTTTTAACAAATGCAAAGTACTTTTAGTTCAACTTTAAGTTTTGTGTTCCTTACCATAGTCGCCTTTGACTTGCTTAATTGAGGCCTTAAGACAATACTTTTTTAAGGCATGATTTTCAAACGCACTGTTCAATTAAACAGCATCATTTTCTGTAAAGCTGCTTTGAAACGATGTGTGTTGTGAAAAGTGCTACACAAATAAAAATAATTAATAATTAAAATGAAAATGAATAGGATTTAATAAGTAATTTTCACACAGTAATTTCCATTCCAACTGCACTGCATTCAGTGTGTGCAAAATCGCTTTAAATTCCCACAAGTACAAAACCAGACACCCCCAAAACTGCCGCAAGACATGAAACCAAATGAATTATTAATTACTGAATCAGTGCACAAAACCGAGATGATATCACCTCTAGAATGACAAAATCCACCTGCCCCGGTCCTCCTAAACGAATTAAGACCAATCAAATTGTACATTTTCATATAAATTGCCATCCGTCTTTCGGGTCTGTCTCGCCTGTTGGGTTCTTTCAAAAAGATTGTAAAAGTTGGCAGTGTGGTGACATTTCCAGTTTCTTATAAATAGGCCCCATAAATCTTTTGGTGCCTGTGGCATCCGCTCAGAGCTGGCACAGCCAAGAGGGGATTTCTAAATTACAATCCACTGGCCTGGTGCCAATCTCATCAGTCAATATGGCCTCACTCTGCCTTCGCCAAACATCACAACCCAACTCTCTTACTGCATTCAAACAGTATTTACGGTAATTGCCACAGGGGTAACAGAGAGAGACATGCACAAGATCCTTGTCTTTGAGATGACCCAACGTGATCATGAATTTTAATGCAAGTGCATGAAATATTGATTAAAAAAACTGAAGATAACTGCCGTCTGTCCTTACAGTTTAATGCATTAATTAATGCCTTTAATTTAATTAAAATTAATTTAAAGCAAAGCCTCTCGTCACACTCCTGTGACCTCTCAGTTTTTCTTTGCATGAACATAATGATTGAATTTATCAAGAAAAATGAAATAGAACTAATCCTTAAAGTCAAAATTAAATCAAAATGTACCCTATTTACTTTCACAATACACATTTATTGAGCACGTAACACACTGTGCACTGTACGACTTTTCTAAATTTGGATCATTTGTATGAATTAGTACGACTGCACACTACAGCCAATGATGTTGCTGGACATTGTTTCCGTCTAATACATGACAATTACATGCTTTTGTCAACACACAACAGCCTGTCCTTAATGTCTTTATTTCCACATTACAGATCCAGGCATTTGCACATGATGAAATCATACTAATTTATAAGAACGAAATCATATGAAATCATACGAAATAGCCAACTCGTAAAATATGTACAAACTTTCATAAGATTGGGCTGGAGCACGATACATAGCTGCAAGTTATTTCAGAACATAATAACTTGCTCCACCTCTCATTTTCGGAGACTTCACCAAGCCCTCTTATTTTCAACCCTTTCCATACAAGCACAAGACTCCATTCTGCTATGCAACGCCCACTTTCTACAATCCAATCAATTCCACGTGGATAAAGTCCCAACCAAGAAAGGGTCATGCCAATACAAGTGTATATCAGTATTTTGTTTATTTTACAATATTACATCTATACTTTTGATACTTGCATCAATATTATTTTTTGAATAAAGTGCATTTATATTATTTCCTCAAATAAGGAAGAAGCAGGTCATTTAAATAAGTGCAAACTAAAAACTAAAAACTACTTCTCTGAGATAAGAGTAACAAAAGCTAAAAGTGAAACTAATCAATCATTTGCAATCCAATTAAAAAATTGTAATGCATCACGATGCATTGAATTGTGATTTGTGTATAATCGCAAAGTAGATACTCAGGTGTATAAAATCTCATATTTTACTCAGAAATGCATCACATAGTCAAAGGTGGGTAGAGTAGCCAAAAACTGTACTCAAGTAAAAGTACAATAATTTCAAAAACATAGTTACTCAAGTAGAAGTAAAAGTATTAACATAAATAATTACTTGAATAAGAGTAAGAAAGTTTCCAATTAAAATTGTACTCAAGTAGTGAGTAACTCGTTACTTTCACAAATGACAAAATAGACGTTTACTCCCCTATATTCTATTACATAATACACATTGAATATGTACTACAGAACCATTATTATTATTATTATTATTATTATTATTAATTGAAATTCTGTCATCATTCACCATTATGTTGTTCCAAACCTGTATGACTTTCTTTCTTCCATACAATACAATAAGTAGAAAATAGAGTCACTATTTACTTTCAGTGAATGTTTATATATATATATATATATATATATATATATATATATATATATATATATATATATATATAATTATTATTATTTTTTTTTAAGTGTCCTTAACATTCTGTCTAACATATTTTGTGTTCCACATAATACAAAGCCTCACATTGGTTTGGAACAACATTTCAGTACAAGGTCCTCCCCATCGGCCTGTCCATGTCCCCTCACGTCTTCACCAACGCCGCAGAGGCAGCCCTTGCCCCGCTACGGGAAGTATCCGCATACTCAATTACCTCAATGACTGGCTCATTCTAGCTCATTCTTGAGAGTTACTATGCGCACACAGGGACAGGTGCTCAGTCACCTCAGCCGTCTAGGGCTTCAGGTCAACTTGGAAAAGAGCAAGCTCTCCCCGATTCAGAGCATCTCTTTTCTCAGAATGGAGTTAGACTCAGTCTCAATGACAGCTCAATGGCAATAAAGCTGATTCTGATTCTGAGTTTTAATAAGAAGCTAATTAAACTACTGTGAACTTGCCTGCAAACAGACACACAGGACTTCCTGGAAAGTTCAGAATGTGAAAATAAAAGCTAGAGGGTTTTAAAGTTAAAGGTGCTAGATTTAAAAACGATTAGTGTTGTATTTAAAATTCAATAAGTCAATAATAATAATGTATTATTATTACTTTTATTATTTGTTTACAAATGATAACAATATTTAAGTTGAATGTGTTCCCGTTGAGAGTGAGTCTGTCACCTTTTCCTCATGTGACAACTATAGAACTCAAATCCTTCATTATACATTAGCAGCCACTTCAAACACCATTCAGATTTATTTTTGAAAGGCATGTCATCAAACAAAGATTTAAAGATCAGAGATTCAAACATAGTCCCATTCAGATACTAAAGTCAAAAAATATAGTCTTATTTTAATACCGAAGCCAGTATTATTATTAAGAAATAATAATAAACATAAAATGTCCAAAAGGGGGTAATAAATTGTCCAAGTGGGGATAGTGTTCATAATAAAGGGGCATCCTATACACACACAATATACACACACACTGGCAGCCAAAAGTTTGCAATAATGTACAGATTTTGCTCTTATGGAAAGAAATTGGCACTTTTATTCACAAAAGTGGCATTCAACTGATGGCTCAACAGATGGTTACTGATGTAAAGAACAGCAACATCACTCGTTTTTGATCAAATCTAGACAGACCTCATTTCCAGCAGCCATCACTCCAACACCTTATCATGTTAAAGAAATCATGCTAAATATCTAATATGGTACTAGAAAATCACTTGCCATTATAACAAACACTGCTGAAAGCTATTTGGTTCATTAAATGAAGCTTAACATTGTTTTTGTGTTTGTTTTTGAGTTGCCACAGTATGCAATAGACTGGCATGTCTTAAGGTCAATATTAGGTCAAAAATAGCAAAAAAGAAAAAGCTTTCTATAGAAACTATTCAGTCAATTGTTTGAGGAATGAAGGCTACACAATGGTTGAAATTGCCAAAAATTCTGAAGATTTCATACACTAGAGTCTTCAAAGACAAAGGACAACTGGCTCTGACAAGGGCAGAAAGAGATGTGGAAGGCCAGATGTACAACTAAACAAGAGGATAAGTAGCCTGTCAGGAACAACTCCGGGCACAGTTCCTCTATCGCGATATTGCGAGCTCAGTGTGGGGGCTGGATGGCATGATTTGGGGCTTCTCTCTCCCATTGCGATCTTTCGAGCTCGGGGCGGGAATGGGGTGGCAAGATATGGGGCACCTTTCAACCATTGCGAGCCAGGGGCAGGGTGGCACAATTCGGGGCACCTTTCTCCCATTGCGATCTTGAGCTCTGTGCAGGGGCGATCAATCAGGAACCCTTTCCTGCCACCCCAGAGAGCGTTTCTGCATTGGGCGCCTGCCTATATCGCTTATGCCAGGATCCAATACTGGACACGCCATGCCCTAGACACCCAATTTATACATTTAATGCTGCTGAAAAACTCTTCAATTGTTATTTTAAAACAATATGAGTGATTTACTTTGGATTGCACCACTGTGCCTTGACTAAATTATATTTTGCAAACCCAGCAGTTAATCTATTGCTTTGAAATGGGTGGTTTGGTGCAAGATTATAATAGTTAAACATTTTTAATTTAGCTTTTATTTCTATTTAGTTTGAAATGTTTCACTCCAATTTAGTTTAGCTTTCATTTTGTTTGTTAACTCTATGTTAGTTTTAGTTTAGTTTAATTTTTTTAAATATTTTATATATATATATATATCAGCACTTGGATGCTTCACTGTGTGTATCACTCTGCTTGTCTTTGTGCGGTTCTAAACTAAAGTGTAAGAGCAGTGCAGATGTGTTAAGAGCTATATGTGTCTCTTTACATTTATTTTTGTGACATAACTAATTTTAGCTAGAGGTGGCAGCAAAATACAATTTTTGTGCGTAATATAAGCCAGTTCAGGTGTAGTGAAGTGAGTCAGTGTCAGTCAGTGTTTTCATTCATCAGCACTACGTGAATGCTACACTACTAAAGCTAGGAAACAGCTTGAAATGGCTTTAAACTAACAACTTAAGCATTAAGGCTCAGGACGTAACATAGCTGAGAGCCACAACAGACTGATTAATTACACATACTCAATGCTCTTACATTGTTTCCATATTGGACAGGACATAATGTTAAACATTGTGAAGGAGATTGCAGTTTGCAGTCAGAGCCATGAAAATGTATGTTAGTTTTGTTTCAGTTTTTCTAATTATTTTGATTTCAGTTTACAAAAATTTGTTTATTTTAGTTTTCAGTTTTAGTTTTGGCTTATGATAATAACCATGGTTTGGTTTGTCTAGCTACTGTAAACCAGGTAACCAGTTTAGAGTGACTATTTGCACTAGGTGTAAATAGCGCCTGCCAAATTGTCTGGTTGAAGGGATTGCATGGCTCCAAAGTGCAAATAACCTTTTCCTTTTTTCTTTTTTCTTTTTTTTTTTATTATTTAAGAAATGTTAGCAGGCAGTAGACAGGATGTCAGCTCACATGCTTTTGAAGCAGAGCATTTACTCCAATCTAATGCAAGTTTTCTCTTCATCTTCTGAAACTCATCCATACATCCAAACAAAAGCCCCTCATGGTTTGTCCTTGCACCAAACAAAACCATAGCCTCCACATGAAAGATAGCGGCGTTTTTATGAAAGCGACCCTTGATGGCGTTTTAACCAGTGAACAACTGTAACTGTGAACAACAAATCTGTCTGAGGCCTCTCCATTTTTCATTCAAGCATTTTTTTAAATGGTTGCTAGGTAAGGCAATGGAATATTGATACTGTCTGATACATGTAAAAATCCCCCAGGTCTTCTTGAGTGCTTTTTCCTGATAAATAATTTGTAGCAATATCAAGGTTGGTTCCTGTGTCCGTAACAGATTTTACTGCTCACCACATCAGCTTGATGCCTTTACAATCGACGTTGAAGTTCACAAAGGTCTTAAAAGAGAACCTTTGCATGTCACATCTGTGGCACAAATACTGTATGCACTATGCATATCTAGCCAGATATGATCCACCTTGGCTTGTAAAGATGAAGTGGGCTTGACATAAACAGGTGTTTTATTGTTCCACTTGATTACGCAAAGATTCGTAACGTTAAATGTCATTAAACAAGCACTATAATTATCTGTGTCATTACATGTTTTCTTGTTGATGGATCATGACTGTGCTAAACAGGAGAGCATGTACAGTATGTCTACTGATGTACCTTAAAGGGATAGTTCACACAAAAATTCTCTCATTATTTACTCACCCTCATGCCACCTAAAATGTGTATGACTTTCTTTCTTCAGCAGAACACAACAAAGATTTTTCAGCACTGTTTGTCCTTACAATGCAAGTTAATGGTGATCAGACATTTGTAGTTCAAAAAATCATATAAAGGAAACATAAAAGTAATCGATTTGACTCCAGTGGTTAAATTTATATCTTCAGAAGCGATATGATAGGTGTGGGTGAGAAACAGATAAAAATGTAAGTCCTTTTTTTATTCTCAATATCTACACTTTCACTTTTACACTTGAAAGCCACATGTAAAAAAAAAAGGAATTACATTTTTATCTGTTTCTCACCTACACCAATAATACCACTACTGAAGACATAGATTAAACCACTGGAGTCGTATGGATTAATTTGATCTTTCCTTTGTGTGATTTTTGCATTTTTCCTTTAACTTGCATTGTGAGGACATACAGAGCTGAAATATTCTTCAAAAAGTTTTTGTTTGTGTTCTGCAGAAAAAAGAAAGTCAAATACATCTGGGGTGGCATGAGGGTGAGTAAATAATGAGAGAATTTTCTTTTTTGGGTGAACTATCCCTTTAAGTACAACAATACACAAAAAAATAAAACTTAATAGGAAAAACATTTTGCAAAAACCTTATTGACATTAATAAATGAGTAATGGTATGTTAAACAAAATTAAATGTATAATACACCTTAAGACATGGACTACATGCTACAAAGCTAAATGTTTTTATTTCATTGTGAGTTATAAGGAATTATATAATAACTTTTTACCCATTAAAAATGTTATTCAAGTTTTGTCGCAAAGTCTTCATTTAGATATTCATGCCCATTTTTCACCCTACACACAGCTAGGAAATGCACAAAGTTTGGAAAATATTCCCACATTTTTGTATTGTTAGTTTCAAGACAAGTGTCAAGTGTTTTTTTTTATTGTCGTTTCAACCATATACAGTTAGTACAGTACGAAACGAGACAACGTTCCTCCAGAACCATGGTGCTACATAAAACAACATAGGACAAACACAGAACCACATGAGACTACACAGACTAAATAACATACCTATATAAAGTGTACGTGCAAACGTGTGCAAAAAGTACGGGACAGGACAATAAATTACTAACAATGAACAGGACAATAGACACAGTAAGAGACAGTGCAGCGCCGACCACTACACAGTAGTGAAAAAAGATGACAGTTTCTAAAAATGCCAAATGTAAACATAACATACTATGAGATAGTGTTCTATGGACATAGCAGTTATTGAGGTAGCAGCCAGTTATAAAGTGACAGTAATTAAAGTGCAACTCAGGACACATGTGTGTGTGTGTGTGTGTGTGTGTGTCAAACCAAGAATATTGAGGAGTCTGATGGCTTGGTGGAAGAAGTTGTTACACAGTCTGGCCGTGAGGGCCCAAATGCTTCGGTACCTCTTGCCAGACGGCAGGAGGGTGAAGAGTTTGTGTGAGGGGTGTGTGGGGTCGTCCACAATGCTGGTGGCTTTGTGGATGCAGTGTTTTTTGAAATGTCTTTGATGGAGGGAAGAGAGACCCCGATGATCTTCTCAGCTGTCCTCACTATCCTCTGCAGGGCTTTGCGGTCCGAAACGGTGCAAGTCCCAAACCAGGCAGTGATGCAGCTGCTCAGGATGCTCTCAATAATCCCTCTATAGAATGTAGTGAGGATGGGGGGTGGGAGATGTGCTTTCCTCAGCCTTTGAAGAAAGTAGAGATGCTGCTGGGCTTTCTTGGTAATAGAGCTGGTGTTGAGGGACCAGGTGAGATTCTCTGCCAGGTGAACACCAAGGAATTTGGTGCTCTTGACGATCTCCACATAGGAGCCATCGATGTTCAGCGGAGAGTGGTCACTATGTGCTCTCCTAAAGTCAAAAACCATCTCTTTTGTTTTGTCGACATTCAGAGACAGTTTGTTGGCTCTACACCAGTCCGTTAGCCATTGCACCTCCTCTCTGTATGCTGACTTGTCGTTCTTGCTGATGAGACCCACCACGGTCGTGTCATCAGCAAACTTGATGATGTGATTCGAGCTGTGCATTGCTGCATATTCGTGAGTCAGCAGAGTGAACAGCAGTGGACTGAGCACACAGCCCTGGGGGACCCCAGTGCTCAGTGTGGTGGTGGTGGAGATGCTGTTCCCGATCCGGACTGACTGAGGTCTCCCAGTCAGGAAGTCCAGGATCCAGTTGCAGAGGGAGGTGTCCAGGCCCAGCAGGTTTAGCTTTCCAATCAGGTGCTGGGGAATGATTGTGTTGCTGAGCTGAAGTCTATGAACAGCATTTGAACGTATGAGTCCTTTTTATCTAGATGGGTGAGGGCCAGATGGAGGGTGGTGGCTATGGCATCGTCTGTTGAACTGTTTGGTCGATACGCAAACTGCAGTGGGTCTAGTGAGGGGTGCAGCTGGGTCTTAATGTGCCTCAGGACGAGCCTCTCGAAGCACTTCATGATGATGGGTGTGAGTGCGACGGGACGGTATTCATTGAGGCAGGACACTGAAGACTTCTTTGGTATGGGGACGATGGTGGTGGCCTTGAAGCACGTTGGAATGACGGCGCTGCTCAGAGAGATGTTGAAGATGTCAGTAAGAACATCTGCCAGCTGGTCTACACATCCTCTGAGCACTCTGCCAGGAATGTTGTCTGGTCCAGCAGCCTTCTGTGGGTTGACTCTACATAGAGTTTTCCTCACATCAGCCGTGGTAAGACAGAGCACCTGGTCGTTGGGAGGAGGGGTGGTCTTCCTCGCCACCATGTAGTTCTGCATTTCAAACTGAGCGTAGAAGTCGTTCAGCGCATCTGGAAGGGAGGCATCTTTGTCACAGGCAACTGATGTTGTCCTGTAGTTGGTTATGGCCTGGATGCCCTGCCACATGCGCCGCGTGTCACCGCTGTCCTGGAAGTGACTGTGGAATCTCTGGGCGTGTGCGCGCTTTGCCTCTCTGATGGCCCGGGACAGTTTGGCCCTCGCTGTTCTTAGGGCTGCCTTGTCACCTGCTTTGAAGGCGGAGTCTCGTGTCCTCAGCAGCACGTGCACCTCCTCAGTCATCCACGGCATCTGGTTGGAGCGTGGGGTGATGGTCTCGGAGAAAGTGACAATGGAATTAATTCAATAGAACGCACGAATAAGCAACTTCTGTACAAGATGCTTTATGGGATGTGGTGTTTTAGTGAGACAGGATGACCTGTGCTGTTTGCCATAAACCTGGAGGCAGAATAAAGCTAAATATTTCCATACTCTAGTGTTAATTTTGTCACCTATTTTTAATTTAGTCTTAGTCTTAGTCTTATGCCAAATGTCCTTGTTAGTTTTAGTCATGTTTAGTCATTCACATATCTTTTTTTGTTAGTCAAGTTTTAGTCGACTAAAAGTCTCGTCATTTTAGTCTAGTTTTAGTCAAAAGAGAATTTAAGGTATCTTAGTCAAGTTTCAAAACATTTTAGTCTTTTTTTAAATAAATTATTTCTGAGATTAATTCTGAGATAACCATTTCAGTCAAATAATGTTTCACACATCTCAAATATTGGTTAAATGTCATAATTACCTGACAAAATACACTTGTTGAATGATATGTTGAATTCACTTTGTTAAACGTGTCTGGTTTTCTGATTTAAGAGACACATTCACAAATGATGAACTTGTTCTGAAGAGTATTTTATTAAGCAAATAAGTTACATAAAATATATATAACCTGCATAATGTATGTGCCACAACACCATAGCTAACTGGTTAATTTACAGCGTAGATGCCTAAAATCAGCATTAGCTTATGAGACGTATATTTAAGTTAACTTCCCTGAATGTGTGGGTGGTTAGCCTTTAGATGTCGCTTAAGGTTGGTGGTGTTTTCCCCCGATATTTTTTGTCCGCAGTGCTTCCCGTTAGTTATAATGACACATTCGGACTTTTTGTCAATATCATTGTACCTAAAATGCAACCAAATATCGAGCCTCTTCCTTCTACCTAGCATGTCGTCGGCGCTCGTCGCGTGTTCGCCACTGTCTATGATTGTTGTGTTCTTGCTCCATGTAGTTTCGTGTTGCAGCCACAGGAGTATGAGACCTGTAACCGTTACTAGAGCAACAGCGCGAACTCATTCGGAATATTTTGAAGGCGCAACAGCTGAATATTCAATCTCATGATGAAAAAGTAGAGACGATTGTATACGAAAATGAAGAGAGATTTTATCTTAGTTTTTATTTTATGCAAAACATTTTAGTCTCGTCTTTTTTCGTCAACAATAATGCATGTTAATTTAGTCTTAGTCAGCGTTTTTGGACATTGGTGCAGTCTCGTTATCGTCTCGTCTTAGTCATGGAAAAAAAGGTCGTTGACGAACATATTTAGTCTCGTCTCGTCTGACGAAATTAACACTACCATACTCATAAAGAAATAAAATATTTCAGCAATAAGGAGTGAGAGGGTGTGCTTATTTGTGGCTACAGGGCATTGGCCAGAGTGCCTTATTGCTTTTTATATAAAAGTGATACTACATAATTAAAATAGAGCTGTTAATCGATTAACATTGTAATAGAATTAATTACATGATGTGCCAATTAATTGAGAAATTATTGATTTATTGTATAGTAATTAAAATAATTATAAATATTATTATTAATAAATACAATATTTTAGATAATCCAAATACATTACAACATACAGTATATTGTGGCAGCAGACAATACTCTAGAAGCCTCTAGAAGTTAAAATATTGTTTTTTTTATTTTTATATCATTGAACATAACCCTATTATTGGCCTACTTCTGTCTGCACTTGCATCCCAGGCGCGAGAACACATAAGGGCCAGAGTGGCACTGGTCCTCCCAGATTGTATCAAAACTGCAAGAATATAATAACAGTTTGCAAATAAAAAGAAACTGTGTTTTGTCGCATGCAAAATAGCTCAAACCATCATATTCCAGTTTTAAATACTGTTAGAATTGTTTTTTTCCTTCAATAAAAAGTTTGATATGATTATGGTGAACTGAAATGGGTTGCAGTGTGCTTCTCATCGCTCATGTTCTCTGCACTGTGCAGTACCACAGTTATGCTAGTAAATAGACCGCTTAGCACCAAGATAATTTATCCACGCTTTCTCAATTATTTTTTATTATTATTATTATTTTTATGTGGGAGGGTGGTAGATGTTTCTGTAGATGACATGGCTGGGTATGAAATTAGCGGGTCGTCTGCTCGCAACTGTGGCAGATGACCTGCAAGTGACATATTCAAATGACAAGAAACGCCGTTAGACACAAATACGTGCGTTTGAAGAAGCACACTTGATCGTATATATAAAAAAAAAACATACAACAGAAAAGCCATTAGAGGTTTGTTGGCGCTCACATGCGCATGCATATGACAAGTTATCTCTATTTCTTTTCTGTCCGTAATCTGTGAAGAATTTGCAGGAATAGTGTCATTTATGAGAACGCTGAATATTTAAACAAAGCTACACATTCTTTTGTTCAACTTCAGTAGAAGTTGTTTTTCAAAATTGTCCAGTCTTGCTCTCCAAACACTGAAAATAACCATGTTTTTTTCTATGGAAATCACTGATTTAATGCAATAAACAATGGTGTTACTATAGTATATACTACAGTATATAATTCTTATGTAGTAACTATGTTTCATTTTTGGTTACAATGATTTTACTGCAAAATACTATGATGATACTATGGTTACTATAGTAACACCATGGTTCATTTTTGTAAAGGAATGTTAGAGTTACGTTTAGGTGTAAGGGTTGATGTAGTGTGTCTGTGGTACTCTAAATATACACAATAATCATGCTGCAGTGATGCCCCTATACTGTTAGTATATAATTAGGGGTGCAAATGGTATATGCCAATATTTGTACCAGGGTTGATTCAATATCGATTAATATAGATATATTACAGTTATATTGTCCTTTTTGCTTTCATATGAAATAAATTATCTCCCAGATAATGCTACTAATTGTACAGGGGACCTTCTAACTAGGTACATTATGAAATTATACTAATTATATATGATTAGTTTTTAAAAATTTTGGTCACATTTTAGCTATTAAAAATGAACAAATCCATGTATTTAGTCAATAAATATGATAATATATTGCATATATTGTTTTATGTAACATGTTTATTGTTTAATTGCATCATTTGTACTATTTACATTTATTTAACTTTGATTTGTTAAAAACGTGTTAAAAACCAGTACTGTCTCTTTAAGAAAGATGGCATTTCTGTAAACAGTGTCTTTAAATGAGCAAATGTTATCGAGAGGGACTCGAATGGCTTTATCTCATCCGGCCTACACGTGATTCGAATTAGATTTAGTTTAGTTTCATTTTTGTTGTTTTTGACAGTCAACAACTGACTGTAGAGAGCAGAGCAGGGTCTTAAAAGAGGCATTTAATGACAAATGGGTCGCGTGGATCTCGTACAACTTTTACTCTCAACACACAGCATAAGGATCCACCACTATACTACACAATCACATGTAAGTGAAATCTAAACATTTACCAGCCAGTTGCCAATATACATTTTAGTCACATAGCAGGAAATTTGGTTGCTAATGTGGGCGATTTTCTCTCATTATAGTTTAGGGCTGCACATGGAGTAAAAGATCAATCTTGGGATTTAAGAATCGATATCGATATCTTTCAAATGAAAATCATGATGCATCAGAATATGGATATTTTTACCCACCCCTAGTAATTAGTAGGGCTGTCAATCAATTGCAGTTTTTAATTGAGTGAAAAAAATAAAATAATTATACATAGAATAATAGAAAAATGTGAGGATGTCTTCAAAAATAAAGACATAAATAGTTTTCATTTATCACTTAATGTCATACAAATTCCAGTAAACATAAAAAAGCTAAATCAATATTTAGTGTCACCACCTTGCCTTTAAAACAGCACCGATTCACCTGTGGAAACCTGGGCACAGTTTTTTGTGGTTGTTGGCAGATAGGATGTTCCAAGCTTCTTGGAGGATTCACCACAGTTCTTCTATCTATTTAGACTCTCTCAAATGCTTCTGCTCTTTATGTAATCTCACACTGAAACAATGTTCAGTGGGGGGCTTTGTGGGGTCATGACATCTGTTGCAGGGCTCTTCTATTCTACTCTTTTCTATTTGCAAAAGTAATGTTTGGGAGTCTAACATTTATATTTCCTATTGACACACTAAAGCTGAAGATATAAATAACCAGCTTAAGGCAAATGCATTTGTGAAACATCTTATATGCCTAATAATTTTGCACAATACTGTGTATGTATGTGTATATATATATATATATATATATATATATATATATATATATATATATATATATATATATTTTTTTTTTTTTTTTTGCACAAACTCTCCACCCCGCCCCTTCCGGGTTCTTTTGGTAGCCCAGAAAGTAACTGCTGTCTATAAACTTTTCACTCAAATTGCGCTGAAACTGCCCAAAAAGTGCTGTTTGTGGGGTTGAAACACCCCGTTTCCCACAGATTACTGGAGATTAGGGCTTTAAATATTGAGTGCTGCATCAGGAAAAAACGTCATGTTACTGTCGGAACCTCCATTCTTTGATGGAGGGAACAAGTCGTTGTGTCGATGTAGTGACACTAGGGGTCGCTCTTGAGGGCCCTGAACACATCCCATTCTTTGAGAAAAGGTTAATGAGAATTAGCGAGTGGAATTTGTGTGCCACTCCCCCGGACATACGGGTATAAAAGGAGCTTGAATGCAACTCCATTCAGGTTTTGTGCTGAGGAGCCGAGACAAGGTTTGGCCATTTTAGCATTAGAGTGTTGTGGCAAGAGGGACACAACATCTCATTCCCTCCATCAGGGAACCGAGTTTACGACAGTAACCATGATGTTCCCCTTCTGTCACTCACTCGAAGTTGTGTCGATGTAGTGACACTAGTGGTCCCTATAGAAAAATGTGAACTTATGTGAACTGCTGATGCAGGTGCAAGCAGACTGCTGCGTGCGTAATAGCAGGTGCATCATACTGCACATAACCTCCCCCAATGCCCCAAAAGACACCATGTAGTTCACTACATCCCTGAGGGGGGGAAGCGACGTAACTAGCATGGACCGTCAAGGCCTTTTCTCTCTATGTTTTCTCTCCACAGAGTATTAGATTCAGCTGGGGCCATCTAATGCTATCATACGCATCGGGGAAGGTGTTCTTTTCCTTTCCTATTCTTTCAGGGGGAAAAGACCCCATGGAGACCACATCCTGCCCAAAAGTGGAGGTCAACACGTGGCAATATGACACATGGGCTCAGTAGCTGCACATGGAAGAGGTCCGGCCACAAAAGTGGGGGGGGGGGGGCTCTACAAACACAGCGACCGGGAGCAGAGAGAGCTCTGCCCAAGGGAGATGAATATCACCTGTGGAGCACCGATCCCAGTACAGGGCATATTAGACCCCGTACTGAAACCTGGCTTAAACCGGATGAATATATTAGTTTAAATGAATCTACTCCCCCAGGTTATTGTTATAAACATGAGCCTCGTCTGAAGGGTCGAGGAGGAGGTATTGCTACATTTTACAGTGAAGTTTTTGGTGTTACTCAGAGGACAGGATATAAATGTAAGTCTTTTGAACTAATAATGCTTAATGTGACACCATCAGATATAAATAAAAAATCTCTGTCGTCTTTTGTCCTTGCTACAATGTATAGATCAATGGAGATGATCTGGGGATGGCAGCGGGTGCAGCTTTGATGGGTACGCCCCCTGTCGGATTACTCTCGACGGTGGAGCGTCCCACAGGTACACGGTGATTCCCCAGGTGGATAGGGCTGTTGCGCTCCACCTGTGCCTCGGAAACCCGACCACTTGGCAGGGTCGCCCCACGCTCCCCTCCAAGGCCTGTAGGACGACGTCTACACTGACTGCTAAATCCTACAGCGCCGTCGGACACGCCGCTTCTGCCCTGCATGCCATGGCCCTCCTGCAAGTCAACCAGGCCAAGGCGCTTAAAGTTCTGCACGTGGGTAGCCCTGATCCCGATGTGCTGCTGGAACTGTGCTCAGCAACCGATCTCGCCCTCAGGGCCACGAAGGTCACAGCGCAGTCACTCGGGCAGGCATTGGCCACACTCGTGGTCCAGGAACGTGATCAATGGCTGAACTTGGTTGAGATGTGTGAAACCGACAAGACTCGCTTTCTCAACACCCCTGTCTCCCAGTTCGGCCTTTTCGGCGACACCGTCGAGGAATTTACCCAGCAGTTCTCAGCGGTGAAGAAACAGACGGAGGCGATCTCTCACATCCTGCCCCACCGCAAGCCTGCCGCCAGGGGCCATGCCGAGTGCATCCTCCTGCAAAGAAACACCAGGCTGCTCCGCCTCAACCTGGGCCCAGCTCTCAGCCCACGCATCGAGCACCCCGCAGGAAGCAGACGCCCCCTGTCACAAGGACCCCCTTGAGGACCCGGAAGGCTCCCAGGCGTTCCTGAGACGGACGACCCAGGGACCACGATGTTAGCTCCGGAGCTGGTACGCAGACCACTACGTTCCCCGGTGGAAGGCCGGGAGGAGAATCCTTTGTTGAATTTATTTAATTTGCCACAGCCCCGACCCACATTCTCAATAACAGAACTATTTCCTTTGTCTCTGGGTCACTTGGCCCGCAAATGCCGTTCTCACGGCACTCTGCCGCCACACCTCAACAGTCCCGGCATACTGGACGCGGACCCTCCGCCCTCAACCCCACGACTGTTCCCCGGCTGGCCGGTTCGGACGAGTCCAGAGGACACCTCTACCAGCCCTCCTCCTCAGTCACAAACCCGCCCCTGCCGGGTGCGCAGAGCAAGGTAAGTACTTTGAGTCTTTTCTCAGCACCAGAGCCTCGGGACGCATCATCGCCTCCCGACGCCATAACCCCTGCTCCGCACTGCTGCGAGGCCCCACTGGGTACGTCAAAAATATTCGTCCCCTTGATGCCCCTAGCACAGAGCTTGGATGCGTGGCTTTCACTAGGTCTACCACCTACCATCGTAGACACGATCAACAAAGCCAGGGCCCCTTCTACCAGGCAACTTTACACCCTAAAGTGGCTCCTGTTCGCAAATTGGTGTTCTTCCCAGACTGAAGACCCACAGAGGTGCGCAGTTAGGTCAGTGCTCTTATTCCTAAAGGAGACGTTGGAAGGGAGGCTGTCCCCTTCCACCTTAAATGTGTATGTTGCCGCTATCGCAGCTCACCACGACCACAAGTCTCTGGGTAAGCACGACTTAGTCATCAGGTTCCTAAGAGGCGCCCGGATGTTAAATCCCTCCAGCCCAAGCCTGTTCCCCTCCTGGGATCTCTTGGTGGTCCTCGCCAGTCTTCAGAGATCCCCCTTCGAGCCGCTAGAATCAGCCGGACTCAGGGCCCTCTCCCTAAAGACGGCCCTGCTGATCGCCCTCACTCCATCAAGAGGGTCGGGGACCTGCAAGCGTTCTCTGTCAGTGACACTTGACTGGAGTTCGGTCCGGCAGACACACATGTGATCCTAAGACTTTGACCTGGCTATGTGCCCAAGGTTCCTACCTGACCCTTTAGAGACCAGGTAGTGAACCTGCAAGCGCTGCCCCAGGAGGAGGCAGGCCCAGCCCCTTTGTTGCTGTGCCCGGTACATGCCTTACGCACCTACGTGGACCGCACGCACGACTTCAGGCATTCTGAGCAGCTCTTTGTCTGCTTTGGGGACAGCGGAAAGGGAACGCTGTCTCCAAACAGAGGCTCTCCCACTGACTGGTGGACACCATCCTGTTGGCCTACAACACCCAGGCCGTAACACCCCCCCCCCCCCTTTGCGGGTCCGAGCACACTCAACAAGGAGTGTTGCATCCTCGTGGGCACTGGCTAGGTGCGCCTCTCTGGCAGACATATGCAGAACTGCGAGTTGGGCAACACCCAATAACTTTGCAAGGTTTTACAACCTCAGAGTTGAGTCAGTCTCGTCCCGTGTTTTCTCAGGTCCGAGCCGGTAGAACTTGGTACACATTGACGGTCTGACCGGGTGAATCGCTTGCGCCCAGCACCCTTTCCCTCGGCCGAGATAAAACAGTGTGCTTTTCCCTCCCAGGAGATCCCACTCACTCGGCTCCCTGGATGACTCCTCCCTAGCCCTGTGGGTCCGCAATTCAGCGGAGGAATTCGCTGACCCAATCCACTGTGGGTATCTCAAATCTACCCTGCACTGGAAAAGGTGCTCCACAGATCAGGCCTCCTACACGGACTCCTCCTGTGTGTATTTTCCGCGGTACGGTCCCCTTGCGAGCGGATCCGCGTCTCCCTTAGGCAGTTCCTGCTGCCCTCCGGTTTCCGTGTTGTAGCAACTCTCCCCCTCCTCGAGGCTGGATCTACCACCATGCCATTCTTTCCCACATGTGACCTAAGTGGCCCATGTGATGTATTTTGCCACGTTACTTCCTCCTTTCTGGGCAGGTGTGGTCTCCGCAGGGTCTTTTCCCCCTGAAAGAATAGGAAAATGGGTAAGACCCCCTTCCCACGATGCGGTAAGGGCCCCAGCCGTTTGGCTCTATGAGAGAAACATAAAGAGAAAAGAGGCCCGGCTAGGCTCGGCCCATCCCAGGTTGGCAAGCGTCACCTTGTTCCCCTGCTTGGGTAACTAGAAGGATTCCGGCGTCTTTTATGAGGCATTAGGGAAGGGTATATGCAGTCTGACACAGCTGGTCGTCCTGACACGTGAAATTCCTGCCCGCTCCTGTGTCAGCAGTACACGTACACGGCTCAGTGCACAGCGTGATTTGAAGTGGACCCCTAGTGTCGCTTCTTCGACACAACGTCGAAGTGAGCGACAGACGGGGAACGTCTAGTTTACATATGTAACCTCAGTTCCCTGATGGAGGGAACGAGATGTCGTGTCCTCCCGGCCACATCGCTTAGCCGAGCCACTGAGGTGGCCGGACACTGCACTGTCTTGACACAATATTAATACAAATACAGCTGCTAATGTTTTACGTGATGCAGACAGGATAAAAATGTCCCGTGTGTCATATTATAAGGCTGGTTCAACATTTTTGTTGTTTTTTTCTCTACAATCGTTCTACCTGTGCTTGCATTTCAATTTGTCATTTGGCTTCAGTATTTCCAGTAGAAGTAGCCTATGTATTAGAATGAGTCATATGAAGCTGCTTTTCAATAAATTGCTTGGTGTGTAAATATGTGCTTCAATGTGATATTTGAACACTGACTTTAAACAGAACACTATTGTTGATCCGGGTAGACTGACGGAAGCAGACAAGTCAGAGCACAATGTGTCATGTCAGACTGATGTTACAGTTAACAAAAACACTCTGTACAAAGGTTAAAGATTACCACCAAAAAATAAATTCCATCAATCTTCATTTTTATTAAATAAATAATTTAACTCAGGACAAGTCTTATCCATTATAATGGATTTTTATGGGAGAGAAAACACTTAACATGAAAGAGTGTATTTCTCCTTGGATTACAGTGTTGTTGTTTTGGAAGTAAATTGTTTATCATAAGGGAAATATAAAAAAAGTATTTTTTTCTAAATCTATACTGCATTGCACTTTCAAAAAAAGGGCTGCATTCTTCTCCTCACCATCACCATCATTTAAATCTCTCTTCCAGAACGAGCACTGAATTAAGCAATGTAATGTAATGTCTTGAATTATTGGTGTTTTTGAAATTACTATGGTGATAAACAATTATCATGCACTTTTTCAGAGCACATAGATTATAGTTCAACAACTGTATTACAAGTAACTCGTAGCTTGAGAAGACAAAGTCTCAAAATATCTTCCTCAGCAGTGCACACCTACAGGTTGTAATATATTATATGGTATTATAACCATTCTTGGCCATAATAAATAATTCTAATTAACTTTGGTTTGAAACTGGGCCTTAAATTATCAACACGCCACCAGGTGCTGCAGGCTCGGACAGAGTTACAGTTTAAAGAGCCCTACTGAGAAAACAGGAGCTAATTTTGAGACACTATGCTACCAGGTTACAGATCTGTGGCTCCTTATCCCCTCTCGCCGCGACCTTGCCCCCCGCATTCACGTCTGAGTTCCCATGATGGACACAAACTCTTCTCAGATCATTGGTTCCACCTCAAAATTGTCTCAGTATTTCACTGGTTATTGCAGAGAGTAAGCACAATCAAATTGTGCCCTGTATCACACACACACACACCTGTGATAAGATGAATGAGTGTTGTCGCACAGGGTGAATTCACACTGCGAAAAGAAGGGCATTATCTCCCTCAGAAGCCCTGACAATGTAAAAACAGCATTACAACCTCATTAAACAGTGTGAAATTTTTTTTTGAAAATTTGTTAACCTTAATGGTATCAAATAAACATCTGTATCATCTCAACACAGAAAAATATGCTTCTACCTAGACTAGTGTACAAGAAACCCAAACTGTTTTTATGGGCATTCTTAAAGTAACATTACAATAGATCAAAATGTAAAAAAATCGAGGTTACAGTGCGGCACTTACAATGGAAGTGAATGAGGACACTTTTTGGAGGGTTTAAAAGCAGAAATTTTAAGCTTGTCATTTTAGAAAAGTATGTACATTGATTATTCTGTTAAAAGTTATGTATTATTTGAGCTGTAAAGTTATTTAAATTGTCATTTTTACAGTAATTTGGGGGTTTTAGGGTTTGTTGACATTACATGTAATGCAACAAAGTTTAAAATTGTATATAACTACACAAAAGTTTAGTAAGTGATTTCATCACACAAAAATCATGTTAACACACAGATTTTTTTTACGCTATACTTTTGAAATAGTGAGTGTTTTAATTAGGGTTGTCAGTCGATTAAAACTTTTAATTGTAATTAATCACAATGTTTTTGTAGTTAATCACAATTAATCGCAGATTTTGAAAGTGCTGAAAATTGACACTATATATATACACACTACATATCCTGTCAAAATGCAATTATTTCCATTATAGAAAAGAAAAGAAAACAAAATGTAACAATAAAATGCTTTATTAACATTTTCCAAACAAAGACTTCCATAGTATAAAGATGCACTAAAATAGCACCAAATCTGTCACAAAGGCGAGACAAAGAGACCCAAAACCAGAGGAACAGTTGAATGGATTTATTAATAATACAATTATAACGAAATTATAATGAATCTTAAATATAAGATCCAGGTGAATTGTAGAGATCCCGGCACCATCTGCAGTAGAAGGTGATGGGTGTGTGTCAATGAGGGCACACCAACCGCACATTGAGCAGATCCTTAAGGAATCCTTCATGAAGAGTGTGTTCATAGGTGAGTGTATAAATTGTGGTAGTCAGGAGCAGATTCATAAGGAATCATCCATTGAAGAGATGTGGACGAAGAGAACAGGTGTACAGCAAACTGGAAGGCATCCACACTTCCGACACGTGGGCAGAGATGGGCAACCAAAACAGATACACAAGACAGGACCAACTAGGCAGATAGAGGGAGGTTAGCCACTCCAACGCCAAACAACAATCTAGCAAAGAACATGACACAACGAAGGGCTTAAATGGGCAGTGAATTAGTGGAGAGACAGGTGCTGATAGCATGCTAATTAGTGTTCCCATGGAAACACTGATCACACATGCTGAAAGCACCAGAGACACATGAGTGAGAGAAATAACAAAACAAACGGAGCAGATCGATGAACTCACCAGAACGTGACACAATTCAAGTAATTCGACTAATTAAACGTTTAGCAAAGTCTAAGTGGGAGGTTGACTAATTGAAAGAACTAGTCTCTGCATAGGTTGCATTTTATTGCCCTGGGCATTAAATCTATTACAGTAAACTCTCATCCTCCACAATATTAATCTGCTGGTAGACTGTGGCTATCCACTTTGCTACAGCAATCGTGAAGCTGCGTGATTCGCATCTGGGCATCAAAGCATGACGGCTGTTTCACATCGCATGCCCAAATCCGAGCTCATAGACAAAACATTTCTACAGAATCCCTAAACAGTCAAGTGAATAGGCATCTAATGTCAGATTGTCAGATTCTTCAGCCAGTCAGATTGATTTATTTGTTCTTGATGGGTGTGGTCTTTAGGATATGTCTCGGTCGAGGCCTTCTACCTGGAGTTGAGAACGCATTCACGCTTTAAGTGATGTAAATAATTTGAAAAGGAAGAGCGTGAGATCAAGCTGACAGAGTCAGCTGTCATCACAGCCACTATCGCCATTGATTTAAAAACCTGAGATGTTCTGCATGATTGGGAGTTTGTTTAATTTATTAAACAGGAAAGGAGGGATGATTTTCACTTCAAATAAACTGGTAAGTGCTTTTTACATTGTTATAGCAACATCAGCTGTTTTCTAAGTGTAAATTGGGCTGCTTGAGCATTTAGTGTCAGTTCCAGTTTTGAAAGTAATCATGTACCCTGAAGGCTGTTGCACACCGGAAGAGAAACTCCACGTGGCGTCACAGCTAGGACACGGCACAGGTATCAAACACGGGGCACGTTGATGCAGTTTAGGTTGCAGACAGTACACACAAATGTAACCAAGGTTTTTCCCTTGTTCAAGAATGAAGAACGCTAAAGTAAATAAACTATGTTGTTTGATTTGGGTTGAATTTATTGGAAAATAATTTATTGACACGGCAGAAATTTGAGCAGCTGGGCAGCAGGGCACCGCCGATAGACGCCGAGTGGTGGCGGCGGTGTGCATACCATTATTGAAAACAATCTTGCTGCAGTTAAAATTAGGCTTGCATTACTTGAGCATTCATTGATCATTCAAGTTTTGGCTTTCATGCGTGGACGTGTTTTTAAAGTCAGTTGGTATTATTAGTTCGCTGCAACATAATGTATGATGTCCATAAGCATTGGGTGTCTTATCGTAAAATGGTGTTTTCTTGATGGCATGAATCGCACTGAAGGGCTAGACTTTAATGCACATGCCATCACTGGTCCGCGCGGTCACATTGCAAATGTTACGCCCATATCAACATGATTATGTTGTATTAATAGTACACATGGTGTAAGCTGATAGGTCCTTTGATGTGTAATCGGGTAGCCAATGAACTTGCATACTCTCTCTTTGCCTAACAATTAAATTTGTTCATGCTGCATCGAAAAACTGCATACTGTCACAGTGTGTCCTGTATTTGATGAAGAACACACTTATTTGCCAGCAAATAGTACATTCTTTAAGGTATGCATGAAAGTAGTATGAATAGATTTCAGACATACTTCATCTGGGCACGTTAGCACTGTCTTGTAACAAGAATATATGATGTAATAAAAACAACAGTGAAAAATATCTTCTCTGGTTTTTTTAAACAAGCACCATTCAAGCACAAGGAACAATTATCTTGGTATATAAAGCACTTACAGTTGAGAAGAGGTGTCCGCCTCTAGATTCACCACTGTTCCTTTTAAATCCAGTGTTTTGAATATGCAGTGACAAAACGACCTAATCTCATTCATTTTCAATAAGAGCAGGCGACATCTGGCAACACTAGATGTGGGCGTGTCCAGCGACTTGACAAAGTTGAGAAATGTATAACTTTATGCAAATGAAGAACGACTTTCAGGAGCGACAGCCAATATGAGAGAAGATGGTGGAGCTCACGTGGTCCTAATATTTTAAAAATAATATTAATTGTAAAGAAACACCTCCACCTCCCCAGCTCCACAGGTCTAGATCTATATTAATGTCTGATTGTGCAGCAGCATGTCACACATGCTTGTTGTACCATGTCTGTTTATGTTCTAGCAGTAGCAAGTCTCTGTACTTGCTCTGCAGCAGCAGTAGCAGTGCAGCAGGTCTAGTCCGCCAATACTTTTTATCAATATGTCATACCCACATTAACAAGCTTAATCTTTCTGAGAGTTGTCATGGCTGAAATACATTAATTTAAGGCCAGTTAACATTAATGTTTTAAAGGTTATGGCAATAACAGCGAATATATTTGAAAGGGAAGCATTGGGATACGCGGAGATGCTCTGGAGGGTGAACTTGACCTTCAGCCTCCTCAAAAGTGTTTCTATGCATGTGTATATTTTTTTACTTACACAGGCTCAGCCAATGGCATGAGTTTGGGGCGGAACTCTCTTCTAACCAATGGAAGACACACTAATTATTTATTTGTTTTGGCAATTTAGTTGCCCTTTTCAGCTTTCGATATATTTAAAAAATATTGGCAGTAAGAAGTTGCTTCAAGGGTGTTAACTATAATCATCACTGGTATGGAATCCAAAGCACTCGTGGATATAATGTTGAAATGCAAAATAGATACCTTTCATCAGGGTGTGTATTACTGCAAACATTTTGTTATACAATTGATGTGCACACCCTGAAGCTTAATTTAGCTACAACAATTTGATTGTTGTTGTTGTAACAGACATTGTAATAAAGCTGGTTTTTTTTTTATTCTATAAGTTCATTGTTCAGTGTTATCGAAACCAAAATTGACAAAACTCCTCCTAAAGGTTTCAAAGCGAGTACAGACCTATGTTTATAAAAATACAATTGTTCACTGTTAGTTTGTGTTAGTTCAAAATGCATTAATTAATATTAATAAATTAACATCAACCAAGATTTTTAAGTGCTGTAAATGTCTTGTTCAATAGGTGTGCTGTGTGTTTATTGACAGGCTTTGCAGTGCAGGTGGCTTCTACTTCTATTTCTTTTCTCTCTCTCTCTGTTTTCTCAGTGTAATCCCTTTCCGAGTGCATGGCATTACACTATTCTTCTCTTTAATACTCATTAATAGCATAATATATCCTGGTGTCTCCTCTGCCAACACAAACGCTCTTAAAGCTTAAAGCTGCTTTACCTCACTGGAGTACTCAGTGTACAAAAACCGATTCCTCTAGAGTAGCTAATCATGGCTCTGTATGGACGAGTGTGTGGCTGTTTAAAACGTGGTTGTTAGTGCATATTTAGTTGAGTTTTGTGCATAATAGTTTTTGTTACTGTTAAATTATAATAATAATCTTGCTCTGGTCATACAGTAGAAAAGACACAAAAAGAGATGCTAGGCAGAATACTTGCCTCAGTCACCATTCACTTTGATTGCATCTACTTTCCGTACAATTTAAGAGAATGGCTAACATCTTTTGTGTTCCATAAAAGAAAGAAATTCATGCAAGTTTGGAACAACATGAGGGTGAGTAAACGATGACAGAATTTTCATGTTTTTCTGGTGAACAATTCCTTTAGTATTTAAAGGGATAATTCATCCAAAGATGAAAATTATCTTATAATTTACTCACCCTCATGCAATCCCAGATGTGTATGACTGTCTTTCTTCTGCAGAACACAAATAAAGATTTTTTGAAGACTATTTCAACTCTTTAGGTCCATACAATGCAAGTGAATAATGTCCAGAATTTCGAATCACCAAAAATCACATATATTCACCAAAAATTACAATATTTAAGTCCTCTTTTGTTTTTTTTTGTTTTTTTTACCAAATGTCCACTTTCACTTTCACATTCTTCTACTTTTGTTTTTTGGCAACTGGTCTCCTACAGGAGATTTATGTCATTTTATTTTGTTATTTGATTTTTTATTTTTTTTTATCCAGACTGCATTTATATCTTATGTTTGTACATTTCTAGAATTCTAGTGTTTTTCAAGATTTTTCAGATGTTTCTTGATCGGGGAATGACAAAGGTCGAGCAAAGTTCTAACAGTCAAAGTGACCAAATATCCAAGAGAAAAAACAAGCAAACAAAATGTTTGAAGGTATGAGGAGATGCTTCATGCATTATTCACTCATGCTGGCTCTCTAAACCTCAGTCGTTGGGGGTTTGTCTGACATCCCAGATAAATAATTAAGCTCTGACCTTTCGTCCTCATTAAAGGTGATGTGGGTTTTTTTTTCTTCTCAAGAGCAAATGACTCTTAGATAAGTTGTCAGAAAGAGTACTATAAACAAACGTCTTGTGTTTAAGTGATCTGGATGATTCTACGCAACCCAAATGGAAGATTCACATGTTTCTACACCTCATGCGAAGTACAGAATACCGTTAGGGAATACCGTTGACATAATTCTACCTCTGTTGCAATATTTTGTGAGCTAACTACCCAAACAGTTTTTAAGGCATTCTACAGGTACAGTAGGTTCTCAGTGCTCAGTAATATTTACTTTGCCTTAGTAATTCATGAATACCTTAAGTGCATTGTTTGTAAACAATCTACTTCAGTTGAATAGATTATATTTGCAATATACCACAGATAATGTGCATTCTTTAGATTCTGGAAGGCTATTATAGCTATTCATATGTTTTGTGTGTGGGGGTATACACACAGTGTTGATTCAATGATCGACTCAGGCCTCAAAGAGAAATGTGTTCAAGGTTCAGTGCATTTTTAGCCAGCAGAGAATTAATTAATTGTGAACAGAGCAGAGAATGAACACATACTCAACCAAACACAAATTGTACTCAACAGCAGTGGGGGATTAATGTAATGTAATAGTTCACCCAAAAATTTAAATTCTGTCATCATTTACTCAACCTCATGTTTTTCCAAACCTGTTTTAATTCATTTCTTTGGTGTAAAGCAAAAGGAGAAATTTTGAAGAATGCACTGGTTGTCTTTTCTATAAAATTACAAAGAATTAAATGTTTCTGGTGAACGGACTGTCAACTGATTAAAAGTTTATTACATGACAATCCAATTAATTAATCGAATTAATCGCATTTATACATTTTTGCTGAGAAAGGCCCCAAATAAATATCATTTTATATAAATAGTACATAATAATTAAAATAATTACAAATATAATATATAGAGCCTATAATTAAGATAATAATTCAAATATTCAGATTGAAAAAATATTACATTATTGTAGCAGACCATTTAAGCATTGATTACATACAGTGCAGGGGGTATGATTGATGGCATGCATTTTTTTTTATTGTGTTATTTTTTATATTATTAATCACACTAAAATAATATGTTAAATTGACAGCCCTAATATATACTGTATATTCGGTACAATGTGGCAAAAGGCACACTTATGAAAACTATGGAAAATATGCTTTTTTTTTCTGGTCACAAAGTGATAAGATTTTTTTAAATTTTTTTTTTTAATTGATGGAGCAACATCATTTGTGATAATAATACAAATAAACAATAATGGAAGGTTGTTTTTAATAAAAAAAATAAAAATAAAAATTTAACAAAAAGGTGGCATGTGGGATAAAAGGTCCCCACATGTAGGGTAAAAAAAGATAACATTTGACATTTCATAACATCTTAAGTATTCTATAAACAAATTAATCTCCATTGTGATTGGATCAGTCAATGTTAGCCCCATTTGAGAAAAGGGAGCTCTGTAAATATATATGCCCTTTTTGAAGCTTGAAAACTCCAGACCTCATTCTTTATATTGCATGGAAATAAACAAACCATGCATTCTTCAAAATGTTATTTTTGCATTCCACTGTATTAATAAAGTCATACGGGTTTGGAGCGACATGAGGACGATGTCATTTTTCCTCCTGCACTATTGACATTCTCTTTTTCATTTTTGTGTGCGTGATGGGAAAGAGCGTGTGTCTTTAAAGTCTATGCTGGTGTTTGTCATGTGGCTCTCAGATGGCTCTTTCCGCAGCAGAAAACTTGTAGCTGTCACGCACACGTCCTGCTGTCTGCTACACACTTGAACATCACACACACACATCACACAGCTACACGTCATATTCTAGGATGTTCAATCAACAGCTTGCTGATAGTTCATGAACTCTTCAGAGAATTCTGAAACATTTTCATAAAATATACTCTAAAATCTGATTGGCTAAGCCAAATTCAAAACTGTTATGCTGGAATGGCAATAATAGCCTGTACTTGGTATACGGGCATGAATGATACCTCAAACTGTGCAGCTTGTTGAAAAGATAACTGCTAAGTTATTAGATTTACGAGTTTAACCTGATGGACCATAAAATGGGACAGAATATCCTAGAGACTAGGGGGTGGTAAGCAACCAACTAGCAACCACCAAGAAAACCCTTAAATCCCTGTAATACATAGCCTTTCATGAGAGATTCCTGAACTAGCAGAGAATTCCAGAATTGACGCACATGTGTTTCGAGTTGTTCTCACAATGTATAAACTCCAAAAACTGATCAAAGCAACATCCAAACAAGAACTTAGCCAAAAAAAAAAAAAAAAAAAAAACATCAGCACAGATTTTGAGTTTCAGCAGTAGCTGTATTTCCAACTAGAACATTATTATAGTGAAAAACGGATGGCTTTTATTCATACAAAATAAACTAGGTGTGAAATGTAACTGCAGAGTCCAACGTTCGACTGCAGCAGAAATGCGCCACCAAAATTGTTAAAGCTAAAGTATGTAACCTTTTCTGTGTTAAAATACATTCTCCTATCCCATCTTAATATTAATATAACTATAATAAAACTATAAGTAAGCCATTCATAGGTTTATTTTCTCGAAAACTGCTCTGTTTGTTTTGAGCGACCCACTTAAACCTATCCCAAACATACAGATTCAAACCAACACTCCTTTGCACATATTCACACACTCATACCACATTGTCATACTTATAAGACATGATTATACATCAATATTCAGACTGTCTTTTACACAAACTCTCTTAGCATTCAGCACCCCACTGCACCCCTGCAGAGTTTGGAGTGGATCTTACTGCAGAACACAGCGTACGGTGAAGCCATCTTGACTGTGATTGTATGTTCCGCCTGCTGGTAGCACGCCAGTGCGGAGACGCTTTGTACAAACACACACTGACTGAAACAACCTAAGAGTGCAGCCTGTGTGCATCAGAAACCTGTGGGTACCAGCAGCACCACCATCCAGCATGCTAACAGAGTATGGAAATCACAAAAGAGATCACGTAATTGTTTTCCCAAGACGACAATGAGATGAAATGGAAAGCAAATGTTGACTTGTGTAGACTTATTTATCGACAGCATTTGCAGAATAATGTTGATTACCACAAAGTATTTGACAGATTCCTCAGGGTTTCTTAAATACCAAAATCATACATTACATTACAGTTCATTGATATATACTGGAAATACATGTGTTCCAGCATTCCAAAGAAATATGAATCTCCCATTTGTTAATGCACGCTAAATGCTGGCTTTGCTGGCTTTACCAGTGTTACATGGTCATGACATTGTATTTTTACAAATACACCAGCACTTTGTGCACAATATTGCAGATGTACTTGCGTGTAGTGGTGTTTCCTTGCACTCTTTGTGTTGCTTGGTTCTTGGCTCTTGGTCGAATGTTTGTTCGACCATGTTTGCCTAGGTATTGTATAAACCATGGATTTAAATGCATTCTGTACATTTTAGAAGGTTAAATCGGTAAAGTAATGTGACTGTGTGAGATGTTTCTGGATTAAGGAATGTCCCTTTTAAGATGCTGTTTGATGAACAATGATCATGCGATCTGATGAGTCTAAGTGTAGCAAACTGGTTTATATCGGAGGACAGAATCTTGTGTGTCCCAATTCTCTCGGGAACATCCTAGAGTGTGTGTTCTGTCATTTATTGTTTTGACTTTTGAAGTTAGGGCCTCTTTGCAGATAAGTTTTAAATTCACATGGGTTCTAGACAAGTCTCTTTGTTAGTTTTATTGGCCAGATGTGTGACTCACTGGCATGATGTCTTTCAATTTATGATGTTGTGGAATTCCAGGATTAAGATTGGGTAAATCCTAAATTCAAATCATGTCGTTTCAATTCTTCTGCATGTATAAACCAACAGCGGGGTGCCAATGTGTTAGGATTCAAAGGACAAAGGAGGCAAAGAGCAAATGTATGATCTTGGAGAAAGTCAACATATGAACTTTCTCTCAATTAGCATCTCTTCCTGAGGCACCGCACCCCACTGAGCAAAGACTGCAAATTCATACCTCATTGTTGCCCTTCCACATCTGTCCCATTCTCTCCCCTCTCCTCCTCCTGAATAAATTCTCAGCACAGAATCACCTCAAACTCACCTAAGATATATATGTAACAAAACATCATATCTGATGTATACACATAATGTAACTAGGCATGTTTGGTATCATTTAAAATGTCTCAGTGCGACTGGTATAAGGGTCTCTTTAAGAAAGATATAAGTTATTTGTCAAATAATAATTCTGAAGGTCTGTGCCCATCCCTGCCTTTATGTTGATGAGGAACAGGTATGTCCCCGGGACTTCCAAACCTAACCATTCTCAAAATTCCCTTTGTTCATGGTTTAGATATTTAAGGAATGTGATGCATTGTTCATGATTCTCTGTAGTCAGATGATTACACACCTTAGTTCGTGTAACTTTAATAATAGGATTCTGCATTCAGATCTCCCATGATTTGCAATCACATGTAGTTTTCTCAACTGCCAGGTATGTTCTTTGAATTGTTTCTTATTTTTAGGAATCTTTGTTTATTCTGAACAATTGTGAAATTGGCCTTGATTTGACTATCTGTAACTTATGCTTAAAATCCTACCTGGCAAATACATTTTTACTTTTTGATTTATTATGTATTCCTCCGAAATAATTTATATAAACACTGGGTCTTTAAAACAGGAGAAACCACTCTGGAGGAACCAAGATGGAGAATACCATTTTAAGAATCATTTATATCATAACTGAAGCTTTAATGTAGGAGGAAGCCACTTAAAGACTATCAGTTTGAGTCTCATTAGAAACTGATCAAAAGGTAAATGAATAGAAGAGGATTCAGAGTAATCAATAACTTAAAAGATTAAAATAAAAGAATGATCAGAAAGTAATTAGAGCCTTAATCAAAATTAGAGGTCAACTTAAAATTGGAGTCAGATTAATATAAATTTGGAGTCAGATAAAATTAATAATATAATTAATTTGTAGAGTGTAAATTAACAATAAGTGCTTTACTTCAGTGCTCATAAAAAAACAGAACAATGCAAAGTCCTTCAAGGGGCAAATCTATCTATTTTTAGCAGTTTGCCTGCATTTTTATACTAGATTTGCCAAAGATTGTTAGGTTCAGGGCTTTGTGTCTTAATAAAAAGTTTTGCAAAATACAACGCATTTGGATGCACAAACTACACACAGTTTCCAATATCTCACCAAGATAGGCATTTTGACCGTTCACACACACACACACACACACACACACACACACACACACACACACACACACACACACACGTGCACACACACGTGCACACACATGCATACACACACACATGTTGGTCTACCTATCATTATGAGGACTTTCCATAGACATAATGATTTTTATACTGTACAAACTATAGATTCTATCCCCTAACCCTAACACAACCCCTAAACCTAACCATCACAGAAAACTTTCTGCATTTTTACATTTTCAATAAAACATAGTTTAATATGTTTTTTAAAGCCGTCAATATTTAAGTTAAATTAGAGTCCTTTTTTACTATTAAACTCCACTTTCACTTTAACATTCTTATTCTTTTGTTTTTGCTGATTCACATTTTTCATGCATATCCCCACAAACTGGACAGGGAAGAGAATTTACAGTAAAAAAGGACTTAAATATTGATATGTTTCTCTACCACACCTATCACACTGCTTCTAAAGATATGGATTTAACAACTGGAGTCATATGGATTACTTTTATGCTGCCTTTATGTGATTTTTGGAGCTTAAAAATGTTGGTACGCAATCACTTGTATTGTGAGGACCTACATCTAGAGTTTAGAAGAGATCTCGAAGATATCGAAGTCTGCAATCAAAAATAAGAGATTTTCTAAATGAACTCAAATTTATTCAAGACTAAATGAAATGAGCTATGCAATCCACATAAATTTTACAATGTGGATTAAATATTCATTTTACCTCTATACTCTTACTATTGGTCAACAATTGACTTTATGCGTTTGCCAGACACTTTGATCAAAAGCGACTTAGAATGCATTCAAGCTACAGATTTTATCATTTGTGTTACCTGGGAAACCCATGACCTTGGCATTGCTATTGCAATGCTCTACCAGTCAAGCCATATTTGTATCTATTTTTATTTCTCCTAAGGAATTTTATGATACATTTCTGATACAAAGTTACAACACAGATCTGCTGCACACAAATTCTAAGTGCACACACCACACTCAACATCTAATGTACAAACAAGAAGGGCTAGTGTTAGTCTTAAAGGCACCATCAAAATAAATTTCAAGTATATTACTTGACAAACAGATCCTACCCCAAACTCACACCATTGGTTGAGCAATATTTTACAGAGTCAGGCCTCTAATACAAACATAACAATGTTTTGATAGTGCCAGTTACAGTGTTTGTACTTTTCAGGGAAATCAGCCTACAAATTATTTACTTATTGCTGACTCTGCATATTAAGTTGGGATGTATGAAAGTATTTTGATATCCACAACATTTCTCACTTCAGCTGAGTACTCCATTAAGTCTCCTGAGGTATAAAAAGCAACCTCTAAGCAATAATATTCTCACATACACACACAAATTCAATGACAAAGGTTGTCTTGTTAATTGTTCTTTTATTCTGGATCCATGATATATAGCTCTGACAGGACGATTTTAAAGTATAGACATAAATTGTAGCTTTGTCAGTGATAGCTGACCACTGATCATGTTTGACAGCATAATTTCTCATTTTTCTCGCAGATGTTATAACTGCCCTTTTTGTTAAGTGTAAGTTTGGTTGTGCAATATAAATTATAATGTATCCTTGAATTAATGCAACTTAGTCATACATGAGGGGAAGATAAAACAAAATACAAAGTATTGTTGAAGCATATAAATGTTTATGCCTACTGTTAGAAATTGAAAACTTGCACCCATGTTATTCAGCGTTAATTACTCTTTGGAAGGTTCTGTGAATTTAATTGAATTGGATTTAATATATTTCAGTTTATTTTTGAAAGTCAATTCTGTAGAGACATAATTTATGACTTAGCTACAAAAAAATGACAACAACTATTAAACAAAAAACAGTTCATTAGCTGCTTTTCCAATATCGGACCAGTGTGAGCCAGGGCTATCAAGGGCCTAGGTGTTTGAAACCAATATTCAAAACAAGTGCTTGAGAAAACATACAATTGTGTCATTTGACTTTGACACAAAACCGTTACGGTTACTGAGATATAGTCCTTGTGACAAATTCGCCGTGTGACCACTAGTCCTGGTCTCCCCATCCTCTGTGTATTAAATTAACAGATAGGAACTATTCATTTAATAACTATAAAAATAGAATACTTACTTTTCTCAGTGTAATTGAGCTAACAGAACAACAAAACAATGAGTATAATTAGTATTCGAAAGTAGATAAATGAACTTTGTGCAAAGACGAATCTTTGATTTTGATTAACTTTTATTTTCTGAGTGCCTGAAGATTCCTGCAAGAATTTAAGTGTTGAAATCAAGCTTCTCTGTTTTATTTGGTTAAGTAATTAGAAAATGTCTTTAATTGGTTAATTCATTAGATTATTGCTTGCTTATGCATGGTTTATGCACTAAAGAATCCAGTCAGAACCACACCTCCTTGTTTTGATAATCCACATTTGGCTGGACAATAACAACTTTAAAGTAGTTGAAGTTTTGTGTATTTACTGTGTTTTGACTTGATAGCACAGACAGACTGTTGGCTTAAAGGGGCCAACTATAAACCAGAACACAAGCACAGAGTTGGCAATGATCATAAGTGCCACATGTTTGTGATGTTGTGCTTATTATCTGAAAATTCGTAATTTTGCATATTTAAAGTAAATGCTCATGGACTAACCAGAGTTTTAAGTGTCTCAAAAAAGTTTATATCAACATATGTAGAGTTTGAACCTTCAAGTAGGGTTTGAACTTTCAAGTTACCAGCACAGAACTCTAAGGTTCCAATTAGAAGATTCTAATTCCAGAGGAGAACCCGTTGTTAATTCCTTCTCTAGTTCTTCAAAACACCATATGTACTGAACAATCACATTACAGTTTATTGACATCACATTGCACATTATTAACTTGGTTAACAAGAACTAACAATGACCTTTACATTAAATAACACGAATAAATCCTGTAAATGTTCATTTCAATATACTAATGCAACTAATAAACTAGTAATACACTTTCTAATGTACTATTATATTTTAATATTAAAAGTTGTATAAATTAGCATTATTTAATGCACAAAGAACTGACAATAAACAATTGCAAACTAACATTAACAATGCTGTAAAGAATGCTGTTAATTTGAATGTTAAATGCAGCATTATTTAATGTTAAGGTATAGAAACTTACTGAAAAGTGTAAGTCTCTTTATTTATTGTGTACAATATTTATTGATTCGTTTTGTAGATTTATAAATTATTTGACCATTTTCTCATCATTCCAGCTGTTTTTATTGTTTCTATTCCTTTCTAAATAGTTTTATGTTCTGACATGTGAAGCTATTTGAATTGCATTTTATGTATGAAAGGTGCTAAACAAATCAAATGTATCAAATTTATTATAAGAACTTGCCTGTCTAGATGATAAGCTGTTGTGCTCGCGTCCCAAACTCTCCTTCGTGTGGTCGGTGAGAGATCAGATCATTTCAGCACCATAGAAAGGGCGAAGCTCGGGTTCCACAATCCAGCCAGCGCGTCTCCGGCTCAACATACAGTTGCACTTTGTTTGTATGCCCTCCTGTTGACTTGTTTGTCCGTTTATCCCTTAGCTTCCTGTTTTTACCTTCAGATCTGATTCGGTCAGAGCCACACAAAACCCAGCTGTCTGGTCCGGTCCGCTAGAATGATGCGCGCTGTGTATTTTCGCTCTTTTATCTTATATGTGTTTCCCTTGTGAGTATGGAGAAAGAGAAGCTACCGACGCCCCCAGGCAGTCGCTGCAGTTGCAGTTTGGCCGTGTGTGTTACTGGGTGGAAAGCTGTTAGCAAGCCTCAGTTCTGTTTGATAAAAGAACAGATCTACTCAGACTTCGCACAATACCGCTTTATGAGCGCTTGATGCTGCGCGTAAATACGTGACAGTGGAGACGCGCCTCCTCTTAAAGCACAAGCAGTGTGCCAACCAGTCAACTGAGCCTCTGAGTTTGAGAGAGAGAGAGATAGAGAGAGAAAGAGAGAAAGAGCGCAGTGTGGGTGTCCGCCTGCTGTGATTCAGTGTGAATCAACTGTGTGCTAGTGGTGACCGACTCTTCCCACACTGTGCAATAGAGTTGCAGAAATGTCTTGAATCACATGAAACCTGTCAAGAACTTGTACATTTTTATTTCTTTTTTTTTTTACTTAATTTTGGGGGGATCAAGATCAAGACCAAGACTGGAGAGGGTGGAGTCAAAGAGAAGATAAAGACAATATAAATATGCTCTTAAGTCCAAGACCGAGTCCACTTGAGTACCTCAACACTGGTTTGTTTTTATAGCTTTTTTCTTGTACCAGAGCCTTCTGCTCATGCTTGTGACTGTTGCAGGGAGATCAGAGTTTTTGGAGATGTTGTAGGTTGTGTGTCATTTGGAGCATCTATCCTCCGTAACTTGATTAGCAAACGCCTCAGGTTCCGCACTGCCCAACAGCCTAAGATGCTCAGTCTGTCAACCACTCTGTCTAAGGGGTTACTCAGGTGGTTTTCATACTGGGCATATTTGCTGCAGTCCAAACCCGAGCAAAATTGTTCCTGGCACCCTCTACAGCATCGGTCTGGTTTTAAATTCACTCTTGGTTCTGTTGAACCTCATTTCTTTTCCGTCATCCTCTTGCGTCATCACAAATGTGCATAAAATGGAGATTACATTGCAGGTTGCTATATTTATGTAGTTTATATTAATTGTGTGCCATTATGTGAAACACAGTGAACGACACTAGTGTCTCTGTGCATTGCATGCCGTAATTCAGCAGATGTGATTTCCGAGCATTGCATTTGCTGCCCTGCTTACATTGCAAGCTCACTCAGGCACATATCACCTCACCTCTTCTGTGTCCTACAACATTTCCCTGCCTCTCATAGTGCACATGTGTGTGTGTTTTTGTGCAATGTGTGTGCGGGTACTTCTTGGTTTCAAAGTGGGATTAAAACCTGTCTCCAACACTGTTGATGCAATGCACTTTCTGTCGCGCCATAAGGGAAGGTTACCACATTTGAGCCAATGCAAAATTGACGTCAGGTAGGTTGACGTAAATGAATCTCAGCCATATCCACCACTGCCTACAATGCAAATGCAAATGGCACATATGCAAGTAAAGACATGAGAAAAGCAATATTATCTAATTAAATGCTTTGTGTACACCAGCACAACAATGTTACCAGTAATTCATAAATTTTTTAGCTTGGAAAGAGGAAATAATGGTGACTTTCCATAAAATCATTTTTGCCCCTCCACTAGTAGTCATCGTAATGTGTTGTGTTGGAAACTCTATCAAAGGTTTGATCATGTTTCCGTTGCAGTCCTGAAGTGAGATCAGACACGATTTGCTCAGAAGCCTCGAAAAGCTCTGGCAAAGTTTATTATTATAATTTCCATTCACTTTTTCGTCAGCATTATCAAGTCAGATTAAAATGAGTGAGAATTGTAAGTATTAATAAATAATCAGTCTTGGTTTAATGCGCTCAGTGATATCACATGCAAGGAACACTAACTCCGGTAATTCAGCAAACCGTACACATTGGTGATTCTGATTGCTCTCTCTGTCTCTCTCTCTCTCTCTCTCTCTCTCTCTCTCTCTCTCTCTCTCTCTCTCTTTTCTCTCGCTGTGAAATCGGATCAAAGTCAAATCAGTGCCCACTGCCCACTTCTGTTAGCAGATATAAAGCCGCAGCAACAGCCCCGGGCTGCCAGGCACACTACAAACGCTCACTCTAAAATGACATACACACATACAAATATATGAATGTTTAATCAGACAATGGTGAAAGTTCTGCAAGGAATAAATCAAAAGGCAGGTGAATCAGCATGATTATTTTAGCACAGATGGAACAGCAAAAGAGAGGTGTGGAACCAGAGCACAAAAAACCCTCTGAACTGGAGGTATAGTAGCATGACATCAAGGCAAAACTGAAGCCAATTTTGTGTTACATCCAGCACTACTAAGATATCTTGATCTGATTGGTTTTTGAAGGCAAAATAGAAGCACTTATGATATCCCACAATCTTGTGTGTGCAGTTTGGCAGATGGTGGAAAAAATAAAATGCTGGCCTAAACGGCCTACATGTCATCGGAAAATGTAGTGAAATTACAAAAGTACTTGTAAATAGATTAAATTTTATTTAAAAATTCTCATAATCAGATTACAGTTACTTTTTCATGGATTACATAATAACTTTAATCTGGCAACTGCAGTAAATGTAATTCTTTTTCTTTTTAAATATATACATATTTCATACATTCGGCAAGTCTTAGAATGCTTTTGTAAGGGGAAGGTGTGCAATTGCATAAACAGACCTGATAAAAGCCATCAGCAAGGTGGTTATAATTACACCTCTGGAGTGTTAATCCACACATAAATACCAAACTGACTGCATTAGTGTAGTAAAGTTAATTTTAGTTTTGCAAATATTTTTTTTACCCAGCTTCGACAAACTGAATTGCAAAAATAATAATCGTTTTCAAACAGATTCCAGAAAACTCCCTCAGTCTTCCATTGGCTGTACAAACAAATAGTCCCACCCAAAACTCACACCTTTGGTTTAGCCAATCTTGTTGTGATGGACTGGAGAGACTGCTCAAACAAAGTAATGTTTTGATAGATCCACAGAGCCACATTGTTACACTTTTAAGTGATATCAACCTACAAATTACTGACAGCTGACTTTACATATTAAGCTGGGATACATAAAAAAGATTTGATCAAAAACATTATACTTCCACCCATACACACATTTATATAGCATGTATTTAGCAGTCAAATTTAGCAAGTTTATTTAGTATCAAAAATATTTTAATAAGCTTTTATACTTTTATCTTATTTAAAAAAAATATGTGTAAATCAGTGACAATGGATTCATCTCCACACTTATGTCATGCCAGTACTGACCAATCTTTTATTGCCTCTTGATTCAAAAGCTTTGCATTTTATCAGCGCCTCACCTCCGGTATAATTCACATGCAATTCTGATGTGGAGTTTGAAATCAGCCAAATGCTTTGGTTTCAAATCCTTCAACTGGGCTCTCCGTCACTGATTGCATGAGCATTTCTGTAGCTTACAACAAGAGGATAGTGTTCAAAACTTTTCCTGTGGCATTGAACCTCTTTGAAAAACCATCTTAGTAGTGAGCAACATAAGCTAAGAGAAGCTGCCAAACTGAATCTAGCATGCAGAGGGGTTTGTTCACCAAAATCACAGGTTGTTTATTCAGTGCATCACAAGTCATAGACAAGATGCTTGAGACACTGACAGACCCAGAGGGATCCCATGAATCAAAAAGGAGTTTTGTGTTTTAAGGTCCATGTCTTTTAGTGTATATCTGCTAAAAGCACATTTTATCTACTTTTTGGAGTAGTACAGGCATAAAGATGACCTCAAAGCTGACAGACATGAATTTACAGCCTCAAAACTCTAATTCTGATTTCATGAGCAGTTGTCATTTCTTGTATACACACATCCTCAATGAGGGTATGTGAAGGATATCTGCCCCATGCCCTTGTCTCCCTCAATCCTCTTTAAAAATTAGTTGATGAAATGTTGCGGAAAAAAAAAAACACTAATAAAACGCTGTTGCAAGAATCTAGCCACCTGGGATATCCACACTTCTTCAGTTTAAATCTACCAAATCAGACCAGCGAAGAATCTCTATTCTATGAAACAAAGCCAAGAAACAGCCCTGTGGTTATGCTATGGTATAAATTAGAATGCTTCTCGAACAAGGAAACAAATGGATTTATTGGAGCGAAAGATCAAAATAATTCAACAGAGAGGAAAAATTAGATATGCAAATGAGAGTGGGCTTTTGAATATACCAACATGTTTAGAGTTAAAGCAGAAAGCCCTGAGGCTCGCAATCTCTTTTCCACATAGGTCGCTGTCTTGAAAGCGAACATAGATAACAGAACCAAAAGACACTTTTTAATGAATACAATTATTCCAGCTCTGAAAGTGAGTCGCATAGTTTTCATGCTGCATGTATTTCTTGCATTTTCTGTATTTAGCCAGTCTCAAAGAATTCTGTTGTTTCTTCAGGTAACTCCATTAAAAAACTTCACATTCTCACTTGTTTATTTATTTACTAACAATGTCCAACAGTGCATACAGTAAATGCATCCCCACTTTCACTTTCAGATGTGAAAGTGAAACTAAACAGGCGCCATATGTGACTTTCAGATGTGAAAGTGAAGATGTATAGTAAAAAAGGACTTAAATATTGATCTGTTTCTTACCCACACCTATCATAGTCAGTGTTACTGTGTCGGGCATTTGGTATGTTATTTTTATAGCATAACTGAGACAGTGTTTACAGTTTCAGAATATCAACTTTCGAATGGGACAAGTGTAATTAAAATTGAAATGTAAAATGTTTCCAAGGCAATTATGAAGACCCAATGAAATCAAAATTTGAGTTTTGTGGCTTTCATACCATCTCTGTTAGCTTTGAAGCCATCTATGTTCTAGTGTACTTTTAAAAGTTGAAAAAAAATTAACTTTAGCAAATATATGCATTTAAAATCAACAGATTAAACAGGACTAAAAATATAGATGAGTCATGTTGCACTTCACAGATTTTTGTCCAATTAAATCAGTGGTGTCCAAAGTCCGGTCTGCGGACCATCTGCGGTCTTCTGCGGAGCTCAGGTACGGCCTGCAAGAGACTTTAGAAATAGAACAGTATTTGGCCTGCTATGGAGAAATTATATAAAATTCATATTCTGGGCACCAAATGTCGTTATCACGTGCAGTCACTTTTCACAGCGAAGGTTTTTTACCAGTTTTCACAGCACATCATCTCCAATAGTGCGTTCTGTGTTGTCACCAACTTCATCCACTGGCAGAGTACAACAGATGATGCATTTCCGCCTTACTTATCAGCGTAAATCTCTCAGTTTCTTTTTTTATGTTAAACAATTTATAATATTGAGTGTAAATTTAGACCATTATACTTTGTGTTATATTACCCTGGAATTAGTGTTAAAAATTACTTACCAGAGCTGTGAGGGGTTTCTATTAGAGCTGCTGAGAAAGTGACAGTAAATTTGGCAACTTCTATCTATTGTACTGCCTTAATCCACCTCTCTCTATTTTTAACTCTTCTGGAAAGTCATTCAAATGTAATAGTGGATTTTTTATTTTGGTCTTGGAGCAAATGGTTAAGTGAAAATAACATTTAATGTGATCTCCCATTCACCTCTGTCGAAGTTTACCCTGCAAACGTTTAATTCCGCGTTCCAAAACCCGGAGTGTGAAAAAGGTCTATACTCCTCATTTCCAAGGATGAAGTGCCCCGCAGAAAGAATTATGCATTCATTAAAGGATTGACATCAGGTTAGATACTTTACTCATGTACTTGTTCTTGTAAAAATGTCCCGATACCTCACATTATAAAACTGATTAGAACTGCTTTTGTGCGAGCGGCTGAACAGAGTTTACTGAGCGCACACAGAGACGTGCAAAGTGAGCATACATTTCCGGGACATCGTCTGCAGCACTGGGAAGTATACTGTAATTAATTTAATTAATTCTGATATTTCATTGAAACAAGAAAAATTATTCAAGGGCTTCCCAGTGGCATTTGAGTGAGGACATACTGTAGAAGAAAGCACTTATTAGCGTATTTGTAATGCAAGCAAGAACAGTACAGAAGTTGTAATTGTATAGCTATAAAGAGTAATTCCTTGTATCACTTCATAAAGTGATAAAATGTCATCTGATTTTTGTGATGGGTCACACCCAACACTCAGTAGCAGATCCTTATGTTCTTTGCAGTGCCACTGAATTGATGTCAAAAAGATACAAATGTGAATAAATGAGTATTATGTTTTATATAAGATGCATAACGGTTCCATTAAAAGTGTTCATTGTGAGTGAAATACCCTATCCTTTATTTACATATAAGGCCTACACAAGCATTCCATAGAGCACAAATTATGATTAAAACTTGCATAATATTAAGCATACAAAATAAAGATTATGCATAGTGGAGATCTAGTAGCTTCTAGCAATTTTTTAAAATGATAACAGCGATGAGGCCCACGGCACCATATTTTTTTCTGCATTCGGCCCTTGGCTGAAAAAGTTTGGACACCCCTGATTTAAATGCTCCCTAGAGTGAACATGTCCCTTACCATAACAATATTTTAGTTTTAATTAAAAATCAACCCCTAGGCAAGTGCCCGTAGTAAAAGTTAACATGCAGAAATGTGGATGCAGTCACAATAATCTGATTGTTGCAGGAGTTATTAGCCACTTAAAGTCCTCTCTAAAGTTTATAGACTGCAGTGACCTCATAGGTCGCCCATCCTAAATTGGTTCTGGGCTGAACTCTTTGACACGGTCGCCCTCCACGCTTATATCTCCTTAAACTGCAGTACGCAGAGTTATGTGTGCGTCAGCGATTGTGTAAGTGTAGCGTGTTGTAAACTACAGCAGCTCATCTGACAGACTGTCGATTGATCAAGATAAATGAACAGGAGAGGCCATTTAATGAACTACAGCGCTGGAATGCGAATCTTACACTTTGGCTGCAACTTGTTTTAACACTCAAGTCTAGAAACAAACACTGTATTATATTGTACTCAGAATCTCTGATTTTGAACTTCCTATTTGGAAATGTGTTAAATTTGTGGAGACCTTTTTCATCACTAGGAAACAAGAGACAATTGCTTGTAGGTAAATATCCACTTCATCCAATGCATAGTTTGTTGTCTGTGTTGTAAAGTATCCAGTTACTGTTGAACTGAGTCAGAAACAGCAACAAACGATTCAGTGCATCAGTGAGTTGTCCGAATGATAAGGACAGAAACACGAACCAATTTAGTTTAGCCATATTACCAATATATTGAAAAGAACCGCCACCAAAGAGAAGTTCATTTGCAAATCGAGTTTGGCTAGTTCTGATTCGAAACAGCCGACGGAAGATACATCACATAACTTGACTGCTAAAATGGGGCGGTATGTAGGCATGGGCAGAGGTGGGCTGAGCCCACTCAAATGTGAGTCTTGCCCACCCAATAAAACATTTGGTAAACACGGTTTATATATATATATATATATATATATATATATATATATATATATATATATATATATATATATATATATATATTATTTATTTTTTTCAATTTATGCATTGGTTAAAAGCAATATGGGGGTGGGCTGTAGACTGACCAACCAATCACAAAACATCACAGGAAATGTGTATTTCTATTTTTGTCATTGGTCGAAAGCAACGACACACTCGCAATCCAGAGAGTCCAATACATTATGTGTGCGAGAACAGTAATAAGAGAAATTTGTATGCAATGTTTAGGTTTCTAGTGCCCATATAGAAGCCTGATGCTGTCTCAGTGTGCAGTGACCATGTGGCTGCTGTTAATGTATTACAGGATCCCTCTTATCAATTATCTCCCTCCACATCAGCTACCCAAAATCACACTGCAGGTGTTCATGAAGTACTGGACCTGAATTATAAAATAGAGATCTGTACGGGATGGATTTATCAGCCCTGCTCCCGAGAGATTCTGTCCCGCTCCCACAAAACAATATGTAATAATTTGTCCTGCTCCCACCTGCAACTTTCACGTTTTGTCCCGCTCTCGCCCGCAAAAGCCCGCAGATAGTGATCTGCATGAATTTTTCGAAAGTTCAAACAAAACTGCATTGTTGCGGGTTGCATGCTTCTGTTTTCCCTGTTATTAATTCGGTGTTGATGAGAGATTCTGTCTCCATTCTGTCTTACATATCTTTTACATCACTGTGATTTTTTTTGTTTTTTGTATATTGTTTGTCATTGCTTTTTAAACTATATTTTTGCCATGAAAACAACCTTTGGTGCTTACATGGCATTACTTTCCATCCAGATTAAGATTCAACTTTATTGTCATTGTGCGGAGTACAGATACAGAGCCAATGAAATGCATATCCCAGCTAATCAGGGTCAGTGCTGGGGGTCAGCCATGAAACAGCACCCCTGGAGCTGCTCAAGGGCCTTGCTCAAGGGCCCAACAGTGGTATCTTGACAGTGCTGGGGCTTGAACCCCCGACCTTTTGGTCAGTAACCCAGAGCCTTAACCGCTGAGCTACCGCTGGCCCATCCGCCCATCCATCCATCCATCCATCCAAATTCCTGTGTTCCCTAAATTACTTTACACATTTAGTTTCACTGGTAAAAATGTCAATACCCTTTGAAACCCTACAAAGGTCACTCATTAACTTACATTGAAACTGAGAAAAATGGCTTGAATTATTTTGATGTGGATTTGGTTGTTTTCTCCATTTTCACACAATGGTTTCTCTGAATTTCAGCATATGAGACAAACTCATCAGTCACCGGACAGATCATAAGAGGCCTGTTTCAGTCAGAACTCAATTTTGCATTTTAACTTTATCATTGCTTATTACATTTCTGTCAAACAGAAAGAATTGTCATCATTTAATATTATATAAATACTTCTTTAAGTAGTTCCCATCTGTGTAAAATTTTAGGTGTTTAATTTTTTTTTAATCTTAATCTTACAAGTTATTGATCTCTTTGTTTAATTTATTTCCTTTCACTTCATCCTTATTTTCCTTCTTGATATTATTTCTCTCCACTCCATCCTTGCATTTGTGGGGACTAATTTTTCTTTATAATTTGCTTTAAGGCTTTAATTCTAATTTAGCTAAAAGTGTATTTCTTTTTTTCTTTCTTAATAATGTAGTAGTAGTATACTACCTCCTTTATTTCAATCTTATGAGTCAAGTCTTGACAATTACACCATGTTAAAATTTTATTGTATGTAATTAATGAAATGTTGCCAATGAAATACATTAAATTAGTAGTCTGAGTAATCCTCCCCCATCCCAAATGCCCACCTATAATAACCCCCAGTCCACTCTAGCACAGCTGTCAGATGCCGGGCCTGTGTGGAAATATTGTCAGGGAGAATTTGTGAATGCTTGCTGCTTGTCATTGTAATGTTTCCTTCGAGGCCCTCCCTTTGCCTGGGTAAATATTTCTTCTCACAATTTTCTTATTCAGCCTATGTCATGGTAATAAATTCAGCATATTGTTGGGTCTATATAAAATTATATCAGTGTTTGAATTTTAGGAGATTTGTTTACTTTAATGCAATAAATATTTTTAAGGAGAGTGTAAGGCCTGGGTACTAAATCCAAACCAGTCTATAACATCTGTTCTAGAACATTCATAGTAATTCTGTGTGGCAGTTTTATATCTGAACATTGCAGATCCAAGAGTTCATTGTTAGAAAGTGACTACTGACCATGCAGAAGTGTGGTCATGATCAATAACCATGTGGGTAGACATTTCTAGGCCCAGCTATACCAACATTGCACATAAACAGGACAGAAATAACTAACCAGAGTTGGAAGATCAGCCTTTATATACTTTTTCTGATGTATTTTTATGTTTTATGTTTTATGAGCTATATAATGTTCATATTTTCACCACAGTATCATTTAAAACAAATTTCATAGTACATTTATTTTTCTTTTTTTTTTCTTTTTTTTTCCTTTGGTATGATCCTATAACAAAAATAAATTACAGTATTCCTATAACAGTAAAACTAAATGATGAAAGCATGGAATGTTACCAAGACAGCTTAAATACCAAATTCACAAAACAAAAATAAATACTAAAAATATTGCATACGTTTTAATAAAAACCAACTCCTGGGAAACAATGGAAAAATTATGTTGTGGTTGAGTAAATAAAGCACAAAAGTATAAATTTTTTGGAGCTGGTGTTCCCAGCATGTACAATGCTTGAATAATTAATTATCTTGCATGGTTCCAATGTTTATACATTTATTTATACTGTTTTATTGTTGATTTTGTCACTACGTTAAGTTGTACTCAAACTTACCTGTTCATGATCAAAACCGTATCTGTTGATAGTTACTGTCACCATGTTTTTTGTTGTGATTTTACACCATTAAAAATTTACTTTGTGGAAAAACTGCCAAAATAAAAATGATGTAAATCTTAGTCATTTTTTTTCACAGCATAAGAGTGCTTAAATTAAAGAAACACTCAACTGTATATCAGTGCAAGGTTCAGTTGTTGTATTTATCCCGAGTGTGCATCTGTGTAGATGACTTTATTTTCAGGTGGAGGATTCATGTTTATGTGTCAGGACCACGGAGCTATCCGTCTGTCCGCGAGAGATGAGTTGTGCCTTTACCACTCTCGCGGCCATAAATTTAACTCCAATCTTTGACACCACCCTGTAAGCTTGGAGGAGACCAATTTTCTATATTTCACCCAACAGCTTGAAAATGAACATGAAATATTGATTGCAGGTTATGTGACAAGCACTAGGATGCTGCAAACCCTCCGGTCAGTTGGATTTATTTTGGCTGTAGCTGTTTGGCCGCATCTTTAAGCAGTTTGCAGTGTTAAAAGAGAGAGCTTTTCTACTGGAGCAACTGAGCTTTTAAATGTTTACTGGGTCAACATTTAATAAACAAGCCAACAAGACAGTTGTGAACTCTGTGATAAATGGTGTTTGAAAGCACATCAGATTTTATAGCAATAATATTATAACATAATGGGCTAAACTGTAAACAAACTCAAATATGAAAAGAAAATGTACTTTTTGTGCATAGCCAGTTAACATTTTACAATGCTTTTAAATGTGGCTCATACAATCAGAAACTAGAATCAAAATAGTTTTATAAAACATAGACTACTTGCACCTTAATTAAATTGTATGTTCCAGACCTGGAAAAGTCATAGAAATTAAGAAAATCTTAAAAGGTACAGTATTTTACTCATTAAAAAAGTTAAATTCCTAGACATGAATTGTAATTTTGTAATATATATAGGAAATCATGACCACTCACATTAATACGAAGACTCCAGTTATATCAGTAACCTAGCATTTTTATTTTACATGAAGAGAGTCCACACATGGGGGCGGCCATGTTAGAATCACATGACCAGTCAGATACTACTCTCTTAATCTCAGTATCCATCCTGTTATTTGACACTTTCACTTATTGATTAAAGTAATTATGGCTGACTCTGAATACAACATTTTTACAATGGCATCTGAAACTGAAAACTATTGATTTTAAATGATGCTGCATCCACGTGGTGCCTCGTGTGCCTGGGCAGCGTTTGTGGATGGCTCATGTACTCATTGCGAGAACATGACCATGGCAGTGTTGCGGTCATGGCTCTCCTTTCTTAAGGTGAACGCCACTTCATTATTTCAGGATTGGGGACCTGCAATCGTTCTCTGTCAGCAAGAATTGCCTGGAGTTCGGTCCGGCACATACTCACGTTATCCTGAGACCGCGACCGGGCTACGTGCCCAAGGTTCCTATGAACCCCTTCAGGGACCAGATCATGAACCTGCAAGCACTGCCCCGGGAGGAGACAGACCCAGCCTTTTTGTTGCTGTGTCCGGTATGTGCTTTGCGTATCTATGTGGACCGTACGCAGAGCTTTAAATGTTCTGAGCAGCTCTTTGTCTGCTTTGGCGAACAGTGGAAAGGGAACGCCGTCTCCAAACAGAGGTTAGCTCACTGGGTTGTTGACGCCATCTCTCTGGCCTACCAAACCCAGGCCGTGCCTGACCCCTTGCGGGTTCGAGCACACTCAACGAGAAGTGTGGCATCCTCGTGGGCACTGGCCAATGGCACCTCCCTAGCAGACATCTGCAGAGCAGTGGGCTGGGCAACACCCAACACCTTTGCGGAAGATGCCAGGGTTGAGTCGGACTTGTCCCGTGTTTTGACAGGTCTGAACTCGGTAATATGGAACAGCCTTCACCAAAGTGATCCAGTGCACCTTCTCTCCCAGGTTAGCCACTAAGCTTTCGCTTCCTGGATGATTCTTCCTCCCTAGCCTTCTGGCCTGCAAATTCAGCAGAGGAATTTGCGACCACACCCACTCAAGTGCTCTGTACTGTGGTAGGGCTCCACAGGCTTTATTCCCTCTTCAGACAACTCCCTGTGATGTATTTTCCACGGTACGGTCCCCCTGCCAGGTGGACCCGCGTCTCCCTTGGGCAGTCCCTCTGCCCCCGGTCGCTGTGTTTGCACAGCTCCTCCCTCTTCAGGTAGGACCTGCCACCACACCGCTCTCACGTGTGGCCTGACAACCCACGTGGTGCATTGGCCACATAATCGCCTCCCCTTAGTCTGGGCAGGATGTGGCCTCTGCAGGGTCTTTTCCCCCTGAAAGAATAGGATTGGGAAAGACCGCCTTCCCCGATGCATTTCATAGCGTTAAGATAGCCTCAGCTGCTTTACACTCTATACGAGAGACATAGAGAGAGAAAAGGCAGCGGCTGCTGGACTTGCTCCCATGCTGGTCATGTAGCACCTGTTCCCCCTCAGGGGTGCTGGGAACCTAAGGTCTGTATATGACACCTTTTCTGGGGGCATTGGGGAGGGATACGTGCGGCCGATACAGTTGCTTCTAGCACTCAGCAGCCTATTTGCACCTGTGTCAGCAGTTCACGTAACACGGTCTAGTTCATGGCACTTTTGAACGGGACCCCTTGTGTCACTGCATGCGACACAACGTCGAGTGAGTGACAGAAGTGGAACATCACGGTTACTGTTGTAACCTCCGTTCCCTGATGGAGGGAACGAGACGTTGTGTCCCTTCTGCCACGACAATATCCTGAATGTGCAAAAACATGAATGACAGACACATGCCCGCTTCCCTTTATACCCATATGTCTGGGGGTGGGACATGCAAATTCTGTCTGCCAATTTCTCATTAGCCTTTTCTCAAGTTCAGAGGTATGCAAGACTGTCATATGAAGTCACATCTTGTTCCCTCCCTCAGGGAAAGGAGGTTACAACATAATTTATGGAAATTTCTGTAGTAAATATACATTTATATCAATATATACAATACCTCCCTGGTCATATTAGGCACAATTAATTATTGCACTTTATTTCAAAATTAAAAAAAGTCATATTTTCGTTTGATCTCTTATTAAAATGTAATAGCGTACACCTCATTTGAAACAAATGTATTTTTTGGTTGACATCACAAAGCCTGCCTTAATTTAGCATCTTGGAAAAAGCTTGTACAGGCTACATTCATAAGTGTTCTAGATTATGGAGATATTATCTACATGCATGCTGCTTCCTATATACTTCGCCATCTAGACTCTGTGTATCATTGTTCTCTTCATTTTATAAGTAATTCTAGTTTTCATTTTTGTGTCCTATTTTTGTCTTATGTCTGTTTTTGTTGTGTTGATCTTTTAATTTTTTACCTTGTTCGGTGTGCTTTCTTGGCCAGGTCTCCCTTGAAAAAGAGATTTAATCTCAAGGGACTTCTTGGTTAAATAAAGGTTAAAAAATAAAGGCATCTTATTTTTCAGCCCCTCCACTAAAACATTTTAACACCATTCTGGTACAGTCCTGCCAAAAATTTTTTTTTTGCTTTATTGAATATCCTGTTTTCAACATACCTTAGATTTGGAATATAAATCAATTATAAACTACTTTGCTACACCCATATTACATTTATAAAAGTGTGCTGATGTGATATTGTTGGTGGAAATATTGTCAAACATGGTAAATGATGGCGAAACAGACCCCTGACTCAAAGCTCCGTTACGCTTGGCTGCATTAATGATCCTCATTTACAGATGTTTTATGCGTCTTTGCAGCTCATTCAAAAACAGAAAGGTGATTTGTGTTGATCTAGATGTCTACTAGAGGCCTCAGAGCGCCCACTTAGTTTGCTGCTCCCAGATTATGCTAATACATTTACATTTACTGGAATACATTTATAATAACTTATTTACTTTTTAAACTGCATTACAGTGAATCTCAGATCCAGAATCATACATAATGAAGACTTCCATTGCTGTCTCCACTGAAGGCCAGATTCTTTTATCAAAAGATTATGTTTTAATCAAAAGCTTTAGCTTTCCAACATTTTCATCAGGAATGTAGAGTGCATGCCAAATGATGATCAGGTAGGTTGCAGGCTGCACATTAAACCCCCATTATTACATCATTATACTGTAACAGATGAAATATCAGACCTTTGATTGGCCACTTATAGGGCTCTTATCATTAAATGTCATTTGTAGTATGAAAATTAGTAGTACAAATGTAGTACAACATTTCCTTGGTCCAAAAAGAGAATTCATCGGAATAGAGCAGCAAAAATGGCTTGTTTTGAAAGTGTGCAAATGGTTCAGGTAGATGAATAACATATGACTGCCCAAATTATCATCAACAATTCCTAATCTATGTTCGGAAACATGGCCTAAATTTCAGATTTTTATGGGATGCTTGAAACATGCTTTGCTGCTCTTCCATTGTTCATTGTTTTGATTGTATATTTGTTATATTGTATGTTTCTCTGTTTAATGTTTTATGTTAAATTTCTGTACAGCATTGTTGTGCTTTGGAATGCCGAGATACAAAATAAACAGATTATTATTATTATTATTATTGTTACTATTAAAAAAATCGGCAAATGCAGGAACAGAGTTTAGACTTTGCACAGAGAATAGACATCGTAGCGCAACAAACAATATATACTAGGAAAATAGCAAATTGTTCTTTGAGCCACTTCATGAACATACAAAAACCTACTGTTTGCACACAAACCTTCCAGCCAAAGATAGTGCAAGCACACCCACTTGCACTTTGCGTTGGCACGAAAACTGTGCTTAGAATTTGCGTTCTCATTAAACATGGATAAGATGAAGCGCATGGTTGTTGCTCGTACAAAAAAATAGAGCCCTCTATATTTCACTCTTTCTGCATCAAGATGTTAAAAATGTAGATGTAGCACCCGTACAACCATTCTGTGAGTTACTTACGTAAGAATGGAGGGTGCTTGGGTTCGGTGTAGTTCAGGTGGATACCACGAAGGTGCACCTAAAAAGTGTCTAATGAGTTGTAACACTTTTAACAATAAAATATTTAAAAAATAAAGAGACCCAGAGATGGTTTTTAGTTTAGCAAAAAAACAGGGTAACGCCCTTGTTTAATTGGATAACATAACTTGGCCAATAGAATACAAAAGCTTTCCACAAAACTCAATATTAGCGAATACGCAAAATAAATAACCAAAAGTTTCCCCAAACACTTAAATAACAGCCTCTTTAAATTTAGCTAGAAACCCCTTTAGTTTCAATCACACTTATTACACCAAAATAAGTGGTCTAAAAATCCCCTCCCTTATCTCTTTCCTAACAATCGAGATTACACAGAGAACTTTACAATAAACAAAAAAACCTGCCAAGTGTCCTGAAACAAGTCTTTGCAAACAGTGGTGGGCCCACTCACACACACATCCACACACGTTCCAGTCTACTCACACTAACTTTTTGAACGAAGAGGAAAAAATATGTTGCAGGCCTGTTTTGGTCTTGCAAAACATCGAGTGCACTGAACGGATACTTGCAACAAATTGAGAGCGTGGAAAGACTTCGATCTGGCTGATCAGGTGCGGTGCGATTAACCGACAGTTCCGCCCAGCATACGCCCACCATGGCTAGCAGTCTCGGCTACATCCGATCACGGCTCCCGCTCCTTCTCTCCCGCTCCGTCAGACGGGTCTCCGGCTTCGTTTCTCACTCAGTCTCTCTGCTCACAAACATCTCGAGTCCGTGGTCCTCTTCTCCGCTCAGTTTCATCGGCGTTACTCGCACTTTCTAGCGTCTTATTTTTTTCTTCTCAACGTGCAAGCGTCCCGTGTTTCACACGGGTCCAACCGGGGGAAAAAAAAACTTTCAGCACGTTCTCACATATGTCTCTCCTCCCCTCACGTGTCTATCTGCAGCCAAACACTATTGAGTATACAACGTGACTACACAAATGATCAATAAAATTATTAACATAAAACAGTAGGAATAAAGTGAAAGGCTAACTGCATAACCTCTGGTAATATTATTTAGCTAAATAATATAAACTTTAAACTTTTGTTTTAATTACTGTCATGAAATAAAATTACCAAATATCGATCTCCTTTTAATTATGTAAAATGAATTAACATTTCCTTATTTAAAAATCAGGTGTCCCCTATTATTTATTTCAAAGTAACTAAACGTTTACTGTTTTAATAGTTATGTGACTCGTTTTTGAGAGTAAGATAGATTAATATTAACCCACCCGGTTCCCATTACACTATAATAGCCTAGTTTACCACTGGGCTACATAGACAAGAAACTTAAAACTCAACATCCCAGCTATGTTATAGTTTCCGTGTCTCACTGTACCTGTTGGGTTCTCACACAGATGGCTGGGAATTCAGGCTTTAGGAGCCTTCGACTGTTTTTCTACTCAGGCCTGTACCATGAATCCAGAGAGCAGAACTGGAGCACAGCTGTGTACTACGATTAAAATATTCTCAAGCATTTAGAGTAAGACCACAAACATACTCTACACAAGTATGGACATGCAGAAACAAATGCTTGGCCAATTAATTTCAAGCAAGCTGTCTCATTGTATATACAGGGTTGGGGAGTATCGGAATACATATTTAAAATACAAAATATTAGTATCTGTATTACTGTTACAATTTAAATAGCTGGAAATCAAAAACAATTATTTACTGAAGAGATATGTTCTGAGGAACGTTTGAACAAAGGTGAAACACTTTCTTTTGATGTTTTACATTCATACATGCAGACAGAGGTTGCTTTTGCACTGTTATGAGTGAAAAGGTGGAGATTACGTCATTGTGAATCGTTCTTTTTGAGAGCTTAATAGAGAAATTCAACATAGCATCAGAAAAAGATCTTGTGTATACACTGTGGGGGGTTGAATTAAGTTTGGAGCCGTATAAATAGTTAACCTTGTGTAAATTGTCATGTGAACATTAAGCTTTATGCTAAGATACATTTTATTTTTAGCCCTTTTACATGCACCTATTTCCAGGCACTAGTATGGTTTTTCTATCAAGAAAATCCTCATTAGATCATTTTTTTTCTCTAGGAAGACGTTTAATATTAGGTCAAAGGTGTACTGCAAAAATCTACATTTTTTGTATTGTTTTCATGTAAATATATCTAAATATCAAGATGCATTTACTTGATCTTGTTTTAGAAACAACACTGCATATGATATTTAGGCTTTTTTTAAGTGAATGTATTTTTAATTAAGTGCATTTTGTCTTATTGTACAGGCAGATTTTATTCACTTGTTGTTAAATGTGCTGTAAGCAATTTCTACTTCTATGAGACTGAGCCGTTGGATTAGCCACGCCCCCTCTCTCCAAAACTTTGAACTCCAAAGATACCAAAATGAGTTTTATTGAGAGCAGAAACAGTTGGTAAAAACAACAGCAGCAAAATAGTGCAATCAACTGACAACTGTTATGAGCAACATGGCATCAAAATTCATTATGCCTCAATAATTTACTGCAGCTACAATACTTTGATTGATATGATTGATTTGCGCAAAATGATTGATAGGCAGAAAGCGTCAATGTCTATGTTCTGAGGATACATATTTGTTTGCTGTTTACAGAGTCTAGAGTTGTCACAGAAACTGGTGAGATATCTCACGACACTTATTTAATTAATACATTTTAGGGAGTAGGACATTTTTTTGCATACATTTCCATGAAAAAAAAAAATTGTCTACAGCACCTTTAACTTGTTTATATTCAAAATCTGCTTTAGAAGTAATCCCAAAGTATTTAGATTACATTACTGACCTTTAACTAAATACGTTACATATTTAGCATGTATTCTGTAATCTGTAGTGGAATAGATTTTAAAAGTAATCTTCCCAACCCTGTGTATGTAGGCCTACATATAATTCACTCAAGGGAGTGATACAGATTCCTTCAAAGGTCTGTGCCATTAAACAGCATGTTATTATTCATGTAGCTAACTATAAAACTAGATATTTTAACTTTCCCAACAAGATTCTCTTCAAACTGTTGCTCCGCCATGACAGTTGTGGACCTGAGAAAACTGATCCTAGAAGATGACAGTTTACACTGGAGCACCCCTTGTGGCAATGCTGAGAATGCTACATGTACTTACGTTGTGCTATGAATTTCATGGGGTTTTTTTAGTCAAGGCGTACTGCTTTAAAAATGCATAGTAGCAACAGCTTTTGTTCAGTATGTCAGGGCAACATCAGTACATTTCAGTTCTTTCTGTGTCTCCAGAAGAACAGGGATGTTAAGCTGGTGTAGATGTTTTAATATCAAAAGAGTCCTTGAGACTCAATTTCAAAGGCAGCATGGCCCATCTGTGAGCGGCACTGAAACGGACAGAAACTCTCTCCCATATAAGCGTGCGTGTGTGAGAGAGAAAGATATCCAGTCAAGGTTATTCTAGTTTTATCTCTGGTGGTTTCCAGTGTGGAGGCGTCTGCTGTGCAACACGTGTACCAACGGCCACGGGAAAGATTCATACCGCACTGCAGAGGAACCACTGCAGCAGAGAAATCAACCCACTGGACATCACCGCCACTGGACATCACTATGGCTCTACCCTATCTTACATTTACCTGGTCAAATCTCTGCTTCATACTTCAATATTGATGAATAGAATACTGTATGTCCATCTGTATTACACTGAGTCATATGTGCATGAATGTTAGCGAATGCAGACTATTTTCATGCATACTCACATCCTCCTCCTCTATATATCTGCATATCATCAGCTAATATCAGATTCTCTCTGATCAGCTGGGAATCTGCCAAGAGGAGAGAGAGATGACACCTACATGAAGTGCTGTTTTTGTGAAGCGGTGTGCTTTTTATAAAGTTGTTTTTTTGGGGGGGTTTTTTACAGTTTGTCTGAAAATCTCAGCATGAATTAATTGGTAACCTAGAAAAGATAACTTGTTGAGGCAAACTTTAATGTCGGCTTGACAAAGTTTACCTGAAAGTTTAAAAGCCTTAAAGTGTGAAGGCTACATACAGTAGGCCTTATGTATGTTAAATACTTTTAAGAGATTTTAAAGGAATAGTTCACCCAAAAATTTAAATTCTCTCATCATTTACTCACCCTCATGCCATCACAGATGTGTATGACTTTCTTTCTTCAGCTGAACACAAACAAAGATTTTATGAAGAATTTCTTAGCTCTGTAGGTCCATACAATGCAAGTGAATGGTGGCCAGAACCTTGAAGCTCAAAAAAGCAAATAAAGGCGGCATAAAAGTAATCCAGTTAATAAGCAGCTAATTACATTGCTATTGTTTTTTTCATGATACCAATGACCAAAGGGTTTATCACAGTACTCTTTTAGAAATACACACCTCCTGTTGCCCCCAAAATGGGCTACTCTTTTTAAAGGAGAATAAAAGCATGTGCTTGATTACGAAACTGCTGCATAACACATTTCTTTGCTTAATTGCACGTTGTGAATGTAGCCTTCTGTGACATGTTAAAGATAATTTTGGCAACTATACATGTGCGGGAAATCCAGATACAAGGAAAAATATTAGAGGTAAAACGGCCATTTCTCAGTTGTTTCCAAGACATAACTGAATTATTGTTAGACATGATACATTAATACAGATTTGATGCTGTCTGTTTTTTTGTTTGTTTCAGATCAAATTAAATTATCCATAAAGTAACATTTTTTATTTAGGCCTTACTTACTTGGTAATGTTCGGTTTCATATGGCTTATTACAGCTTATTTTAGATGGTCAGGTACATTTTTGAAATTTTCGGGATATATTTAATAACCAGTTACCATCTGGAAAGGAGGCTGCAGAATACTGCAAAATACTTTTGTATTTTAGTACCAGGTTTAGATGTTATCCAATAATATTGCTGTACCATATTATTGTACCACCACAGTACTTTTTTTGTAGTATGCTGTCACTCTCTCTCTCTCTCTCTCTCTCTGTTCCAGTGGTGGATGCTCTGAGTGGCTCCACAGGTGGTGATGACCTTAAGTGATGCAGAGAAAGAGAACTTTGTGGTGATGAAAGAGCAGCCAACATCCAGAGCAGACCCAAGCAGACATATGATAAAAGCATTCTGCCATGAACTCATGCACTCAGACTCTCTCTCTCTCTCTCTCTCTCTCTCTCTCTCACTTTCTTCAGAGTGAAGTGTGCTTTTCCCACTGCACTGCAGGGTTTGAACCTTAACCTGGATCGGAGCTGTATAATTCTTGTCAGACTACTGCATACTAGTATTTAACCAGTATGGGTTTTTCAGTGGCTGATGCCGATACTGAAAACTTGAAGGCAGGCCAAATGCCCATATGATACTGAATTACATGTAATTTTACTGTCCTCAAAGACAATGTACATTCATTTTTATCTTATATTTTCTTTTACTTTTCATTTAGCTGGACAGCAAAGAACACTGATTTTATACATAAAAACATAGAATTATCTATTTAAATTGTATTGTAATTTTTAAATGTAGATAGAAACAATCTAAATATTGGCATTAATTGGGCTCAATATAATAAAATGACTGGTAATGAGAATATACGCACTCACTGGGCACTTTATTAGAAACACTATGGTCATAGAATAAGGCATCAACACATGTGAAGTTACATTTGCTGCATTATTTACAGACAGACCTTAAGAAAGACATTCAGATTTGATGGAGAAAATGAAAGGACTTGTTCAGCCGGTTTGTGTGGATGCAATTACAACATCAAATCCACTCCTTTAAAAGCACAAGAAAAACCTTCCTGGCATGTCGAATTAATATGCCAACACATTCTCACACCCAACTCGTCACATATTGACGATTTTGACAGGACCCCTTGGCGTCACATTTTAACGCCCTGGGTATACCTTTGGCGTCATTTTTCGACGCGTTGGGTAGTCTTAACCAAAACCGCATTCAAAGGTAAGTTTAACAACGCTCCACGGCGTGTGCAAGTAAGCAGTTTAAGTGTTTTCTTAGGTACTGGTAACTAGAGCATGCTGGATAACGTATTTTTATCGGAGGTTTGTTGATGTTAATAAATATATATAATATGCTACGATTGTGTTCAATTAATCAAAGTTTTTTATATTTTTATTTTTATAATTTTGTTCAATTAATCAAAGTTTTTTATATGTTTATTTTTAAAATCCTCTATAGAAATCTATCGGACTACCCAACGCGTCGAAAAATGACGCCAAAGGTATACCCAGGGCGTTAAAATGTGACGCCAAGGGGTCCTGTCAAAATTGTCAATATGTGACGAGTTGGGTGTGAGAATGTGTTGCAATATGCAAATTCAGGCCTGATGGAATCATGCATTTATCTGTCACAAAGAAACATTAGTCAACAGAATGTAAAATAAGGCCGGGATAAAGGCAGACTGCGGACGGTGGTGCGAGAGAGAGAGATCGTTTACGGGCAGCTGACCGTCATGTGTCTGTTTGTGTCCAAATGACACCCAGTCATTGTCTATAAGAACCATCATCCCTTTGATTGTTCTTTGTTGTCTTTCTCTTCGGTTGTCCATCGAAATCCGATGATGACGTCCACTCATTTAACGGTGAGATCTTTGATGGCTGAACAGTCCTATCCTGGACCCACAAGCTCTATTACAGATGGGGCATATATACATTGTAGTAGTGGTGGTATTGATGGCAGCCATGGCTGTGTGCCCAGCCACTGTAGCTGGCGCTGGTGATCATGGCCTCAATACTTCTGCAGTTGGTCTTTACAAGTATTTCAGTCTGAGGCATATGCTCACGCTATGTAATTCCCAGAATGCGCTGAAGGCATCTGATATGGAAGAGCTCTAAGTGACGGCAGTAGGTTACCCAAGCTTCACAGCTATAGAGGAGGGTGGTGACACAGACCACTTGATATACAATGACATTTGTGGAGGAATAAAGGTTCTTGTTCTCAAATACTCAGCGCCGAAGTCTCCCAAAGGCAGATGAGGCTTGTTTAATCCGGCTCTGGATATCACAGTCGATCCCGCTATCCTCTGTGAGAATACTCCCCAGATATTTGAATGATGACACTACTGACAGTTGTTTTCCACCAACAGTGAAGGGAGATAGAGTGGATGGGATACTGGTACTCCATTGCCAAACCACTTCTGTCTTGGTGGTGTTGATAGTCAGCCCCATCCTGCTGTATGCTCTCACCGCCACAGAAAGGACATACTGGAGATCCTCCGGAGTATGGGCCACAAAAGCGCAGTCGTCTGAATACTGCAGCTAAAGAACTCGCTCTCTACAGAGTGTAGTGGTTGAGTTGACCCTCCTAATGTTAAAGAGATTGCCGTCTACTCTAAAGTCCACTGCCACACCACTGCTGTTCTCAATCTCTTTGTGGAGAACCTTGGTAAAACACATGAGGAAAATGTTAAAGAGCAATGGTGCTAGCACACACCCCTGCCTCACCCCTGTGCGTACAAGGAAGGGCTCTGACTTTTGTACACTGATGGTCACCCGAGCAGTCATCCCATCGTGGAACTGGAGGAGGATGTTAACAAATTTATTGGGACAGCCAAACCTGAGGAGGACATCCCATAAGAGCTCTCTTTGCACAGTGTCAAAAGCTTTGGAGAGGTCATCAAAGGCCATAAACAGGTCCTGATGTTGCTCCCGGCACTTTTACTGAAGCTGCCGGACTGTGAAGATCATGTCGACCGTACCCCTGTTCCTCTGAAATACACACTGCGATTCAGGCAGCATTGACTCTGTGATTTTACTGATGAGTCTCTGATGCAACACCCTAGCCAAGACCTTACCAGCAACAGAAAGAAGTTATATGCCCCTACAATTGCTGCAAATGGCCTTGTAACCCATGTTCTTATAAATGACAATGATGTTTGCATCTCTCCATTGTTTTGGGATGATCTCATCAGTCCAGGCCTTGGTAATGTACTGGTAGAGGGTGCGCATACACATGTACCCTCTTCCTTTAGTAGCTCAGCAGGGATATTATCTGCAGCAGGGGACTTGTTGTTTTAAAGGGAAAGGACAGCTGATAGAACCTCCTGGAAGGTTGGTGTTAAACTGAGGTCATGAATGGGAGGATGTACAGGCAGTTCGTCAAGGATGGTGGAGTCTGCATCAGAGTCCTGATTCATATGCCAATGTTTAGAGCGAGGGTGCATCCACAAAATCTTATACTTGGCCTTCTGCTGGAAGATGATGTTGGTTATGGTAAGGTTATGCTCAGAACAAAGAGTAAGTAGCCTCATGCCATTTGCATTCACCCTACCAATACCATGCCTACCTAGTACCCCACCCCATATCCTGTTGTTCTGTCCCACCATAGCGTTGAAGCCCCCAAGCAACAGGATCTTGTCACCCTTAGGGATCTGGCAAAGAGCTTCATCCAGTGTCTGATAAAAGTTGATACATAGGCACTAAAAAGTGTGGCATAACGCTTCTTTGCCAGGGGGATACGGAGGATCATTAGCCTTTCATTAATACCAACAGGCTTTTCTATGAGACTTGGTGGAAGGGTGTTCTTGTTCGCCAGTCTTACCCTTCCTCTGTTAGAGAGCCTTCATCCAGGAGCCTGGTCTCACTCAGGGCAGCAATGTCAATGTTATGGTGCCTTAGCTCAGCAGAGATCAGAGCTGCTCTCCGGTGAGGCCTGTCAGAGATGCCATACGAGTCTAGGAGAGTCTTTACATTCCATGTTGCCAGTTTTAGGTTATATTGTTTCCTATTTCGACTGCAGTATTGGAATGACCTGATAGACGCGGTAACCTATCCGGTGTGATTGAATGGGCGATTTTTAGGCCACCTTTTCTAGGCCCTTCCCCAATTGGGGTGAGCAATGTTGTCCCTAAATAGGGCTGCTCAGGCGCACAGGGGTCTGCCGAAAACAGCTGCCACTCAGTCCCAGCTGCTAGCGACCAAATACCCTTTGCCGCTATCGTGCAGGGTTATGACTAGGAGCTCCCAGTCAATTCGTACCTGCTCCCGTTGCCAGACACCCCATCCCCATCAGACTTCAACCTATGTAAGGTCCAGATATAGTTCACCGTGGTCAAAAGTGGAGACCTGCGCAAGGAAGGGTTTTAAAGTTCCACAGGGGGTTCGCCATCCCCAGTAGCACTATCTTCACCATGATGGGGTAAATCCAGTGGCAAGGGGGTCCCGGGACAACTGGTCCCTCATCTTGGCTGCAGGAGACTGGCAGGTCCTTTGTTTGTTAAGGCCCACCTATTGCGCACCGCCAGCGCATTGCTTTTCTGACAGGGTGTGCTCCCTTAGTCTTAGTCTCAATAGACTTACCACAAGGAGGTGGGGCTATTTTCCCATAGCTGGGGCAGTGGTTGACGGGCCCAAGGCATGTCCACACAGTGGTGGGCCTGCACGCCTCATCTCTGGGGCCCACTGCTGCTCCGAGATCCCCTGTAGTTTTGCCTGGGACCGTGAGATACCAGTTACCATGTGTGGCCCCGGGGAGGCACTGCAGAAGTCTTGGTGGTGGAGAGGCTCTGTACTAGCAGGAAGAGTCTTACACACTCTGCTCCTCTTTTCAACTTCTATCAAGGAGGCTAGCCAGCGGCAATAGCTGTAAGCAGAGAGTAGCAAGCATATAGCACAATGTGGCAATCAGTACTACTACACTACTACATTACTGCACTAGACGCTTCACACGCACCCTGAGTATCTTGTACACACAAACATAGGCTAATTAATCCTCAGAGAGGGATAAAGGCCAACTGCGGACAGTGGTGCAAGAGAGAGAGAGATCATTTACAGGCAGCTGACCTTCATGTGTGTGTTTGTGTCTTTTGTTTAAGTTTTTCATTAAAATATGATTTATATTGTCAAGCCGGTTCTCGCCTCCTCCTTTCCATTGTTCCCTTTACACTGGTGCCGAAGACCTGGGATATGCCATAGTGGAGTTCTCGCCGCTACTATCCATCCCAACTGTGCAGCCATGGCCGTCTTCTGGGGGACAGAGGAGCTCGGCCACCTGGAAGCGGAGGAATTGGTCGCCAACAGCGAGGGGAGAAGGGGCTATTAGCCGACCGCCTGGAGCAGTCAGGGCCACTGCCAGTGGCGGAGGAGAACCCTACCAGCTGCTGAAATGCGGCGGGGTCTGAGACAGCCAACCGTGAGAGGGGAGGGGCTCACTGCCGACCGCCTGGAATGGGAGAACCGCTGCCAGGGGCAGGGGAGACCCCTTCTGTTCCCCGAGAACGCGGTGGGGCATTCCATCCACCAGGGGCTGGAGGACTGCCTCCGATTAACCTGGGGAGTTGTGGCTGTCATCAACTAGAGGGTGGAGGAGTGGCCGTGGCATATCGGTGAACTGGCGAGTAAATTTTTTTTCCCTCTCTCTCTCCTCTCTCTACCCCACTGCCAATCCGCATTGGCCTTTTCCCTCTCTTTTCAATTTTTTGGGGGGTACTACACTTTTACAGGAAGTCCCCTCCCAGATTCAGGAAGGGGGGGATCACCTGCCAGCAGATGGGGCATAGGGCACAACCTCCCCCAGGAAAAGAGGGGGTGTGTGATGTACGTCATGCCAGGGGCTCCCCGGCCAGAGAGAACGAGGGAGGAATGTGACAGGGCTGAGGGTGAGGACAGGTCGTGATTTTACACACCCGGTCCCTTATCAGGCTAATTAAGCCTCCGAGAGAGATAAAGGCCAACTGCGGATGGTGGCGTTGGAGAGAGAGAATGTTTACGGGCAGCTGACCGTCATATGTGTGTTTGTGTCTTTTGTTTAAGTTTTTCATTAAAATATTATTTGTATTTTCAAGCCGGTTCTCACCTCATTGAACTGCTTTATAGACTAGTAATGCAACGTTCAACATACAAACTCCATCAACAGTTCATGGCTGTTGATAAGATCCACAAATCTAGCCCCTACGAAAAGGGACACATCCTGTAAAAATGAAATTATATAAAAGAAAGATAATAGAGCAATATTTTGTTTTGGAACACAGTGAGTGCCATCTTCAGATTGCCTTTTAATTTCCTTGAGGAGAACAGCTTATAATGATGATCCAGAAAATCACTCTCTCTGAACATGACTAAACAATGTTGGTTTGAGCCAGAGGAATTATGAACCAATAAAAAATGAAAATTAAATTTGAATAGATGTTTTTGCTCTCATTGCTGTGTGTGGTGGTGTAATGCCACATTTTATAGGTGGTTTAGATGTTTTATCCCAACAAAAGGCAACAGAGTGGGCTGAGTATTTAATGCTCATTTTCAATTAGACATAAACAAAGAGGAAAACTAAAAAGCTATTATAAATGGTCATCTTTGTCTGCATATGGACATATGTTGGATACTGTTACAAATGAATGACAAGATCGTGTTTTATAGCCCATTTATTTTTTCTAAATAAGCACTGATCATGACCAAACTCTTTTATTTGATTTTTTTATGCACATAAAAATCACAATATACTACATAAAAAAAAAAAAAAACATCCAACATACCCCTACAACGAAGAAAATAAAACATTCTATAATAAAAATAAAGATGTTATGTGGCAGGTTCTTCTAGTGAATTAAATTCAATTATAAATCTGCTGGCCATCTTTTTTGTTTTTACATTTTAGAGACTTAAAATTATTATGTAACCCAGGTGTTTTCTGCCTGGTTTTCCGTTCTCGCAACTCTGTGTCAAGTCTCGCGATACTGTCACGAAGTCTCGCGACAACGCAAACACAGTGTGGAGCCGCGAGAACGGAAAACCAGGCAGAAAACACCTGGGTTACAATTACATTACTCTTTCAGAAATACAATGCATGCACAATTATTAGGCAAATTGTATTCCTCAGGATTAATTTGATTGTTGAACAAACACAATGCTCTCAGACAATCCAAAATTTTATTGAACCTCAAACCTGAATGTTTAACAAAGGTAAAGGAACAATGTTAAGTGGAGTACTTGGATGTATGTGATGGAGCATTGTCCTGCGTAAAGATAATGGTGTTTTTGAGTGATGATGACATCTTCCTTTACCACTGCTTGAAGAAAGTACTTTCCAGAATCTGGCAGTAGGTTTGGGAGTTGAGTTTCAGTCCATCTTCATCTCGAAAAGGTCCAACTACCTCATCCTTAATGATAGCAGCCCACACCAGAACCCCTCCTCCACCTTGCTGGCACATGACTTAAAGTGGTTCCCTGTGTCCATTAGTGATACAGCCATGGGCCTAACCATCTGGTCAATCAAGAGTCACTCTCATTTCATCTGTCCATAAAACCTTTGGAAAATCCGTCTTCAGGAATGTCTTTGCCCAATCTTGACACTTCAAATTGTGAATCTTATTCAGTCTTTCGTGTTTCAGCCTTCTTGACCTTGGCCATGTCTCTGAGCACTTGACAACTTGTACTGCTGGATTCTCCAGGTAGTTTGCAGATCTGGAATATGCTGGCACTAGATGATAATGGGTTCCTGCTAGCTTCAAGTTTAATTCTTCTCAAGACTTTTGCAGTTAATCTGCACCTTTTCTTCTCCATGCGTTTTTTGCACCACAGTTGACTATTCGCATTGTCCACTGTATTGATTGTCCAGTGGTCACGCATCAATAGTTTAGCTTTTTCAAGTGTGTTGCATCCATCTGAAAGACATTTTAAAAATTATTACTTTTCAGTGCAGTTAAATTAAATCTGCAGTTGCAGTTAAATCTCTTTTTTGTCCCATTTTACCTGAGGTAATGAAGCTACCCAATAATTATGCACACCTTGATATAAGGTGTTATCTTTTGTCACTTTTGCCACACCCTCCCTCATTACATAAATACATATCACCTGAAAATTATTGAATCCAATAAGCATTCAAGTTTATATGGTTTGGAGATGGAAATTTTGCATGGAAATAATGATAAGATCAGAAAACTCACTTGACTAATAATTGTGCACGCATAACAATGGCACTTACACCGATCAGCCACAACTTTAAAACCACCTGCCTAATATTGTGTAGGTCCCCCTCGTGCCGCCAAATCAGTACCCACCCGCATATCAGAATAACATTCTGAGCTGCTGTTCTTCTCACCACAATTATACAGAGCTGTTCTCTGAGTTACCATAGACTTTGTCAGTTCAAACCAGTCTGGCCATTCTCTTTTGACCTCTCTCATCAACAAGGCATTTCGGACCACAGAACAGCCCCTCACTGGATTATTTTTTTTGTTTTTGGCACCATTCTGAGTAATTTCTTGAGACTGTTGTGTGTGAAAATCCCAGGAGATCAGCCATTTCAGAAATACTCAAACCAGCCCATCTGGCACCAACAATCCAGCGTCTGACTCCGCATGTAAAGGCTCATGCTACTCTCTGCGATCCGATCTGCACAACAACGCATCCCATTGAGAGTGAGAACCACTAATCACGAACACGAGGAGGTTACCCCATGTGACTCTACCCTCCCTAGCAACCGGGACAATTTTGTTGCTTAGGAGACGCCCACCCCTGAATTTGAACTCGTGACTCCAGGGGTGGTAGTCAGCGTCAATTCTCACTAAGCTACCCATGCCCCGGCATGTCAGCACTTTCAAATATGCCAGAAAAAAATAAATAAAGATTTTATTGATTCATCTATTAAATAAAGAACAGCAAAATATATACATACAGAATCAGTATTTAACCCTCGCTATTATTTGAGATGCCAAACCTCGCACAAATCCCCAAAAGACATGGGTTGTGTCTCCAGCTTTTGATTGACACCTCCAGCAGGTGGGTGTGTATTTAAGATGAAGCCTATGCAATCTAGAGGGGGTTCAGTTGACTCTATGTAAAATCTTAAATTGCATTAGGCGAACCCTTGCATCTCTAGATGCAGACTTGACGGTTTTTAGAATACTAGCCCACTCTCCATCCTCCAATGCCATTTCTAAATCTCTCTCCCACAATCTCTTAAGAGAAGTTGAAGTTCCCTCCCCCAGACTCTGAATTAGCAGGGAGTGTTGATGCCTCATGACCTTTTCCAAAAGCAGTAATCACCACACTCCCAGAGTATCTGCTGCTTTAGGGGGGTGTAAACTACTCCCAAAACAGTACAGAGCAGGTGGCACAGCTGTAAATACTTATAGAACTGAGATCTGGGAATCCCAAAAAGTTTAACCAAACTTTGAAAAGATCTCAACACTCCACACTCATATAGGTCACCAAGTGTAGTAACCCCCCTTCCAATACATTCTGACCAGCAAAAAGGGGACTTGTTGATACATAATTTGGTATTCAACCATCTGCTCGAGGCAACATTAAAAAAAAATGTCCAAATAATGTTCTCTGTCCACTCAAATCACATGCAAATTTGAAATAACGGGGTGTGAATTAACTTGATAGTTAACTTGATAGAAAGGCTTTGCAATGGCGAAATAGGGGCAAGGACTTCCTGTTCAATAGAAAACCAGGGAGGGGCTCGTTCAGGTGGAAGTGACCAATGAGCCAAATGCCTGAGACTGAACGCATAATAATAAAACAAAATCTTGGGTAGGCCTAGCCCACTTTTGTCAATCGGCCTATGTAATTTGTTGAAATGTAGTCTGGGACATTTACCATTCCAAATGAAGGATTTTGCTATGCTATCAAATTGCTTGAAATAAGATAGGGGGACATCTATAGGTAGTGACTGTAGCAGGTAGTTGAATTTTGGAATACAGTTCATTTTAATTACATTAACCTTCCACTGATAAATGTAATGAAGCCCACCTGTCCACATCATTCGAAAACCTTTTTATTAAAGGGTCAAAATAACTAACTAAAATCAGACAAATTTTCTGGGAATACAATACCCAAATACTTAATGCCCTGTTTGGGCCACTGGAAGGTGCCTTGCTGGAAGGCCATTACTGGACAGTACGCTGTCATAGCCAAAGCTTCGGATTTAGACCAATTGACATTGCATCCTGAGAAATTGGAAAAGGAATTAATAATTCTGTGGAGGCAATGCATAGATCTAGTAGAGTCCGAGACAAATAATAAAATATCATCAGCATAAAGCAGAAGCTTATGTGTAACACCTCCCGCCATCACCCCTGGAAAATCATACACCTTTTTTATCGTGTCTGCTATTGGTTTCAGGGCAAGACAGAACAATAATGGGGAAAGAGGGTAACCCTGCCGAGTGCCCCTATTCAAAGTAAAATAATATGAAATTAATATATTTGTTTGTACCGCTGTTACAGGGTGTCTATAAGGTAACTTTATCCAACCAATAAATGTACTCCTGAACCCATGCATTTCCATAATCTTAAAAAGATAATCCCATTCTACCATATCAGACACCTTTTCAGCTTCAAGTGAGATGGCAGCGACCGGAGACTGATCATTCGCTACTGACCACATGATATTGATGAAACGCCTAATGTTATCAAAAGAGCAATGGCTCCGAAGAAACCCCACCTTATCTGTATGTATAAGAGATGTCATAAACTAACCAGTTAGCCAAAATTTTTGACAACATTTTTACATCTAGCTGGATCAGGGAAATTGGGTGGTAACTTTTACACTCGCTTGGATCTTTGTCCTTTTTAAGAATCAGACTGATCCGGGCATGTGTCATGGTAGGGGGAAGCTTTCCGTTCTTTAATTATTCCATATAAACTTCTAACAAAAGTGGAGCCAATTCTGTATGATAAAATCTAAAAAATTCAGCGGCAAAACCATGTGGCCCCGGAGCCTTGCCTGTAGGTAAGGCCTTAATTACCTCGTTCAAGCTCCTCCAAGGTTATCTCAGAATTAAGATAATTTTTTTGCTCAGTCATCAGCTGAGGGAGTTCTAATGGTTCCATACATTTTTTTAATATCTTCATCAGTAGAAGTGTGAATAGAGTCAGAGTGGAATTATAAAGATTAAGACAGAACACTTTAAAGTAATTATTAATATCAATGGATGAGAAAAAAATTTCACCACCAGCAGATTTCACTCTGGGAATGGTAGAATAAGATACTCACTGCTTTATATATCTAGACAAAAGCTTCTCTGCTTTGTCGCCCGACTCAAAGTATGGCTGCCATACTTTCCGCGACAAAATAGTATTATAAATGTATTTCAATTGGGTCAATTCTCTGAGGCCATCAGACAACATTCTGCATTTCAGCTCTGCCTCTGCACTTATAATATTCCCTTCCAACTCTTTGAGTTCTCGTGTTTTGGATTTTTTAGAAAATGAGACATACTGTATGGTCCAACCTCTAAGAACTGCCATAAGTGCCTCCCAAGCCACGCCTACAGAAGATACTGAAGACCATTTGTTGGAAATCAGGATTTTGCAACAGGGATACATTAAAGTGCCAACTATATGATTTCTTTTTCTCCATATGTGGCAACATCTCTAAATTCACCAGGGCATGATCTGAGACTAAGATGTTTCTAATTGAGCAATCAACAACAGATGAAATGAGGGAATATGTAGGATTATACATTTTTGTGTTTACATGAATAAACCCACCAAATGAGCACAACACCACATTCCACAGATCAGAGAGATTACCCACAGAGCCATTAGAGATTCATAAAAAGAATCCATGGTGCCTAAATTGCTGAAGGAGACCGTCTTTCCCGTTCCTGCTTAATCTCAAACTAGGGTTTGTAATGACAGAGCTGACCAATAAAGAAGATCCTTCTTTGTTCCACAAACTTAAACCCTCTGTAAGAACAAAGGGCCAAGTAAAACCTTGTGACCTTACTGCATATATCTACAGCCAGATCAGGCAACGGAGACTCATGAAGTCAGTCACAAGGCCCAAAATCAACATGGACCTAAAACAGTGACATCTGTTTCTATATATATATATATATATATATATATATATATATATATATATATATATATATATATATATATATATGTAAATACATTCTAGAATAAATCTTATGGACTGATGAAAAAAATGTATAGTCCCTACCAGATGGGTTCAAAAGTCACCAAATATCTGCAAGACCAAGATTTGTACACATCTTCTGAAGCATCAATGTTGCTCTAGGGGGCTTACACACTTTTGCTTCACTATGATCAAGGACTGAGTCCATCAAAAGATTAAAATCTCCTCCCAATATTATTATATCATGATATATTATACCTTTTCCCCTGAATTTCTGCAAATTTATATTGAATCTGTTTGAGAGATTTGAATTGTAGATGTTTACTTGTCAATGTAATGACTCCCCTACTCTTACTTGAGCCAGCACTAAAGAAAACATGCCCACACCATATCTTCCCAATTTTTTCAGTTTCCTGTGGGGAAAGGTGCGTTTCTTGAAGAAACACTATATCACATTTCTTATGTTTAAGAAAATAAATAACCTTCCTTCTTTTTATGGGGTGCCGCAACCCATTCACAATCAGTGTGGAGAAAGATAACCGACTCAAAAACAAGATTATACAGATCACATTCCAACATTATATCAACAATGAAACTTCCCCCCCCCCCCCCCCACCCACCGAACCAAACAAACAGAAAAATGTGCATATTAACCCCACACACAACAGTGCCTCAAGAGCACGAGAGCCCCCGTGACAACTTTGCCGTCCGACTGCTCAAGTCTGGTGCTTCTGCACAAATTTTGTAAGGCAAAAATACATAACATCTCGGTTACGTATGTAACCTCCGTTCCCTGATGGAGGGAACGAGGCGCCGTGTCGAAGAAGCGACACTAGCGGTCTCTCTTGAGCGCCGAAAGATACCTCTGATCTATGAAAAAAGGCCAATGAGAGTTGGCGAACAGTATTTGCATACTCCACCTCCGGATACGGATATAAAGGCGAGAGAAATACGCTCGTTCATTCAGGATTTTTCTGAGGAGCCGAGAGTGTTCCGGGCACCTCAGCGGCTCGGCTCAGCGACGTGGCCGGGAAGACACGACGTCTCGTTCCCTCCATCAGGGAACGGAGGTTACATACGTAACCGAGACGTTCCCCGTCTGTCGCTCACTTCGACGTCGTGTCGAAGAAGCGACACTAGGGGTCCACTTCAAAACTCGCCATGCGCTGAGCCGTGTATGTGTACTGCTGACACAGAAGCGGGCAGGTATTTCTACGTGCACAAGCGACCAACTGTGCTCAGGCTGCACGTACTCTTCCCCAATACCCCGAAAAAGCGTCAGAATCCTTTTGGTTACCCTAGGGGGGAACAAGGTGACGCTCCCAACTAGGGATCGGGCCAAGCCTGGCTGGGCCTCTTTTCTCTCTATGTTTTCTCGGCATAGAGCAAGAGCAGCCGGGGCCCTTACCGCATCGAGGGAAGGGGGTCTTATTCCCGAATCCCTATTCTTTTAGGGGGAAAAGACCCTGCGGAGGCCACACCCACCCGAAAGGGGAGGTAAAGGTGGCGAAATACATCACATGGCCTCTTGGGTCACATGTGGGAAAAATGGCGCGGTGGTAGATCCCGCCTCGGGGAGTTGCTACAACACGGCGACCGGAGGGCAGCCAAAGACTGCCTAAGGGAGACGCGGGTCAACTCGTAAGGTGACCGTACCGCGGAAGTACACACAGGAGGAGTCCCGTAGGAGGCCTGATCTGTGGAGCACCTATTCCAGTAGGGGTAGCCTGGGGTACCCGTAGTGGACTGGACCAGCAAGTCCCTCCGCTGAACTGCTGCAGGCCCGAAGGGCTAGGGAGGAATCAACCAGGGACCTAGGTTCTCTGGGAAAGAAGGCGCACTGTTTTACCTCGATCGAGGGAAACGGCGCTGGAAACAAGCGATTCACCTGGTCAGATTGACGACTTGTACCGAGTTCTACGGGCTCGGACCTGAGAGAACAGGGGACAAGACTGACTCAACCCTGAGATCGTAAGGGTGTTAGGTGCTGCCCAGCCCGCAGCTCTGCAAATGTCTGCTAGGGAGGTGCCCCTAGCCAGTGCCCATGAGGATGCCATGTTCCTAGTAGAGTGGGCTCGAACCCACAAAAAAAGGGGGGGGCACGGCCTGGGTGTGATAGGCCAACTGAATGGCATCCACCACCCAGTGAGACACCTCTGTTTGGAGACAGCGTTCCCTTTCTGCTATCCTCCAAAGCAGACAAAGAGCTGCTCAGAGCACCTGAAGCTCTGGGTGCGTTCCAGGTAGGCACGCAAGGCACGTACCGGACACAACAGTGAGAGGGATGGGTCTGCCTCCTCCCGGGACAGCGCTTGTAGGTTCACTATCTGATCTCCAGAGGGCGTGGTAGGAACCATGGGCACATAGCCCAGTCGAGGTCTTAGGATCACATGAGTATCTGCCGGACCGAGCTCCAGGCAAGTGTCATTAGTAGGGAACGCTTGCAGGTCCCCAACCCTCTTGATGGAAGTGAGCGCGATCAGCAGGGCCGTCTTTTTAGGAGAGGGCCCTGAGCCAACTGATTCTAGCGACTCGGGGGGGGGGGGGGGGGGGGGGGGATCTCTGAAGACCGGCGAGGAACACCGAGAGATCCCAGGAGGGGAACAGGTTTGGCCGGGAGGGGTTTAACCTCTGGGCACCTCTTGGGAACCTGACGATTAAGTCGTGCTTACCCAGAGACTTGCTGTCTACTGGGTCGTGGTGAGCTGCGATAGTGGCAACATACACCTTCAAGGTGGATGGGGACAGCCTCCCCTCCAACCTCTCCTGTAGGAACAGGAGCACAGACCTAACTGCACACCTCTGTGGGTCTTCTGCCCGGAAAGAACACCAATTCACGAACAGACGCCATGTCAGGGCGTAGAGTTGCCTGGTAGAAGGGGCTCTGGCTTGGTTGAACGTGGCTACGACCGTGGGTGGTAGACCAGCTAGATCTTCCGCATCCCATACGGGGGCCAGACATGGAGGTTCCAAAGGTCTGGGTGCGGATGCCAGAGCGTGCCCCGTCCCTGAGAAAGAAGATCCTTCCTCAGGGGAATTCGCCAGGGAGGGGCTGTCGCGAGGAGTACAAGGTCCAAGAACCAGGCCCGGGTGGGCCAGTAAGGAGCCACGAGAGTGACTTGTTCCTCGTCCTCCCTGACCTTGCACAGCACCTGTGCAAGAAGGCTCACTGGGGGAATGCCTACTTGCGCAGCCCCACCGGCCAGCTGTGTGTCAGTGCATCTGCCCCGAGGGGAGCCTCTGAACGGGCGTACCAGAGCGGGCAGTGGGAGGTCTCTCGGGAGGCAGAGGGGTCTACCTGGGCCTTGCCGAACCGTTCCCAAATCAGCTGAACCGAGTGGGGGTGAAGCCTCCACTCTCCGCCAGGCAAGCGTTGTCATGACAGCGCATCCGCTATCACATTGAGGTTGCCGGGGATGTGAGTGGCACGCAGCGACTTGAGTCGGTGCTGGCTCCAAAGGAGGAGACGACGAGCAAGTTGTGACATGTGACGGGAGCGTACGCCGCCTTGGCGATTTATGTACGCGACCGCAGTGGTGCTGTCCGAACTGACTGGGATATGTTCGTCCCGAATTAATGGGAGAAACTTCCGCAGGGCCAAAAGGACGGTCAACAACTCGAGGCAGTTGATGTGCCAACACAGCTGGGCCCCTTTCCAACGGCCTGAGGCTGCGTGCCCGTTGCAAACGGCGCTCCAACCCAATCTGGAGGCGTCAGTCGTGACCAGGACGTGTCTGGACACCTGCTGTAGGGGCACTCCAGCCCATAAGAAACAGAGGTCTGTCCAGGGGTTGAATGTCTGACGGCAGGCGGGGGTGATTGTTACCCGGTGCGTGCCGTGGCGCCATGCTCGTCACGGGACTCGGGTCTGGAGCCAGTGTTGGAGCGGTCTCATATGCATCAACCCCAGCAGCGCAACCGCCACGGAGGACGCCATATGCCCCAGGAGCCTCTGGAAAAGTTTTAAGGGGACCGCTGTGCCTGGCCTGAAGGCGGCGAGGCAGTTCAACACTGACTGGGCACGCTCGTTGGTGAGACGTGCCGACATTGAGACCGAGTCTAACTCCATCCCGAGAAAAGAGATGCTCTGAACTGGGGTGAGCTTGCTCTTTTCCCAGTTGACCTGAAGCCCCAGACGGCTGAGGTGCCTGAGCACCTGGTCTCTGTGGGCGCATAGTAACTCTCGCGAGTGGGCCAGAATGAGCCGGTCGTCGAGGTAGTTGAGTATGCGGATGCCGGCTTCTCGGAGCGGGGCAAGAGCTGCCTCTGCGACTTTCGTGAAGACGCGAGGGGACAGAGACAGTCCGAAGGGGAGGACTTTGTACTGATACGCCTGGCCCCCAAACACAAACCGCAGGTAGGGGCGGTGTCGGGGCAGGATGGAGACGTGGAAGTACGCGTCCTTCAGGTCTATCGCTGCGAACCAATCTAGATGCCGTACGCAGGTTAAGATGTGTTTCTGCGTGAGCATCTTGAACGGGAGTTTGTGCAATGTTCGGTTGAGAACTCGTAGGTCCAAGATTGGTCGTAAGCCGCCACTTTTCTTGGGTACGATGAAGTAGGGGCTGTAGAAACTCTTCTTCATCTCGGTTGGAGGGACAGGCTCTATCGCGTCTTTGGCCAGAAGAGTCGCGATTTCACGCGCAGAGAGTGGGCGTGTTCGCAGTGTACTGTGGAAAAGCGGACGCCCATGAAGGGGGGCGGGGGCCTGGCAAACTGAATTGTGTAACCGAGTCGGATGGTCCGGGCCAGCCAGCGAGACGGGTTGGGAAGTGAAAGCCACGCGTCCAACCTCTGCGCTAGGGGCACCAAGGGGACGGTTAATTTGGACGTACCCGGCGGGGCTTCGCAGCGGGGCGGAGCAGGTAGGGCAGCGTTGGGCGGCGACAGGGCGACCCGCAGCTGGGGTGCTGACAAAGACTCAAAGCACTTACCTTGCTCCGCACACCCGGCAGGGGGCGGGTTAGCGACTGAGGAGGAGGTCTTGGGTAGGCGTCCTCTAGACTGGTCGGAACCGGCCGGCCGGGGGGGGGGGACAGTCGTGGGGCTGGAGATGGGTGGTCCGTGTCCAGGAAGCCGGGACTGCTGAGATCTGGAGAGTGCCGTGGGAACGGCATTTGCGGGCCAGGTGACCCAGAGACAAAAGGAAATAGCTCGTTACAGAGAATATGAGAATGTGAAAACTAATTCGACAAAAAATTCTCCTCCCGGCCCTCCACCGGGGACGGAGCGGTCTTACCACCTCCGGAGCTAACATCTTGGTCCCTGGGTTGAGCATCTACGGACAGCCTGGGAGCCTTCCGGGTCCTTGAGGGGGTCTGAGAGACGGGGGCGTCCGCTTCCTGCGGAGTGCTCGACGCTGGGGCTGAGAGCTGGGCCCGGGTTGAGGCGGAGCAGGGTGTTTCATAGCCGCAGGAGGACGCCCTCGGCGAGCAGACGGGGCATGGCCCATGGCGGCAGGCTTGCGGCGGGGCAGGATGTGCAGTGGCCTCCGTCTACCTCACCGCTGAGGACTGCTGGGCAGAGTCATCAACGGTGGTGCCGAATAGACGGAGCTGGGAGACGGGGGTGTGGGAGAAGGTGTGCCTTGTCTGCCTCCCGCATTTCGACCAGGTCCAGTCCACAGGTGCGTTTCTGGACCACAAGGGGTGGCCATCGCCTGTTCGAGTGCCGGCGCTTCTGACCTCCGTGGCCCAGGGGCGCGGTTGGTCATCCAGCGCAGTTCCTGCAGCACATCAAGAACAGGACTACCCAAGGTGCAAGTTTTGAAGCGCCTTGGCCTGGCGTTGGTTGCAGGAAGGGCCGTGGCGTGCAGAGTGGAAGCGGTCTGGGACCGTTCCACCGCGAGGGTAGTGAGAGCGGAGGAGCGAAGAAGCCTTGGCTTTGCTCAACTCGTCGTGCACGTCCGGGAAGAAAGGAACAGGGGGGGGCGTGGCTGTGAGCGGCGCACCTGCCCGCGGGACCGATCAAGTAGCCCGGGAAAGCATAGCGGATCTCCGTGCGTCAGGCTCAGGCTGGGTGGCAGACCCGAAGGTGGCGGCCCAGGCGAGCGATCAGCATCCGATGCCGCTGTAACGCTCTCCGATGCAGCGGTGATGTCATCCAATTCTGAAGCAAGCAAGCGTGCCGGGGAGGCGGGCGGTTCGAGGGGGTTTACCCGGCGAACAGAGCCCGTCATATTCCCCGAATCGCCCGTGGCGCCTGCGTCAATCCCGTAGGAAGGAGGCGAGGCGCGGGGGGCGGCTGAAGTGGCTTTCTCTCATTACGAAAGAAAGCCGTGCGACCGCAATGCTATAACGGCCATGTTCTCACACTGAGAAATTGAACCATTGGAGAGAATGCTCATCCCGGGCTCAGACGGAAGCAAACAAGCGTGCCGGGGAGGCGGGAGGTTCGAGGGGGTTTACCCGGCGAACAGAGCCCGTCATTGTCCCCAAATCGTGTTCATCGCCCCGGCGCCTGCGTCAATCCCGTAGGAAGGAGGCGAGGCGCGGGGGGGCGGCTGAAACGGCTTTCTCTCATTACAAAAGAAAGCCACACGACCGCAATGTTGCCATGGCTATGTTCTCGCACTGAGAACATGAACCATTCATAAAACGCTGCCTGCGTGTGATCGCAGCCCAGGCATGCAAGACAGTGTTTTATGACCGAGAGAGGTGGGGAGAAATCACCACATCCAGAAACTACACAGGGGCGGAAATTACATCTTTATAAAGACGCGTCCTGAAAAGGACGTTCAACGCCGCTGTGTAATGCTCTTTCAGAGAAATAAACTCTTTTACGGAGAGAATCACTCTTTCAACTCTTTTAACTCTGCGCTGTCGAAGCGCCCAGGGGCAAACTGCACGCCGGCAGTGAAGAGAAAAGCCGCTGTAGTGCGCCATAAATCCAACAGCAAAGCAGAGCGTCAGAGGATCAGAAGCAGGATCAGTTGTGTTACTCGCAGCTGACTGCATACACACGACCTTCGGCTCCGAAGAAAATTACTGAATGAACGAGCGTATTTCTCTCGCCTTTATATCTGTATCCGGAGGCGGAGTATGCAAATACTGTTCGCCAACTCTCATTGGCCTTTTTTCATAGATCAGAGGTATCTTTCGGCACTCAAGAGAGACCCCTAGTGTCGCTTCTTCGACACGACGTCGAAGTGAGCGACAGACGGGGAACAGAAATTACTTAGTTAAACAAACCCCAGCCAATAGGCAAAATAAACACAAAGAACATGTAGATTCATTCACAGAACTGTCTAGAAGGTTTTTTTCCTCCACAAAACAAATTGCAATCGATCTAAAAGCATTCAGTTTCCTCAGACAGACAAACAAGTGTTCAGTGAGCTGGCTGTTCATGAGTGCAGCAGATGACGTAATCATTCCAATGTCCCACAAAAAGTACTCCACAAAACAATCTCCAGCCAACGGAAGGCATAACCCCAAGGAATGAACAGATTCATCCACAACTGTCCCAAAGGAATGTTATTCCACAAAACAAACTACAGAGTCTGAGGATTTTGACTTCTTTGCCATGTTTACCTGAAAGAACAAATATGAAACTGGGTGTATCAAATCTCACCAGATTCTAACATCGTCTGCTCCTTACATGGCGTCACATCACATCCCTACATTTTTTTTAATAAATATCTAATCAAATGATCCTCTGGAGAGCACCCTCAAAAAACATGCCTATATTTCAGATTTAGGCATTTCAGTTTCATTACAAAATACCATGAAATTGAATTGAGTAATCTCAAACAAAATGTAATTAAATTAAATCTCAATATATAACAATTTTATTAATGTAATTATATATATATATATATATATGATAGTGACTGAGACTCAGTCCCTAACATTCTGTCTAACATATTTTGTGTTCCACATAATACAAAGTGTCACACTGGTTTGAAACAAAATGAGGGTAGAGAAATTATGAGAGAATATTAAATTGTGGCTGACTTTAAAGAGATAGTTTACCCAAAAATGAAAATTATCTCATCATTTACTCACCCTCATGCCATCCCAGATGTGTATGACTTACTTTCTTCAGCAGAACACAAATACAAAAATTTAGAAAGATATTTTAGGTCTGTAGGCCAAAATGTTGATGCTCTAAAATGCACATAAAGGCAGCATAAAAGTAATACATAAGACTTACATGATGTTTAATTATGTAATATCTTCAGAAGTAATATGATAGGTGTGGGTTAGAAACTGATCAATATTTGTAATTTTTTGCTCGACAGAAGGGGCGATATGCAGAGAAGAATGTGAATCACCAAGATCTGAGAAATTCTTCTAAAAATCTTAATTTGAGTTCAGCAGATGAAAGAAAGTCATACACATCTGGGGTTGCATGAGGGTGAGTAAATAATGAGAATTTAAATTTTTGGGTGAATTCAACTTTAAGGGCTTTTGTCAGATCCGGATGATTTTGTCAGTAAGAAGAGAGGTTTGGAAACATTTCTAGTTATTATTACAGTGAAAATGTCCCACAATTACATTTTATGTAATGCAGAAATATAAACCAAACCAAGATCATGCTTTATTAATGCCTTCTTTCGCAAATTCATAGCTTTTAAAGTCCTGTGTGGATTCTTATTTCAGTGTACTTACAGTTTTCAGTGTTTTAAGTATTTAGATCATTAGTTCTGTACAGCAGTACCGCCGCTCTCCTAACGCAGAGTACGCGGCCTACATAGGACGTTCTCCAGTCGCGGAACACTCGATGTGTCTGAAACCACCCCCTATCCACTTTATAGTGCACTATTTCGAGTGCCTGTCATTTTGTAGGAGTGTCTGAATTCTGAGTGAGCCACTCATTCCCTACTTTTGTTGACTCATTCTTAACCACAATGCACTCTAATTTCAAGTGTACATTTGATGTGCACTAGACAATGGTTAATTTCCCACAATTCACTGCGGGGAAGGCGGACGAGCTGGGAGTTTACTGTTTCCTTCACTCCTGCAATGTTTTATTTCATGCTGAATGTAGTAAATTAGGGCAGACTGAAGTTCGGTTGTGACATGGCATGGAGATGACTAGGGTTGGGCTGTGACATGGCATTGAGCAGACTCAGGCGTGGTGTTGACATGGCCTTGAGCAGACTCAGGCGTGGCAGTGACATGGCCTGGAGCAGACTGAGGCGTGGTGGTGATATGGCCTGGAGCAGACTCAGGCGTGGCAGTGACATGGCCTGGAGCAGACTGAGGCGTGGTGGTGATATGGCCTGGAGCAGACTCAGATGTGGCTGTGACATGGCCTGGAGCTGACTCTGGTGTGGCTGTGACATGGCCTGGAGCTGACTCTGGTGTGGCTGTGACATGACCTTGAGCTGTGGGAGGCTCGAAACTAAGTGTCCTAATTGACTGGAAATAGACATCAGTGGTTGTGAACATGGGCAGAGACTTGGAAATGACCTCTGTGGTCGTGGGCATGAACAGAGTCTTGGTAGTGACCTCTGTGGTCGTGGGCATGAACAGAGTCTCGGGAACGACCACTGTTTTTCAGGGGCAAGGACTGAGACTCGGGAATGACTTCTGTGGTTGTGGGTGTGAACAGAGTCTCGGAAGCAACCTCTGTGGTCATGGGCATGGACAGAGACTCGGAACGAACTCTGTGGTCATGCACACAGGCTGAGACTCAGAGACGAAATCCTTCCTCCTCCTCCTCCTCCTCCATGAGGCCGAAGTTGGCGGTGCACGCTATGGGACAGACGAGGCTGGCAATGTTGGCTCATTGGCTGTGGCAGAAATGGGCGTTGGCTCGTTGGCCAGGAGAAGAAGGACCGCCAATAAATTCAGAGAAGAAGAACCACCAATAAATCTAAAGTAGAAGAAGGACCGCCAATAAATCCAAAGATGAAGAAGGACCACCAATAAATCCAAACAAGAAGGAGCAGCATCAGCATTATGGCAGCAACAAAGCAGTAAGTTTTACCTCATTATTATTATTATTATTTTTAATTCATAATCACACAACATTTCATGTATTAAAGACACGCACACGTCTTTTAGTGTTGCTCTCATGCTGTTGCGAGTTTGTTAAAGTTAGTTTTATATTTGACATTCCCGACAATACCCATTAAACTCTCCTTGCACATTTTTCACATTTTCAAGCCAAACTTGGAAATGCATGAATAGGTTTTCTTTGCCTAGCACAAAGCTGAATTTTAAAAAGGATTTTATTTTTTTTAATATAAATTTTATTAGCCCAATAAATCAATCAAACAATTTAACCATTTGACATTATGACATCACAACAAATATTAAATGCTAAAAATATCCCTTTCATGACACAAAGTTCTGTTTGTGGAATTTACATTCTATGGTAGTATAAATGTTTGTAATATTCTAATTTCATTAAGCTCAATGACTGTTTGACTGAGAATTTGCCTTTGAAATGTTAATTCAAGCCAGTTGGCCCGTAGCCAGGGTAGTTTGGGGTGGAGAACAGGATTTTGGGAGGGAAAATCTAATCTGGAAATCTGGTTTGTTTGCAGGGCACTTCAAAGAGAGCACAGTCCATGTTGTAAGGTCTTTCCAAAAAGAATTTCCCATTATAATCACTGTAGAAGTGATTTGTGACTGACCGTTATCACCTTTCAGACCTCTGAGTCCTCAGAGTGGAGGGTAATTGTCTTTGAAGGGAATAGGGCATAGGAACTATCACTTCTGATTGGACGCAATGAAAGAGTTTATATTTAATGCAGACGTTTTTCAGAGATTTCTTGGGATGTACATAATAATTAAGTGTTCTTTGCTCATTCTATTTAGTGTAGTGTGATTCAAAACTTTGGTATGTTGAAATGTTTTATTCGCTTGTTTCTGATTCATCTTCATGACTTGCACAACAGCTCCTGCCTCATCATTAGTGAAGTCCACGATGCACTGTTCAGATCTGAAGTCAGGGGAAAATTGGCCGAACTAGGTTGAGATTGTTCAGCACGGTGGACAGATGAATGTTTTTGTCTGTATGACAGCGCTTATGGGCTAGATTAAAAGATGGCACGAGCCGTTCAACAAGTCTGTTCCCAACTTCATGTTTCAGTAGGAAATATGTCAACAGTTTAAGCTGTGCTTTTCAAGGCACTTCAAGGGGACTTTAATAGTGTTTTTATGGTTCTTTTATGTCATTTTTGGAGCTTGACAGTAACAAACATGACTAACACACAGTATCGGATTTCGGCTCGTCGGACCAATACCTGATCCGTCTAAAAACGTCAGTTTCGGATACTGATAGCAATCCAGGTATCGGATCGGTGCCATTACATCCCTAGTACAAATTTAACAAAACTATTCTCAAACTGGCAAGAAAAATGACTTGATCTCATGCGCTTTATACAGAATTTGAACTACTCCCATCTGGTCGACTTTTTCGCACTCCAAGGTTTAGATACAATCACAAGGTTTTTTTTGCTCTTATAAAATAGCAAATATGCATAGATGAATCATTCACAATAAGACCATTAACATGCTTTAAATAAAATAAATAGGGTCAATTTTGAATTCATGCTGACTTAAAGCAAAGTGTAATTTCTTATTATTTAATTTTAAGTTATTTACTTTATTTATTGATCGATTTTAGTGTGAAATATGACCTGGGTTTGACAGGTTTCGTGAGATTCACATAACTGGAATGATATTTTCAAAAGTTTTAGCGTTTGTATACTTGTTCATATCTAATATGTAATATACCCTCTGTATTATCAATGGCCATAGTGACTCCAAATTAAGAAACTTTGTTAAATGAAAAATGTAGGCCAAACATAAAGCCAGTGAAAAATAATGGTATGGGCAATTAAAAATCTTAACAACTGGCCCAAGCAGGGCAGCAAAGAAAAATCCTAATTGATAAGTTTGGGTAGTTTAATTTGCAATGCATTGTGGATTTTTTAAAAATTGTGTCTTTTGTATTCCTAATGAAATAATATGTTTTATTGTTGTCCGTGGCAGATAATGTTCCTAATAAAGTGCTTAGAGAGTATATATTTGCATGGTTATCAGTGTACGGGACTGCTTCGCATTATTTACTATGGGTGTAGCAGTTTATCTTGGCATGAATCATCGTGGATCAAAAAGGTGACAATTAGGAATGTGCACAAGTACTTGAGTACTTGGGTACTCGGACGTGGCAGCATTGATCGATGGTGATCATGCATGATTTGACTTCTCACTTAATTCGAAATTCAGTGACAATTACCTGACAACTAAATACTAACATGTCAACGAGGGAGCTTATTTTTAATTTTGAGATTGACTACGTTGTGATTTTGAGGGGTACACTGATTGTCATAGATGTCTCATAGCAACTATACTGCTATACGATGCTGTAATGCTGTCATTATGATAATCTAAAGAGAGTGTAATTGACACCTGTCTCTGCAGAACATTTGCTAAACATGTATTATTATCATTTAATGTAAGAACTTTGACTCGTTAATGAATATTATTTAATAAAAGCGAATGCTTGTCACTGACTTTAAACCTCCCTGCCCTGGGAGCCGACATGTTTGCGTGAAATAACACACACCTACATCTCGACGAAAAGGGAGTTGAAGATTTCTGCATGAGTTTCCAAGTTAGAAGTCAGACATAACGTGTCACTCAACATGCTGCGAATGTTTCAACCTGCTAGACAGAGTACAGCTAAATTGAACAATGCAGCATCTTCAAAACTGAACTTCAACTTAACACGCATATTAAAAATGCGATGGTTATGGCATCTCCTGTTAAACCAACTGTGATTTGAAAATAGGCGGTTCAGACAGTCGCTAAAAAACTGGTGCATGCTTACTAAGATTACTATGGTAAACTTAAGGAAGAACAGACAGACGCACGTTGTGCAAATTCTTTCATTGAGTTGTGCAGCGAATCTTCACATAATGACAAAATATGATGCATTATATATTTGATTATGCAATCTTTTGTATATTTTGTAACAGATTATTTTACAACAGTTTAAAATAATGAATAGACGATACACTGGAACAACAAAATACAATACAGTAGCCAAAGACATTTGTCAGGCATCTTATTATATATACAGTTAGCCTATGTACATGTAAATGTCAAGAAAAGAGAGAACTTTTTATTAAGGGGTGTAACTCAAGCACTTTAGTTCTTTTTAATAAGCAACAGGGCAAATTGGCACATGTCAACAGATCTTCTTAGATTGCTATTACTATAAAATACTTTCAAATGTGACTTATCCGCTCAGAATTTTCCACATACAAGATGAAGCCTATTTTTAGGACCATTTCGTGACAGTTAAGCAAATATTCCTCAATCCTCATTACCACAATGTCATTTCCATTACAGTAATGCAAAAAAAAATCAAAAATAAATATATATATATATATATATATATATATATATATATATATATATATATATATATATATATATATATATTTAAATTGTGAAGTATTTATTCATCATGGTACTGTAGTGTTTGTTGTATTGCTCTTAATTTGTGCTTAAACCAAAAAAAATTGTATTACAATATTTTGTAATACCGTAAATGTTACTGTAATGTGAATCTAATGAGAATCACCATTGAGAATAGCAGGAATTACCAAAAAATAAATGACAGTAATGAGAATTTGGGAAATGTGCAGTGAGAATGAGCTTAATTCGGCTTCTTATGTGATCTTTTTTTTGTGAGATTCACCCACATTTAAAGTCAAACGACTCCACAGTGATATCTCTAGTTCAGTATGATTAGTTTACTCTTTTAGTTTAGTTTATTTAAGAGTTTGACAAGGCAGGATATTGAGGGACAAAACCCTGAAATGTATCAAACAGAATACATACTCAAGACAACCATATGTACCTAATTTACTAATAAAAAATAAAAATAAAAGAAACAAACAGGAAGAGTAAAACAGATGCATAGAAAAACCTGAAATACATCAGGATTTCATACAAAGAGAACCTGTAAGTTATTTATAAAACAGTTTAAGTGTACGTGGAATTAAAGAAAGTTCATGGCTTTTTGATTTACTCCTGGGCACAACAAATTCCCTATGCTGCCGTAGTAGGTATGTAGGTGTTGAAGCCACAGACAGGAAACAATGCAGTGGTGATGAACTGTCCTTGAGTAGTTTTGTAAAGGTACGTATAGTGGCCTCGTCGCGCCTCTCACTCAGTGATGGGAGAGAAGAAGTTGGAACACCTATTATCCGACAGCAACGTTTTTGGACCCTTTCTAACTCATCAGAGAGACCTTTAGGTAGTCCACCCCATACTGGACTAGCATACTCAAGAACTGGCCGTATAAATGTAAAATATATTTTTATTAAAACATCACATGGGAGACCCGCATTTTTAGCAACACAGAGATAGTGGATTCTAGGACGCACCTTCGAAATCATGTACTTAATGTGTGCGCCCCACGACAGATCAGAAGAAATTTGAACTTCTAGCAGTTTAAAGGTGGAAACTCTGCTAATTACATGTCTTGATATTACAGGAGAGGAAGGGTGGGGAATGTTTTTGTCTTTCCTGGCGCTAATGACCATGTCCACTGTCTTACCTCCATTCATAGCCAATGAAAATTCATGTCCCCATTCCGCCACTGAATCCAAGGCCTTCTGTGTTAACCCTGGTAAAGATCCCATTAGACGTTCAGTGATTGTTAAATCATCGGCATATTTCACCGGAATTACTGAAAGAGGCAGGCAGGAATCCAAGCTGTTTATGGAGATGACAAAAAGCAGAGGGGATAGAAGTCCCCCCTGGGGAACACCAGCTGAAATTGGGTAGGAGTTAGACACACAGGAGCCTCACTTCACTTTTTGCTCTCTGTTACTCAGATAGCTCCTTACACTGAGCCGAAGTGGACGTCTGACATTCATGTCAGCTAATGCATAAAGCAGTTGACAATGATCAACTGTGTCAATAGCTCGAGTAAAATCAACAAAAACAGCATGAATGTCCAATTTAGGATTGCTGTTGAGTGCTTCATGCCAGTGTTGCAGAATTTGAATCAGTGCAGTGTCAGTGGATCTGTTCGCCATGTTGTGATGGTTGAATTTTAGCAACTGTATCCTCCAGAATGGCATCTCTGAGGATTCCTTCATACACTTTTCCAACACAGCTAAGTAGTGAAATATGCCAATAATCTGCTGGAAAACTGGGCTTTGTTTTTTTGGGAACAGCCTTGACCATAGCCTCCTTCCATTGTTTTGGAAAAATATTCTTTTGCATGCATGTGTTAAAGATATCACATAGTACCGGTGCCAGCTCCTCATGAAAGGTCTTTAACATCCAAGGAGGGATGCCGTCAGGACCAGCAGCCTTTGTTGCCTTCACTTTGCAAAGTCTAACCTTAATTGTCCAATACTCAAAAGAGGTATACTACAATTGGATAACTTGCAGGTGACCTCTTCCTCAGACGGTGAAATGTGACTTGCATAATCCCACACAGAAGCAAAGTGCTTTGCCAAGTTGTCACACTCATATTGCATGATGTTATGATCCTGAGACACCATATCACTCTTATCTCCTTCCATCCCCATTAATGCCTTCACAGACTTAAACCATTGTTTAGGCTTAGTGCTTTGCAGTTCCTTGGCCTCATGTATATAGTATTGTTTCTTTGCATTCTTGATTTTTTGGGCTATAATTATTTTTAGTTTACTGTAAATTGTTTTGTTCCCAGAACAGAAAGCAAGCTGTCTGTCTTTTATCAGATCCTTAATTTGTATGGTCATCCATGGTTTATCATTATTTGTGATAGAAACTTTCTTAAATGGAATTGTTTTATCCAAGATAGACCTAATCGTGGAAGTGAAGGCACTAACCTTAGCCTCAGGGTCCGTAGCCTCAAGAATGTGAGAAAAGTCAGTAGTATTCATGAGAAGGCCCAATTGCCTATTTGTTTCAGGGGTACGCTTTCTACAAAAATGCGCTTGATAGGCTTGGTAGGCCAATTTCCAGCATTTAGCAGGATAGTCTCATGGTCAGAGGAGCCAATAGGAGGCAAATGCTCTGGTGACTCATACATGGAGGAAATGTTTGTAAGGATTGAGTCTAATTGACTGGTCTTTCTTGTTGCTCCAGCCACTATCTGTTTCAGACCATGTCTGCTGCAAATGGATTCAGACTTGTATATGACAATTGCGGCCTGCTGGTAGTTGCATTCAATATTTCTAAGGCAACGATCCAAGTACTGAGTGATTATTAAGTCAGGTTGGGCCGTTGCTGAAGAATGCGGGGGAAAGTACAGCACAGCAGTGAAAATACAACTTAACCCTCGAGGAAGACGACTGGGACGTAGCCAGACCCACAATGCCTCAAGTTTGTCTTCTTCTAGGTGAGTCAGTCGAATCTGAGTGATGTTTTCATCAACATACAAAGCAACTCCTCCCCCCCCCCACTGGCCTCACGATCCCGTCGATGCATTGTATATCCAGGTAGAGTTACAGTTGAGTCTGGGATATCAGCATTTAGCCAGGTCTCTGATACAGCAATAACTGCTGAGTTATTATTCACAGATGTACTGTACAGCTCGTCGCACTTGTAGCGTAAGGAGCGCACATTGGAAAGTAGAAAACCAGGCATAATTGGCATTGATTTATGTTGGTTTGTCTTAATGTAAATTAGGTTCTTAAGATGGTAGTAACAGTCATAAGTAAGCAGGCTTAGCTCAGTCATCTTATTCTTAACATTCACTGTAGTCCCACAGAAAGAAGGACGATTTCCAACAATTGTACATATTGAGCGACTGTAATTTTTTCCAGCTTTCTTACCCCTTGGGCGAGATCTAAGTCGTAGAATCCCGTTTTGCTGCAGGGTGGTTTTAACTTCAGGAGCCAAAGGGGATGCATATCCTTTCAGAGTTATTAAAAGATGTAAATGATTCTTAAATCTGAGGCGTGTCATTATTGACTTGGGGAAAGACAGAGACATTTACTTGAAAGGTTGCAGTGGAAATGTTCATCCATCCAGTTGTAGACGAGAAGGCCACATTTTCCTAGAATCCATCAAATATCTTCTAGAAGTAATTCATCCATAAGTCCTGACTTCCAATTTAGGAATAAAATCACAGCATTAAGTGATCGGTTTGTATATTTCCAGACTATATTAAGTAAACATTGTTTAAAAAGCTAAAAAAAAGGTAGGTTGCTCAAAATTCATGCGGCTGCCCTTAAAAGCACCACCTATATGTCTATACTCTCTGTACATAATAACCATCCATCCATCCATCCATCCATCGTCAACCGCTTATCCTGTGTACAGGGTCGCGGGGGGCTGGAGCCTATCCCAGCTAACATTGGGCGAAAGGCAGGGTACACCCTGGACAGGTCGCCAGTTCATCGCAGGGCCACACATAGACAGACACACACTCACACTCACACTCACATCCACACCTAGGGCAATTTTTGGAGACACCAATCCAAAAATTTTGGAGACACCCGGAGAGAACCCACACAGACACGGGGAGAACATGCAAATTCAACACAGAAAGGCCGGGGCAACCGGGGTTTGAACCCATGACCTTCTCGCTGTGAGGCGACAGTGCTAACCGCTGCACCACCGTGTGGTTACATAATAACCACAATATCTAATCTACAGAGGACAATTCTTTTGTTCTCAAGATATTTTAATGGATTGAGTGCATTACAGAGCTCACATTCTTGCCTGTGCATGCATTCTGCACAGAATATATAATGAGGCAGTACAATAACATAATCACAGGTTATGCGTAAAATTACATTAAATTCTAATTAATGACCAGAAACCCTTGCAATTAAAAATGTGTAAATTGTTTTAACATTAAAATAATTTCTTGTATCACAGAGTTGCACTGTAGGTTGATTTCACCTAAAAGTGTAGCACTGTGACTCATTGGCACTATCAATACATTGTGAGGCCCATCCACCCTCACAAAGTAACATTGGCTCAGCCAATGGTGTGAGTTTTGTGTGGGACTATTTGTGTGAACAACCAATGGTACACAGAGGTTGTTTTATGGATCTGTTTGAATACTGGTTATTTTGCAATTGCGTTTGGTGCCACAGTGGCACAGAAATTACATACTTAAGCTTTAATGTCATGAAATATATACAGTTAAATTGCCATGAAAGCATAAGTCCTCAACTAAACATCACAACACTTTATGAGAGCCTTTAAACAAAGACTCACTCCATATTCAACATACCAGAGCATCTCTGCTAAACAGCACAAGATAAACACGCTTTTGTCACTAATGAATGAGAAACAAGCTCCTCATTATGTTCAATCAACAAATAAATTACAAGGCTCTGACACGCACGCAACCGTGCACTGAAATTAAAAGTCTGAATTTGCACACCACTTGCCAACACAATTGCCATTTAACATAGCATAAGCAATGAACACCGCTAATGAACAAGAATAATAAGAAGACGAACTCTCAAAATTCACTCCAAAGCAAAAAATGCATGTTTTTGATATGAAACTCATGACAGCTAGAAAAATGCATTCTCCATAATTCAGCTGTAGACCCTAGGGATAAGTCACAACGTTCAATTTTATTATTTTATCCCCTTTTTCTCCCCAATTTCTGGGCAATTCCCACTACTTAGTAGGTCCTTGTGGTGGCGTGGTTACTCAACTCAATCCGGGTGGCGGAGGAAAAATCTCAGTTGCCTCCGCATGAGATAGTCAAGCCATGCATACTTTTAATTTGGCTCGTGACACCGCAGAGACTTAAAGCACTGGAGGCTCATGTTATTCTCCGCGATCCACTCACAACTTCCCACATACCCCATTGAGAGCAAGAACCACTCATCCCGACCATGAGGAGGTTACCCCATGTGATTCTCCATAGCAACCGGGCCAATTTGGTTGCTTATGTGACCAGGCTGGATTCACTCAGCACACCCTGGATTCAAACTTGCGACTCCAGGGGTGGTAGTCAGCGTCAATACTCGCTGAGCTACCCAGGCCCCCCTATTATCTCAGTTTTATTATCTAGATTTGTTTAGCTTCATTATAGGTGTGCTGTGATTTAGTTGTTCAAAAGTTTGTTTGGTGAAACTCCTTTAAAAAAAAAAGTTGCGTTTTTAAATTCATCTCCTTTAATGTCGCCACTACAACCAAAAACATTCAGATGTATGTTAGCCCTAAAATACTAAAACTAGTAAAAAAAATATTCTCAAATAAGAAAACAGAAAAAACTAAAACTAGTTTAAAAGTAACTGTCAAAGTGGGAAAAGTCGAGTCATTTCAACTAATTTACACTAAGTTATGAAGACCAAATGAAAATAAAATAGAAATAAAAGCTAAAAAATAAGCAAAAATTATAATTATATTGCAAGATTCCGATGCATTCCTCTGCTTAATACCTGTAAACATCTTTCCTCTCACATGCAGCACGCCTCTATCCAGATTTCCTTTTATTGAAGTGAAATGCAGCTCAAGGCACCTTTATTTCACTGCTGTAATGTAACAACCTTATTTAAATCAAAGGTAATGCAGTTCAGTGTCTTTTTTTACCTCTTTACTCTGCATCTGTCACAAAACGAAATACTTACATTGTCATTTGTCTACAGAATACACTTCATGATCACAAGTATTTGTTAACCCAAATACCACACATAGGGGTTGGCGGTATACACAAAATAATGAGTAATTTTATATCACTGTAATTATATATATCGCAATGTATTTATTTATGCTTGAAATTTAACTGAAAATTGTTTATATACTAAAGTACCATGCAATAATGCCTCGTATTGGATAATCCAATCTTATGTTGTCATGTTCTGTGCCTGGTTTCCTGTGTTTTGTTGTATTCCGAGTTACTTTGTTCATCTTTTGTTTGCATTAAAGCTGCACTTAGATCCTCATTCTTTGCCTGCCTTGTCACAGACTGACCAAAGATGGATCTAGCAGCCGTCAGAATTCTCCTCCTCAAGCAAGGGGACTGTCCAGTTGAGGATCACATCCGTGAGTTTTTAGAGCTGGCGAATTTAGTGCACTACCCAGAATACTATTTGGTGGTTTTCTTCAGGGCGGGTTTCAGTAGTGCATTAAAGGAGCTATTGCCTCCAGCGGATCCTCACTGGACACTCCTCTAGTTCGTGGAGGAGGCTCTGCGAGTTGGCGGCTCGCCTTTCACTGTGGGTGTAGAGGAAGAGGGCTTTACATCTCCTCCCACAGTGGTCATCCCCTAGCCTTCCATGGATCGTCCCTCCATGCCTGCCACGGCCAACGAGCCAACGCCCACGCCTGCCATGGCCAACGAGCTGGAAGTCTCGTCTGTCCCAGAGCCAGTCCCTGTCCTGTGGCTGCCTCCCAGGCCTCCTGACCCAGTCCCTGTCTTGTGGCAGCCTCCTAAACCAGTCCCTGGCATCCTGACCCAGTCCCTGTCATGTGGCCACCTCCTAAACCAGTCCCTGTCCTGCGGCCACCTCCCAGGCCTCCTGACCCTCTCTCGGCCCTGAGGCCACCTCCCAGGTCGCCTGTCCCTGTCCTATGGCTACCTCCTAGTTCTCCTGACCCGGTTCCCACCTTGAGGTCATCCCCTTGGTCTCCTGGCTGTCCCCCAGATCTGCTCTGGTCCCCTTGGTCTCCTGGCCATCTGCCTGATCTGCTCTGGTCTCCTAGCTGCCCGTCTGATCTGCTCTGGTCTCCTTGGTCTCCTGGCCATCCGTCTGATCTGCTCTGGTCTCCTGGCTGCCCGTCTGATCTGCTCTGTTTGCCCCTTGTGCCCCCCTGAACCACATGTTTTCCCCTACACTCCATGGATTTTATTTTTTACTTTTTTTGGAGCATCAAGCATCAAGCAGAATTATCCATTATTTTTGTGGATTACCTGTATTAAAGGAGCTTGGCGTTTGGGCTCTGTGTTGATATCAGACACACTGAAGAAGATCTGTGAAGCTCTCATGATTGTGTATGTGTCCACTTTTTTTTTAAAATTTTCCAATCAGATGTTTTATTTCCTTTTAAAGCTGCTCATGTATGGCAAAGTTTAAACTTGTTTAGCACAGCGGTTGAATGACAGGTATTGTGTAGCGCTTCCGGTTCAACTGGTTTTCAACTGATTTTCATGGCAATATGTTATTGTGTCTATTGTACCAGACTTCAGACTATAACTATTTGTTTAAACTTCAAAAAGGGGTGTTAATGATTGTTTACAAACCTGTTGAAAATGTCTTGCTCAAATAGTATTGTGTGGCATGTCATCTAGCACATTCCATTTTAGTACTAAAAACTTCTGTAAATAGACAATGTGATAATCTACTGAAACCATTTTAATCAAGCCCCTTTATCACACACAACAAGAACTGCACACAGATGTGAATATATATGTGAACACATTCTCACTTTTACTTACCCACTGCTCATATGTAGAACATTCACCACAAGCCCTTCAGAGCTATGAAAGGTTACCTGAGTATGAAATTAATCAACCCCACCCACCTTTTTGAAGTTTGAACAAATAGTAATAGTCTGGTACAATGGACACATTAATCTATTGCATACCAACATGACAAACCATTTCATCAAATGTTTTTTGTCTACCTGTTTCCTCCAGCATCTTCACAAGGTCCTTTGCTGTTGTTCTGGGATTGACTTGCACTTTTCGCACCAAATTACATTCATCTCTAGGAGACAGAATGCGTCTCCTTCCAGAGTGGTATGATGGCTGCGAGGTCCCATGGTGTTTATACTTGTGTACCATTGTTTGTACAGATGAACGTGATACTTTCAGGCATTTGGAAATTGCTCCAAAGGATGATCCAGACTTTATTTATTTTTATTAATTTTACCTTTATTTAACCAGTAAAAAAGAATCACTGATAATAAAAAGTGTTCTTGCCAAGATAGGCAGCCTAGTTTGCATATACAATTAAACAACAAAGTTGCAACATACAATACTAAATCCAACATAAAACATACAACCAGTTAAAAACATTTACACACCATTAATTCACTCTCTAGGTTACATAATAAAATTTTTAAAATGACTATAAGACACCAAGATTTGTAGATTCATCTCCGTCTGGAGTAGATTCCAATCTGAGGTGGCGGCATATTTAAAGGAAGTTTTACCAAGCTCAGTTCTGACAAGGGGCACACGAAGATTGTACTGTGATTGAGAATGTAATGAGTAATTACCAGACATTTTCCGTTGAATAAAACAACAAAGATAAGAGTTCTGAGGTGTTTTAGGGCTCACAAGAGGAAACCCTAATGTCACTACATCGACACAATATCGAGTGAGTGACAGAAGGGTAACCCAACCTTTTTGTCTCAATTAATTAATATGTAAACCAAAACATAATGTATTATCAATAACAATACCAAGGAATTTGTACTCTGATACTGATGTAATCTGACTCCCCTGAGAAGTCCAAAGAGCAATGGAATTTTCTGAAGAAACTTTAGAATTTGAAAATAACATGCATTTAGTTTTTTCAACATTTAAGACCAGCGTCAAAGCACAAAACCTATGTTTGACGATATCAAAAGCAGACTGTAAAAAAGCCACAGATTGCTGATTAGAGGGAGCTGGACAAACTATGGATGTCCACATTTTTTTTTTCTGAGGTCTTGGCTGATTTCTTTAGATTTTCCCATGATGTCAAGCAAAGAGGCACTGAGTTTGAAGTTAGGCCTTAAAATACATCCATAGGTACACCTCAAATTCAGTACACCTCCTATCAAAGTTAATTGCCTAAAAGCTTGACATAAGAAGGGTGCATTCTGATGATGTGGATGTATATTAAGGCTGTTGCTTTTATATGCAATGATCTTCGCTGATTTGATTCTCGAGTCGTCAAAGGTTTATCTTTGCTTCTATTAATGTTTTGACTGGAATGTATTTCTCTATTTCCTACCGGTTGTATCTCACAGAGTTAAGACGTTACTGTTCATTGTTTTATGCATACAATAATGTGCAAAATTTTTAGGCACTTGTCAGGATTTCTTCAAAATGAATGCCATAAATAGTTTTCATTTATCAATGAATGCCATACACAGTCCAGTAAACATAAAAAAGGTAAATCTTGGTACACTTGGACACAATTCTTGGTACAATTCACCACAGTTCTTCTATCTATTTAGGCTGTCTCAATTGCTTCTGTCCCTTCATGTAATCCCAGACTGACAATGTTCAGTGGGGAGCTCTTTGGGGGTCATACCATCTGTTTCAGGGCTCCCTGTTCTTCTATTCTATTCTATTCTATTCTATTCTATTCTACATATTGACAATAGGAATGTTTGGGAGTCTAACATTTACATTTCCTATTGACACTAAAGTTGAAGATATAAATAACCATCTTAAGACAAATGTTTTTGTTAAACACCGTATGTGCCACAGACTTTTGCACAGTACTGTATATTTAGAGACTACTACTTTAAATGAGCTTTAAAAAGTTTTGCACTAGAGTACATTTTGAATACTCACTGTTTTGCAAGTATAGCCAAGACTTTAACATAAGGGTTAGCATGTAACTACTGTAGTGTGATTAATACCACTCATTAACCTTGTCTGTTGGTGAACGATTTTATCACATTAATCTCATGTTAAAATGTTATCCAATATTATAAACTCCTGTTGTATTGTATTGTTGTACAATACGTGCAAGAATACCAGAAAGGGATCTGGTATAGCTATCTATTTACATGAAGCTGAGTTCTGCAAACTCTACCCACAGTAATTACGTTGGTAACACAAAGCCACAACTTAGTGTATTTGCCTAGAAAAGAAGTTTCATCTCAAAAGTACATTTAGGAAAACTTCACAGCTCAAATAATGTAGGATTTTCCATGAAAAATCATGCAAGTTCTTTAACACAAACACAAGCTTCACATTTCTGTTTTTGAAACCCTCCAGGATGCCTTGTCCCATGGATTTCCATTGTGTGTGCATTACCATAAATGTTTTTTGGACATGTTTTTTGTTTGTATTAAGTTTAAATCATTTTCTGTGGTAGTTGACAGCATGCTGTATATTTCTGTATCTCTCTACAGTGCATTGTAACCTTACAATGTCAGAACAGCATAAAACTGAACTCAAAAGGATTTTTGGCACCTATAAAAGCCTCACTGTTATGAGACTCTACTGAAGCAGTTGAAACTGTAAAGAGATCTGCTTTGAGACTAACTGTGCTGTGAGAGTTTGCTGTCATGCTTTGAAAATCAAATGTGCTGCAGTAAATTATTTTTCCATTCATGCTGGTGTGGTTGTGGATAATCTAATACATACAGCCTTGGATCTGATGCGTTTTGGGTCTTGTTCGGTCAGCAGCTCTTCTGATGTGTTTTTTTTTTTTTTTTTTTTTGTAGTATGATTTGATTGGGCACTGAGATCAGTGACCCATTACTCAGTTCTAACTGTTTGTTTGACATCAGAGTGTTTCTGGATGTCATGACGAAAGCTAGGGTTGCCACTTAACTTTTGGGATTGGTTAAGTATAGTTAACTTTACCACATTTAAAGTAGTAGTTCACCCAAACATTTTAATTTAGTTTTGGATAAATTGCATTCATTATAAAAAGATCATCAGATTAATGTCAATTCATTATTTTAATCTATTGACTGCCTATTTCAGTCAGCTAAAATGCTGATCTCAAAAGCCCGGAAATATCAGCATGTTCTTATTACTTTAGCAAAGGGTAAACTTGAGTGTGTTCGCAAACTTTAAGCCATTTTTCTATAATAGTAAACCTTTCCAAATTATTGATGTGCAATTTAAAAAGTGATTTTAGGCTTAAGTGTGTTTGCTTGAAAATTGTTCAGTTCTATTCTGAAACCTGAGTCACTTCACATCAAGAGTCCATAAGCTTGATTATTAGAAGAGTGCACAGACCTTTTGCATGTGATTTAGTGAATTATAATTTGGGATTTTGTTTTATCGGTTGCTGGATTATAATTGCGCAAAGCATGAAAGATCTAAATAAAGTACATCCACTCAGCTGGAAGTTTTCGTTCATTCTCTTTCTGTCTGTCTTGGCAGGATCTACCTTCATGAACACTTCAAGGAGAAGTATGCTGTGGATAAGGTGCATTACACCACTGAAGTGAGTAGTGTTTCCTGGCATACTGGCAACACTGTAAAAACCTGATTACATTAAGCTACTGCAATTGTTGTTTACAGTTATTTACTGATTACTGTTATTGGTAGCTGAGGTATATTATTGTAAAAAAAAATTGTTATACAGTAACTAGCTCTAATTATCCCAGACATTGTTCTATTTATTTAATTGTATTATTATTATTGTTATTATTATTATTATTATTGTCTAAAGATTATTTTGATAATAAGAAAACACATCAGTTTATTCTTTATTTTTTGGAGCATGACAAGTATAGGGGAACTGCATCATGACATTTAATAATTATAAATAGTAAAATATTAAAGTAAAAGACGACACATAATATACAGAAATTAAAAAGGTATGGTAACAAGGATTACAATTTCTGACAGATTAAAGGAGTAGTTGTCGTCTGTCCGTGCAGGGCCACCAGAATCAATTGAACACTGAAAGATTATTTGATCAGGGTTAAAGTTAACCTGTTGACCCCCTTTTTGAGCACAAACCATAAAAATGACATACCTGATCTTAAATGGTAAATGTATGTACTGGACCCTTTTTTCTCTGTAAAATCGCTGGAAGCTTACAAAGTAAAATTAAGGCTCTGCCTTTAAATACAACACAACATCTGACTGCACTGCTTGGCTATTATGAATAAAACTATGCTGTTCTTTGGAGACCGGCTCATTTTGTTTACAAGACTCTAATATATAAGATAATATACAGTTTTACAACACGCATGCTGCTCAGATTGCATTGTTTGTTGAAGAATGATGACGAAGGGTAATTATTTCAGGCAAGATCTCATGTAAACAATGGAGAATATATCAATATTTCTCAGATAAATCAAATTTATCAATTTTATGGACAAAAAGTGCTATTGGATGTTTTTCAATGAATGCTTGTCATGGACAATTGACCCAAGTGTGGCAAACTGGATTCATCTTTCGATCGCATTTTCATAACAAAGGTATGAATTCCTGTTTTGATATTGCATGTTTTCATTTGTACTCCTGGCACAGACAACTAAATTGCTGTTTCTGGAGCATTGCTATCGTGAAACAAAGATTGGATATCAATGTTGAACCCTTAGACCTTTGAAAAGATGTATAATTTGTTAACATTAATTATATTTATAGACAGTAAATTCTATATTAAATGTAAGCAGAGTGACATCACTACAACATGCGGAGGAATTGCATATCAAAAGATTAAATTCCTGATTCCCAAAGACTTCCCAAAATCTTCTTTAACTGTGTGGCCATTCACATAAGATATATTCTTGTGGCCAAAACAGCAAGACGGAGCACAACGGAATAGTGTACATGCAGTCTCAAGACGCATTTTTAAAAGCTGAACCGCTTTCAACTTGAAGCACAGTTTTAAAAATGCAACACTCACGGTGCGAGAAAAAGCAACGAAACGAGACTCAACAACCAAAGTTGTCCCACTATACTTTACCAACACTTACGACCAACACATAATGCAGTTTACATACACTTTGTTAGTATTTGGTAACATTGCCTATAAATTGTTTCATTTGGGTCAAACATTTTGGGTAGCCTTCTGGCAAAAAGTTGCTGGAATTTTGCCCCATTCCTCCAGACATAACTGGGGTAACTAAGTCAGATTTGTAGACCTTCTGAAACGCACACACTTTTTCAGTTCTGCCCATGAATTTTCTATTGGATTGAGGTCAGGGCTTTGTGGCCCCTCCAATATCTTGATTTTGTTGTCCTTAAGTAATTTTGCCACAACTTTGGAGGTATGCCTGGGGACATTGTTTATTTGAAAGACCCATTTGCAACCAAGCTTTAACTTCCTGGCTGATGTCTTGAAATTTAGCTTCAATATATCCACATTATTTTCCTTCCTCATACTACCATTTTGTGGCAGGGCGGAGGGCGGGGCCGGGTCATGATGATAAACACCCGGTCCCATATCAGGCCAGTCAAGCCTTTGAGAGGGATAAAGGCCGATGGCAGACGGTGGTGCGAGGAGAGAGAGAGATCATTTACGGACATGTCCGTCATGTGTGTGTTTGTCCTTTGTTTTAAGTTTATAATTAAATCCTTATTTATATTGTCAAGCCGGTTCTCGCCTCCTCCTTTCCATTGAAATCCTTTACACTTTTGCCAAAACCCAGGAAGGAGGAGGGATACGCCGTAGTAGAGTTCTCACCACTACCGTCCTCCCCAATGGAGCAGCCGCGGCCATCTGCCTGGGGACGAGGAGCCCAGCCGCCTGGAAGCGGAGGAATGGCCGCCGACCGCGAGGGGAGAAGGGGTTCCTAGCCGACCGCCTGGAGCGGTCAGTGCCGCTGCCAGGGGCGGAGGAGTCCCCTTCCAGCCGCTGAAATGTGGCGGGGTCTGAGACCGCAGACCGCAAGCGGGGAGGGGCTCGAAGACTGACCGCCTGGAGCGGGAGAACCGCTGCCAGGGGCAGGGGAGACCCCTTCGGCTCCCCGAGAACACGGCGGGGCGTTCTGTCCGCCAGGGGCTGGAGGACTGCCTCCGATGGCCAAGGAACAAACTACGTGGAGGAGTGGCCGAGGAACAAACTACGGCGTATCGGAGAACCGGCGAGTAGGTTTTTTTTTTATCTCTCACTCCTCTCTCTCTCTCACTGCTGCTCTGCGTTGGCCTTTTCCCTCTCTTTTAAATTGTCACATTTTAATTACTTCTGTTTCCCTTCCCTTGTCCCCTCCCTCATCCAGGTAGATGGGGATGACCCGCCGGCAGACAATGCGGAAGGTGTGCCCCTCCCCAGGGAAAGAGGGGGAGGGGGGGTGTACGTCACGCCGGGGGCTCCCCAGCCTGAAAGAACGAGGGAGGAATGTGGCACATCTGTTTTGCGAAGTGCACCAGGCCCTCCTGAAGCAAAGCATCCCCAAAACATGATGCTGCCATCCCCATGCTTCATGGTTGGGATGGTGTTCTATGGCTTGCAAGCTTCACCCTTTTTCCTCCAAACATAACAATGGTCATTATGGCCAAACAGTTAAATTTTTGTTTCATTAGATCAGAGGAAATTTCTCCAAGAATTATGATCTTTGTCCCCATTTGCACTTGCAAACTGTAGTATGAATTTTTTTATGGCGGTTTTGGAGCATTGGCTTCTTCCTTGCTGAGCAGCCGTTTAGGTTATGTTGATATAGGACTCGTTTTACTGTGGATATAGATACTTGTCTACCTGTTTCCTTCAGCATTTTCACAAGGTTCTTTGCTGCTGTTCAGGGATTGATTTGCACTTTTTGCATCAAACTACGTTTATCTCTAGGAGACAGTGTCTCAGCCCTGAATCAGGCTACTCAGCTGGGTGGGGGATAAAGACAAGTCAGAAGTGCCAGTTCAAGAGCGAGAGAGAGATGCACGTGGCTGCATTGTGAGTGTGTCTGTGTGTCTCTATGTTTTATGTTGTTTTAAGTTCATTTATATTTTAAATGTAACTTTAAATTGACTGTTCAGCCGGTTCCCACCTCCTCCTTTCCCATCCCTTACCCCGTTACAGTCTCCTTCCTGAGCAGTATGATGGCTGCGTGGTGCCATGGTGTTTATACTTGCATACTATTGTTTGTATAGATGAACGTGGTAACTTCAGACATTTGGAAATTGCTCCCGAGGATGAACCGGACGTGAGGAGGTCCACAGTTTTATTTCTGATGTCTTGACTAATTTCTTTTGAATTTCCCATTATGTCAAGCAAAGATGCACTCAATTTGAAGGTAGGCCTTAAAATACATCCACAGGTGCACCTCCAATTGATTCCAATTTGCCAGTTAGCCTATCAGAAGCTAACTGGCTAATTGTCTAAAGGCTTGACATAATTTTCTGGAATTGTCTAAGCTGCGTAAAGGCACAGTTAACTTAGTGTATGTAAACTTCTGGCCTACTGGAATTGTGATACAGTCACATTTCCCCACAAATTGCAGGCTTTAACCTGCGTAAACACCTGTCGGCACAGCTCCGTCCACAGGACTGGATCTTTAGCTCCCTTTTTAGTGAGGTCCATCAGCGGGCTGGTGATGTCCGAATAATTAGGCACAAATCTCCTCTAATTGCCAGCCCCAGGAAATGTCTCTCTCCCACTTTTTGGTCTTGGGCATCGGGCAGGTCGCAATTGCCGCAGTCTTATCAATTTGGGGACGCACCTGCCTGTGGACCGAGTGGAACCCCCAGATACCAAACCTCCACCTGTCCAATCGCACACTTCTTGGGGTTTGCTGTAAGTCCCGCTTGTCACAATGATCTCAGAACCGCCCTCAGATGTGAGGATTAATCAGAATCCCCACCTGGGATATTATTTTGAAGAGCGCCTCTGCAAAACTGTGTGCTGAGATGTTGCGCAGAGGCACTGCTTCCAGATATCGCATTGCATAGTCCACTAGGACTAATACAAAGTGATGTCCTCGCGCTGACCGCTCTAATGGCCCAACAAGGTCCATGCCAATTCTCTCAAAGAGGATCAGCGGAAGGGGGTGCAATGGTGCTTTTGGGATGGCCAGTAGATTCACCAGCTGATATTCAAGGCAAGCTGCAGACCACCTGCGAACATCACTGCCAATGCCGGCCAGTAAAAATGGGCTATTAGTCGGTTCAGTGAAAAGGATTGTGAAAAGGATATGAAAGTGTGACACTCGGCTGGAGTTGTTGACCATCAATCACTCTCACTTGGTCGAAGGCATGCTTGATGTTTTCATTTCACAACTGCTCCAAAGGGAAATCCCCTTCGGGAAATCCCTGAGGATGGGAGGGGTTGCACAGGGAATCGGGTTCCAGGCTCAGGTAAGACTTTTTAACTTCACAAACACAACAGCTTAATAGGTATGTAATTACTTCAACACATTAGCTTTACAAACATAGTAAGTGAAACACACCAGCTTCTCGAGCACCTTGTGCCAGTCTCTCTCTCCATCTGCTGGTAGTGTGGTCGCTTAAATGCTGCTCTCCCCATGCTCACTGGTATTCGAGAGAGGTATTAGACATAATTTAGCTCAGGTGTCAGCACCCTTATCACTTTCTCTCTCTCCAGATGGATGCTCGACCATGCCTGCTTTGCCACAGTGATATAGTTTTTTTTTGGCCATTTTAGAGTTATTTGTCATATAAAAAGCCATTTATAGAGTTATTGTATGGAGTACTGTACAGTGTATTTTAGTATGGAGCTAAATAGGCCTTGTGCCTGTTAATGTACCCTCATTAGTTTTGGCTTTTATAATGGAGATTAATGTTCACATCTGTATAATGAAAGTTCCCTTGGTGGCCTTGAGCTGATTTAAAATATTTTATTTTCTGAATTTCTTTTTCTTTTTTAAATCTTTTTCCAAAATTAACACAAAGACTTTGAGATGGAAAGGAATCTGATCAAAGAAGATTATTTTATTTCTGTTAGTATTTTTGTTGTGTGTTTGTGTGTGTGTGTGTGTGTGTGTATATATATATATATATATATATATATATATATATATATATATATATATATATATATATATATAATATTAATATTAATATTAGCCAGCAGCCATATCACCCTGTATTTCAATACCGGTTGCCCACTGAAGCTATGCAGGGTTGAGCTTGGTCAGAACGTGAATATGAGACCTACTGGGGAAAAGGTGTGTGTAAAAAGGCACAGTCCTTTGGATGAGATGTTAAACCGAGGTCCTGACTCTCTGTGGTTATTAAAAATCTTAGAGCACTTATCGTAAAGAGTAGGGGTGTAACCCCGGTGTCCTGACGAAATTCCCCCCATTGGCCCTTCTAAATCATAGCCACCTAATAATCCCCATCCACTAATTGTCTCTATAACTCTAGTCAAGTCAAGTGGTTTTTATTGTCGTTTCAACCATATACAGTTAGTACAGTACACAGTGAAACGAGACAACATTCCTCCAGGACCATGGTGCTACATAAAACAACACAGGACAAACCCAGAACCACATGAGACTACACAGACTAAATAAAATACCTATATAAAGTGCATGTGCAAACGTGTGCAAAAAGTACGGGACAGGAAAATAAATTACTAACAATGAACAGGACAATAGACACAGTAAGAGACAGTGCAGCGCCGACCAGTACACAGTAGTGCAAAAAGATGACAGTTTCTAAAAATGCCAAATTTAAACATAACATACTATGAGATAGTGTTCTATGGACATAGCAGTTATTGAGGTAGCAGCCAGTTATAAAGTGACAATAATTAAAGTGCAACTCAGGACATGTGTGTGTGTGTGTGTGTGTGTGTCAAACCAGTCTGAGTATTGAGGAGTCTGATGGCTTGGAAGAAGCTGTTACACAGTCTGGCCGTGAGGGCCCAAATGCTTCGGTACCTCTTGCCAGAGGGCAGGAGGGTGAAGAGTTTGTGTGAGGGATGTGTGGGGTCATCCACAATGCTGGTGACTTTGTGGATGCAGTGTTTTTTGTAAATGTCTTCTGCAGTGCTTTGCGGTCCGAAACGGTGCAAGTCCCAAACCAGGCAGTGATGCAGCTGCTCAGGATGCTCTCAATAGTCCCTCTATAGAATGTAGTGAGGATGGGGGGTGGGAGATGTGCTTTCCTCAGCCTTTGAAGAAAGTAAAGACGCTGCTTAGCTTTCTTGGTAATAGAGCTGATGCTGAGGGACCAGGTGAGGTTCTCAGCCAGGTGAACACCAAGGAATTTGGTGCTCTTGGCGATCTCCACATAGGAGCCGTCGATGTTCAGCAGAGAGCGTTCACCCTGTCCTCTCGTAAAGTCAACAACCATCTCTTTTGTTTGATCGACATTCAGGGACAGGTTGTTGGCTCTACACCAGTCTGTTAGCCGCTGCACCTCCTCTCTGTATGCTGACTTGTTGTTCTTGCTGATGAGACCCACCACGGTCGTGTCATCAGTGAACTTGATGACGTGATTCGAGCTGTGCATTGCTGCACAGTCGTGAGTCAGCAGAGTTAACAGCAGTGGACTGAGCACACAGCCCTGGGGGGCCCTAGTGCTCAGTGTGGTGGTGGTGGAGATGCTGTTCCCGATCCGGACTGACTGAGGTCTCCCAGTCAGGAAGTCCAGGATCCAGTTGCAGAGGCAGGTGTCCAGGCCCAGCAGGTTCAGCTTTCCAATCAGGTGCTGGGGAATGAATGATTGTGTTGAATGCTGAGCTGAAGTCTATGAACAGCATTCAAATGTATGAGTCCTTTTTATCTAGGTGGGTGAGGGCCAGATGGAGGGATGTGGCAATGGCATCGTCTGTTGAACAGTTTGGACGATACGCAAACTGCAGTGGGTCTAGTGAGGGGGGCTGCTGGGTCTTAATGCCTCATGACGAGCCACTCGAAGCACTTCATGATGATGGGTGTGAGTGCGACGGAACAGTAGTCATTGAGGCAGGACACTGAAGACATCTTTGGCATGGGGACGATGGTGGTGGCCTTGAAGCACGTTGGAACGACGGTGCTGCTCAGAGAGATGTTGAAGATGTTGGTAAGAACATCTGCCAGCTCGTCTGACATCCTCTGAGCACTCTGCGAGGAATGTTGTCTGGTCCAGCAGCCTTCCGTGGGTTGACTCTACGTAGAGTTTTCCTCACATCAGCTGTAGTAAGACAGAGCACCTGGTCGTTGGGAGGAGGGGTGGTCTTCCTCGCCACCATGTAGTTCTGCATTTCAAACTGAGCGTAGAAGTCATTCAGCGCATCTGGAAGGGAGGCATCTTTGTCACAGGCAACTGATGTTGTCCTGTAGTTGGTGATGGCCTGGATGCCCTGCCACATGTGCCGTGTGTCACCGCTCTCCTGATTCTCTGGATTCTCGCGCGCACCTCTGCAGACATCCACGGCTTCTGGTTGGAGTGTGTGGTGATGGTCTTGGAGAAAGTGACATCATCAATGCACTTGCTGATGTAGTTTGTCACTTATGCTGTGTAGTCCTCCAAGTTGGTAGAGTTGCCATATGTTGCAGCCTGAACATGTGCCAGTCAGTACACTCAAAACAGTCTTGAAGAGCAGAGATGGCTCCTACTGGCCAGGTTTTCACCTGCTTCTGAAGCGGTTTTGTGCGTCTGACGAGCGGTCTGTATGCTGGAATTAGCATAACAGAGATGTGGTCTGAGTAACCGAGGTGGGGGCGGTACACTCCTGGGATGTTTGTGTAAACAAGATCAAGCGCATTCACGCCTCTCGTTGCAAAGTCCACATACTGATGGAATTTAGGGAGCACTGTCTTGAGATTTGCATGGTTGAAATCTCCGGCAACAATAAACAGTTTGTCAGGATGAGCGTTTTGCAGTTCGCTCATAGCCCCATACAGTTCACAGAGCGCATCCTTAGCATTAGCGCTGGGGGAATGTAAACTCTGGTTATGATAACAGTGGTGAATTACCATGGTAAATAAAAAGGTCTGTATCTAACAGCCACAAGCTCCACCAGCGATAAGCAGTAGCTAGAGACTAGCATAGAGTTCTTGCACCATTCCGTGTTGATGTAAACACACAAGCCACCACCGCGAGTCTTACCGCACAGAGCTGCATTTCTGTCGGCACGAAACGAGGCGAGCCCGTCTAGCTGAATGGCAGCATCTGGAACTCTGGGATTTGTAGGGTTTGTTTTTAGCCTAGCATGGACCCCCGCCCTCTTGCCACGCTTCTGCTTCCTCGCACACCGCTTATGACGTCCTCTCCCCCAGCCACCGGCATCAGCCGATGCCAAGGACTGGAGGCCTGGTCTCCGCAGCAAGCCGAGTTCGTGTAGCGCCTCCTGCAGGTCATCATGCAGATTTGTTGTTGCTTGAGTCCTATATTTGAGCAGGTCAGGTTTTTTTAACAAAAAAAGTACCATTTTGGATCCGGAGAGGCCGCTGCCTGCTACTGCACCACAATCTTGGATCTTGGATTTTCTCTCCTCTACACCAATAGCTGGTGTGTGGTGAGCATACTGGTGCACTATGGCTGCCGTCGCTTCATCCAGGTAGATGCTGCACACTGGTGGTGGTTGAGGAGATTCCCTTGTTCACTGTGTAAAGCGCTTTGAGTTTAGTGTCAGAAAAGCACTACATAAATGTAAAGTTCAATATAGTTTTGGTGTTGGTGGTGTCCAAGAGAAAGAAGAAAACATTGTGATTTAGTTCACCGCACTTGAATTGCACTTTTAAAGGAATGTTTGAGGTTCACAACAAACTTTCATGATAGCATATGTGGCATAATGTCAATTACTACAAAAAAGAATTTAAATATCTCCATAAGGTAAAAAGGAAACATTGCTGTTATAGTAAGGCACTTACAACAGAAGTAAACAGGGACATTGCTAGAAGTGATAAAATGCTTAATGGTTCAACAGAAATTATTTTCTGTGGTGAATGACATTATGCAACAAATGCTTTTGATAGCACTTAACTTGTATTAAACACAGATTATTTTTTTTATTTTTTTACGAAGATTGTACATTAAACAATATTCTAATTTTAAAATCCTACAGGCAACTAAGAGCATCCTCAGAATAATTTGAATAAGAGCACATCACAATTCTTAACCCTGCAGACTCAGGGAAGCTAATTATTTCCTTCAGTAGGATCAGAAACACAAACACACACACAGAAAGCAATGCATTGGCTGTTTCAAAGGTAGCAAATGATGCCTCATTTTGGCCAAATTTAAGTAACCCTAAGAGTTTTCCTCCTGCTATAACTGTAGATTGTAGCAAATGATTTGGGTGTAGAGAAAAGCTGTGAAACAGAGAGAAATATAATAAACTGCACCTCTAAAACGAATTAAACTTTTCTCCTTCCAATGTCTCTGAAGTCATTTATCTCTGTTAAAGCAGTTCTCTCAGGTTAAGGTTAAAATAGGCCAGTGCTGCTCCGGGGACGCCCATCTTGTCTGAGTTGACAGGTTGTTGTAGTGACATGTACAGTATTTAATGAAGGTCACCAGCATAAAATTTGCATAATGAAGCACATGGCAGGGACTGGGTCACTCTGTCCTTGGGTTTTAAATGGGGATGTTAATATAGTCTTTGTTTTTAGCTGTAAATTAGGAAATGTTTTAAAATACCATTTATAGAGGCAATTTGAAAGATTATTCAGAACAATTGTGCCTTTGTGGAGATGTCAGAATATTTCAGACTGTTCCATTTGTCACAGTAATCTCAATGATTTAAGTGCAACAAAATCTTAGTTTTTTTTTAAAGATTTATGTTTTTTTTTAATTACGTTTTTGCAGCGTGGAAGCACCAACCCTCGATACCCAAACAAAACAATACCCAAATACCTTTTCTTCCAGATTTAATTTTTTTTTTATTAAAAGAAGAAACTTTAGTAGTTAAGTACTAGCCACTGCTTGTAGATGATGTAACTAAACCAATAATTAAACCAATGTGTGCAGGGCTGGACTGGGAAGAGAAATCGGCTCGGCCCGGGATTTTACATGGCAACTGGCCCAAAGGTTGTTGGGCGTGGGGGGTGTTCGCTGTCCTTTTCTGCATATTGCGGCGCCGTTTTGTGTTCCGTTGTGCATAACACGGCGGCTCATTTTAGCTTATCGCAGCCTACTTGGCATGTTTCGCGGCCGACCCACCGGCCCGCTCGGGTCTCCCCATGGCCAGTCTGCCCCTGATCAGCCACAAAGTGCGTCAGCCCACCGGGAAAATGCCCGGTATGCAAGATTACCAGTCCAGCCATGAATGTGTGCAAAAACCATGATGCCATTTTAGCCATTCAAAAGTAACGGTCTGCTCTTGTTTTGAAAGCAACTTATAAATTGCAAAAATTGTATTATATTATAGTATATTATATTAAAATTGTAAAGTTGTATGTTATAAATTAACACTTATATATATAAGTGTATATATATATATCATCCAACTTCTTGAGGTATCACCCTGTCATCCATTTAAAAAAAAAAATGTTTTTAATAATTTAATATGTTGGCACAATTATATTTTTGTCTACAAAACTATTTTCAAACATTTAAGCGTATGCCTTCAAAAAGTTCAAATCTAGACAGGCTCTCCAAAATCATATCCTTGAGTAATCATGCTAAATTGCTAATTTAGAACTAGAAAATCACTTGCCATTATATTAAACACTGCTGAAAGCTATTTGGTTCATTAAATGAAGCTTAACATTGTTTTGTGTTTGTTTTTTGAGTTGCCACAGTATGCAATAGACTGGCATGTCTTAAGGTCAATATTAGGTCAAAAATGGCAAAAAAGAAACCGCTTTCTCTAGAAACTCGTAAGTCAATCATTGTTTTGAGGTATAAAGGCTATAAAATGTTTGAAATTGCCAAAAAACTGAAGATTTTATACAAAGGTGTACACTACATTCTTCAAAGACAAAGGACAACTGTCTCTAACAAGGACAGAAAGAGATGTGGAAGATGTACAACTAAACAAGAGGAAATGTACATCAGAGTCTCTAGTTTGAGAAAGAGATGCCTCATGTTGTCATTGTTCATTGAATTCTACCCGCTCAACACCAATTTTATGTACAACAGTAAAGAGAAGACTCATGGGCGCAGGCCTTATGGGAAGAATTGAAAACAAAAATCCACTTTTGAAACAGAAAACAAAAGAAAAGGTTAGAGTGGGCAAAGAAACACAGACATTGGACAACAGATAATTGGAAAAGAGTGTTATGGATCTTAACTCCATTTGGCATTTGTGAGATCAGCTAGACAGTAAAGTGTGTGAGAAGTGCCTGACATTTACAGTCACATCTATGGTGCTACAGGAAGTGTGGGGTGAAATTTCGCCTGAGTATCTGGACAAACTGACAGCTAGAATGCCAATGATCTGCAAAACTGTCATTGATGTAACATTTTTCGATGAAAACTCTTTGAAGAAGTTCTGAAAAATATATATTTTTTCAAATTGTAGTAGTAATTTTTCACATTATTAATGTCCTGACTATATATTGTGATCAGTTGAATGCCACTTTGGTGAATAAATGTATCAATTTATTTCCATGAGAGCAAAATCTGTACATTATTCTAAACTTTTGGCTGCCAGTATATATAAAGATAGTTTGTAAAATACTGCAGTATTAAAATGATGCATCATTAATCAAATTATGGAGAAGAGCATTATTACTGGACATTTACTCAGATGCGTGAGATAGTTGAGTGCACTTTTTGGAACTAGGTGCTGTAGTGATTTTAGCCACTCTAGAATATTCACAAGGTGAACCAATGGATTAGTGGTTCCTCCTCTTTCCAAAACCCCTTACTCCAAAGAGACCAAATGAGCTTTCTTGAGCTAAAATAGTTGTCAAAAACAACAGCAGTAAAATAGCGACCTCGAATAGAAACTGTAAATAACAACATGGCATATAAATGGCATTAAGCCTCAATAATTCACTGCAAGTACAATACTATGAGAACGTGCAAAATGATTGACAGGTGGAAATCATCAGAGACCACGGCCCACGGACACAATTTTGTTTGCTGTTTACAGAGTCTAGTGCTGTCACCGAGACAGATGAGAGATGTCATGACACATATTTCATTAATATCTTTCAGGGAGAAAGATAATGTTTGGAATACCTTTCTATTTGCTTGCAAATTGTGCCAATAATTGTGGGTATATTTGCACTGTAACCTGATTTGCATAATTAATTTTGTAAATCAGGTGTTAAAACAACACGGACAGTCTGTACAAATAAACAATGCTATCAGTGTATATGTTTACAATTTAATTTTAAGATTTTAAGCACTCAAGTTCTTCCTGTTTTCTCTGAGACCGAAAGAATAATGTTGATTCATGTCCTCTGTTCTTCCTCTAGATTTTGTATTTTTTTATCCCCTTATCTCCCAATTTGGAATGCCCGACTCCCACTACTTAGTAGGTCCTCATGGTGGCGCGGTTACTCACCTCAATCCAGGTGGCGGAGGACAAGACTCTGCTTCTTAGACCGTCAATCCACGCATCTTATCACATGGCTCATTGTGCATGACACCGCGGAAGCTCTGCATGTGGAGGCTCATGCTATTCTCAGCGATTCACGCACAACTTACCACATGCCCCATTGAGAGCAAGAACCAAAATCATGACCACAAAGAGGTTACACCATGTGACTCTACCATGCCTAGTAACCGGGCCAATTTGGTTGCATAGGAGACCTTGCTGGAGTCACTCAGCACACCCTGAATTTGAACTCATGACTCACAACGCACAACCTCACTACCATGGGAGGTTGTCAGCATCAATACTTGCTGAGCTACCCAGGTCCCCAGTTTTTATACAAATGGAAATTTCTGTACAAATACGACATAAATTCCTCTTTAACTGTTTTCCTCTTTGTGTGTGTGTGTGTGTGTGTGTGTGTTTGTTAATGACCTTCTCCTGAGGTTCCTCTGAGCACTGCTTAAAACTGATTATTTGAGAAGGCAAACAGTATTGCTGGGAGCAGAAAACAGAGTGAGATATCTGTAATCTTACAAAACTAATGAAATCTCAAAGGCAAATACACACACACACGCCGTTTGTTTAATCCAGAGTGCTAACAGACCTTGAGTCGGGCAGCATCAAATATAGACAGCAAGATAGGCGACTTGACATTCAAGAATGTTCCCATTGTTTGCTGTTGCTCGTCAGATGCTAGATAATACAGATGTTGACAGAAATTTACATAAACTTAGGTTGAAGTCATTGAAACACATTTTTTAACCACTTCTTAGATTTCATTTTAGTAAACTATAGTTTTGGCAAGTCATTTAGGAAATCTGCATGACACAAGTAATTTTTTCCAACAGTTGTTTACAGATTAATTGTTTCACTTTTAATTTACTATTTCACAATTCCAGTGGGTCAGAAGTTTACATACACTAAATGCAGGTGCACACTGTCCGATTTTGGCCACGATTATGCCGTCTGAGACAAATTTCGGAAATCCTAAAAGATATCTCTCGTCTCGGGGCAAAATCAGCAATGTTCAGTGTGACATGTTCACCGACAGCCAATTAATAGCCTTTGCTCATTGCAGCTTCTTCAGCTTCCGCTGAAATTTGGGCATTGTCTGAATTTCAGCATCGTATCCGTATAGTGTGATGAGATATTCCGCTCCTCTCTCACACCCTAATTCACTAGGAACGAAAGCTGCTCCGTGTTTACTCCACCATAGTAACATTTGTGTCCAATTATCACTCTACTCAAGCACTTACAATGTTTTTCTTCTTTTCATTTTATATCAAAAGTTTTAATAAATAAGCAGAAAATACTGCTATTAAGCAATATTGAAGCATTATTCTCTGAATTAAATAAATACAGTGCTTATAAAATGTAAATAATGATTGCATTTTATCATTTTGTTTCTATACATTTATAATGCATTCACTCCTGTAACATGAATCACGTTCATCGGGACGATTGGGACCACAGTCGGCTACGATGTATATCGTGCAGTCTGACATAATGTTGCACAGTGTGCCATGGTGATACCAATGCATTCATATCTTACGGTGTGACAAGCAACAATCATAAAGGACTATTATAAATTGTACAGTGTGTACCCTCTAAGTTAACTCTGCCTTTGAGCAGCTTGGAAAATTCCAGAAAATTATATCAAACCTTTAGACAATTAGCCAATTTGCTTCTGATAGGAGGTGTACTGAATTGGAGGTGTACCTGTGGCTGTATTTTAAGGTCTACCTTAAAACTCAGTGCCTCTTGACATCATGAGAAAATCAAAAGAAATCAGCCAAGACTTCAGAAAAAAATTGTGGACATCCACAAGGTCATCCATGGGAGCAATTTTCAAAAACCTGAAGGTACCACGTTCATCTGTACAAACAATAGTACGTAAGTATAAACACCATCATAACAAAAGCCATCATACCACTCAGAAAGGAGACGCATTCTATCTCCTAGGGATGAATGTAGTTTGGTGCGAAATGTGCAGATCAATCCTAGAACAACAGCAAAGGACCTTGTGAAGATGCTGGAGGAAACAGGTAGAAAACTATCTATATCCACAGTAAAACAAGTCCTATATCAACATAACCTGAAAGACTGCTCAGCAAGGAAGAAGCCAATGCTCCAAAAATTATCTAATTATATTGAAGCAAAATCTCAAGACATGAAGTTAAAGCTTGGTTGCAAATGGGTCTTCCAAATTGACAATAACCCCAAGCATGCCTCCAAAGTTGTGACAAAATGGCTTAAGGACAATAAATTCAAGGTATTGGAGTGGGCATCACAAAGCCCTGACCACAATCCGAACATCTGTGGGCAGAACTGAAAAAGCATGTGTGAGCAAGGAAGCACACAAACCTGACTCAGTTACGCCAGTTCTGTCTGGAGGAATGAGACAAAATTATTGTGAGAAGCTTGTGGAAAGCTACCCCAAACATTTGACCCAAGTTAAACAATTTAAAGGCAATGCTACCAAATACTAACATAGTGTATGTAATCTTCTGACCCACTGGGAATGTGATAAAATCTGAAATAAATCATTCTCTCTGCTATTATTCTGATATTTCACATTCTTAAAATAAAGTAGTAGTCCTAACTGACCTAAGACAGGGAATGTTTTCTACGATTAAATGCCAGGAATTGTGAAAAACAATTTATTGTTAAGAGTTTATATATATTTGGCTAAGATGTATGTAAACTTCTGACTTTAACTGTATATGCAATACAGAATATTTAAAGGAATATTTTTTTAACTACATATTTAAACTTCTATAACTTCCGTGGAACTCAAAAGGTAGTCTTTTTGAAAAATATCCTGATCACTCTTTTTTTTCTATATAATAAAAGGGAATGAAGACTGGGCCTGTGAAGTTTCAAAATGACCATGTGGCCCTTATGACTTGATCGCTATATTCAAATCAAGTCTTCTAAAGCCATTTGATAGATTTGTGCGATGAACAGACTGAAATTTAAGTTGCTATTCACAATCTGAATAGCATCTTATTGTTGCCGTCACTATTTAAGAGCAGTAGCGATGTCCAATTCATGAGTGAATCATAATTCTTTTGAGTCAGGTATTTTCACTGAATTGGTTGATCCAGTTCACAAAACTAGTCTGTATGTTTAATTCATGAATTGGTCTGATCAAGTTCTGCGGTTCTACTCACTGACTCAATGATCCGGTCATAGCAGTTTAACAGCTCACTGGAGGTGAAGATTATCAGTGAATTAGCATTTTGGCAAAGAACACCCTTTACCCTGTGGTAAAATCACTGTAACACATGACCTGCTCATGGCTTATTGCTTCAATAAACAGGAGCTAATATTTTAGCATTTAAATAGGAATTAAGACAAAATGATGTTGATATTGTCTGACACGATGTTGCCAGATTATCTACTAATGTGTTGCTTGGCTGTTGGTGTGATTGACACAATGGGGTGTGGTTCATCTGAAGTTTCTTATGAATTTGAGCATTGGGCTTTGAGGAAATTTAATTGAGAGAAATAAGGCCTACAACCATTTCACACATTCATTAAAGTGATAGCGCTAAATTAAAGTGATTATTCCGTGGAATGCAATGATCTCTCAAAAAAAACATTGTATGGCTTCAGAAGACTTGGAATATAGTGCTCAAATCATGTGGACCACTTTTATGTTGTTTTTTTGCAATGGTCGATGCATACTTGTATTGTATGGAAAAGAGCAACCAGGATATTCTTCCAAATATCAAATTTTGTGTTCCACACAAGAAAGAAATTCATATGAGTTCAGAACAATATTAGAGTGAGTAAATTATGACATAATTAACATTTTTGGGTAATTATTCCTTTAAGATAAATGTTAACTGCTCCTTGGAAAGATCAGTTGAAGTTCACCATAAATAGTTCACTGTTAATCTAACTATAAAATCATGGCGACCGTATTAAATAGCAAATAATTATTGTGTTAATTTTAACCAAACAAAGAATACTGAACAGGTGGTGATGCGGTGAAATATTAAATTGATCAGGATTTTGAAAAATTAATTAAACAAAACTGGGAAGTGTTTTTAAAAAGTGTTTACTCTGAGCTATTGTTTGGCATGCAAGACAGATGGGGAAGACCTGAATAAAATGACAAAAAAGACAAATTACCGACACGTAAAACATTTTTAACAAAAACCCAAGCTTAATTGAGGCTGGCAGCCATGTCATGCGCCTTTAATTATTCTAATTTTATATGCGAAGAAATCACTTATCAAGATTAATGGGCTCAAAATGTTCAATGAGGGAAAAAAATCTATGAAAACAGGGTGGTGAGAATATTGCAAATAAAATCAATAGTGTTTACATTTTCTTTTCTAGCCTACTGTGCTGAAAAGAAACACATTTTGAGTGTAAGTGGAAAATTACAGTCATTAAAAGCAATCAGCCTGATTGAATATTACGGCTGGAGTCAAGAAGCCGCGACTGTGAGATCAGATTGGAACAAAGCCAAGATACACTTAACTGTATTTAAGCCCAAACTCTGTAAGTCCAGGTGCAGTATCCGTTTAAGGCAAGTGTTACTATTACTACTTACGTGTATAACTCGGCCTTTACCATTTGTTCTATGAGTATGAATGATACCTCAAATCATGCAGATTGTTGAGCATAGGTGTGCTGTTACTCTTCTAAGCTTACGATTTTCATCATACTTTTCGCCTTTTGACTTGCATTAAAGGAGCAACCCAAGCTATTTCTTGCTAATATCATAGAGCTCTTTTGAGCTGGTCCAGAAAACAACCACCCAGAACACCGTAGCATTGTGCTGTTATTGCATTGTGCCGTAACACTTTTAGAACACAAAAACACATGAAATTGAGCTCCACGAGTCTTGAAGTTACACTCACTTAATTGCATTTTTCTAACTGGAATCACATCTCTGGGCTCAATTTCTGCAATTTTCCCTCTGCTACCCCATGGTGTGATTGGTATTACTGTTAACGCAGAACTACACAGGGGAGCTGGCAACCCTAATTTGTCCACTAAATGCCAAAACCCTTGAGAAATTATTTGTGTATTATGTTTTTTCTTAATAGAAACACCATCAAATGTGAATCTGTTTTTTTTTTTTTTGTTCGTTAACCTACTTGTTCTGATTTATTTTATCTGGTTTAATATTACATGTGCAGGCAGTACTCTCACAAACACTCTCACACTTAATAATCTGAGCCACTGAACGCATCTTTACAGCGCTGATATTTTAAATGGTGTATTGACTGAGTACATTTTTCATGATATGTTGCTCATTTCATCGCTCTCTAAATGCTGTCATGGTGTCAGCGCTTTCGTATGGCTCCTGGCATGTTTGTAATTTGTTGGTTGCTCTCTCTGTTTCATTCGTTCAGGATGGAGGGAGAAGCTGAAAGCTTCATTAACTCCACAGTTTGTTTCAGGCCAATCTGTCTCTATTATGGCTGTATTAGAATACTTTATTTGGCCTTTGTTAAATAAACTCTTTTAGCATTAACCTACCCAGGGGTCAACTTTAAGGATTTTTTTCTACTGGTCTAGTTGGGCTAGTAGTTCAGGTTTTTACATTTTCCTTGGCCCCAACAATGACAACAACAAATTTGTAATTGATGGAATTTTGATATGTAAATTTATATGTTCCAAAAACAATAGAATTGATTAGACTAGAAGCTTTAATTGCCACACTGCAAGCTGGTGGAAATTGGTGTAGGTACAGCAACGTAGCATACTGTACAACGCTGTACAAAGTGACAAAGTGCACATAAGCAAATATGTGGCGATACAACAATATAATAAAAATACAATATACAATCCAATACAACGTAAGACAACACAATATACAACTACATTTACATTATACAAAAAAACTGTACACTATATACCGGTGAGCCAAAACATTATGACCACCTGCCTAATATGCTGTTGGTCCCTCCGTATGCCGCCAAAACAGCACCGACCTGCCGAGGCATGGGCTCTACAAGGGGTGTACCTGGTCTCCAACAATGTTTAGGTAGGTGGCACTTGTCAAATTGACGTCAACATGAATGGCCGGACCCAGTGTTTCCATGCAGATCATTGCACAGAGAATCACACTCCCTCCACCGTCTTGTCGTCTTCCCACAGTGCATCCTGGTGCCATCATTTCCCCAGGTATATGGCACACATGCACACGGCTTTCACGTAATGTAAAAGAAAATGGTACTCATGGGACCAGGCAACTTGGTCTTCGACTGCTCCAATGTCCAGTTCCGACAATCAACTGCCAATTGTAGGTATTTTCAATGGTGGATAGGTGCCATCATGGGCACTCTGAATGTCTGCAGCTACGCAGACCCATACGTAGCAGGGTGCGATGCACTGTGAGTTGTAACACATTCCTCCTATAACATCATTATAATTTTCTGTGACTTGTGCCTCAGTAGACCTTCTGTAGGTTCAGACCAGATGGGATAGCCTTCGTAGCCCTCTCACATCTATGAGCCATGGGCGCCCAACACCCCGTCGCCGGTTTGTGGTTTGTTCCTCCTCGGACCACTGTCGGTAGATATTCACAAATGCTGACCGGGAGCACCCCACAAGCCTTGCCATTTCAGATATGAGAGCTCTGACCCAGTCATCTGGCAATAACAATTTGGCCTTTGTCAAATTTGCTCAAGTCTTTACTCCTGCCCATTTCTCCTGCATTCATCATGTTGACTACGAAAACTGATTGTTCGCTTAACATTTAATCTAGCCAGACCTTGACCTGTGGCCTTGCTAGGAGATGATCAATGTTATTCACTTCACCTCTGAGTTGCTTTGGTTGCTTAGGAGACCTGGCTGGAGTCAATCAGCATGCCCTGGATTTGAACTTGTGACTTATTTTAATTATTTAATAATTGTTTAATTATTGTACTTTAATTATTTGTTTATTTACAAATCTGCTTCTCAGTCATAACCTTGCTGCATCAAATGTATTAATGCATTACACATAACGATAATTCAGTGAAGGCTTGGAAACAACTGAGAATTATTTTTTATTTTTCCTTGCATTTGGATTAATCATGCATGTTTATGTAGTGAGTAATTGTACAGCTCTGGAAAAGATGGACTGGATTTACTATTTATAGGTATGTGTTTTAGTAAAATGAACCTTTTTGTTTTATTCTACACTCACCTAAAGGATTATTAGGAACACCATACTAATACTGTGTTTGACCCCCTTTCGCCTTCAGAACTGCCTTAATTCTACGTGGCATTGATTCAACAAGGTGCTGAAAGCATTCTTTAGAAATGTTGGCCCATATTGATAGGATAGCATCTTGCAGTTGATGGAGATTTGTGGGATGCACATCCAGGGCACGAAGCTCCCGTTCCACCTCATCCCAAAGATGCTCTATTGGGTTGAGATCTGGTGACTGTGGGGGCCATTTTAGTACAGTGAACTCATTGTCATGTTCAAGAAACCAATTTGAAATTATTCGAGCTTTGTGACATGGTGCATTCTCCTGCTGGAAGTAGCCATCAGAGGATGGGTACATGGTGGCCATAAAGGGATGGACATGGTCAGAAACAATGCTCAGGTAGGCCGTGGCATTTAAACGATGCCCAATTGGCACTAAGGGGCCTAAAGTGTGCCAAGAAAACATCCCCCACATTATTACACCACCACCACCAGCCTGCACAGTGGTAACAAGGCATGATGGATCCATGTTCTCATTCTGTTTACGCCAAATTCTGACTCTACCATCTGAATGTCTCAACAGAAATCGAGACTCATCAGACCAGGCAACATTTTTCCAGTCTTCAACTGTCCAATTTTGGTGAGCTCTTGCAAATTGTAGCCTCTTTTTCCTATTTGTAGTGGAGATGAGTGGTGCCTGGTGGGGTCTTCTGCTGTTGTAGCCCATCCGCCTGAAGGTTGTGCGTGTTGTGGCTTCACAAATGCTTTGCTGCATACCTCGGTTGTAACGAGTGGTTATTTCAGTCAAAGTTGCTCTTCTATCAGCTTGAATCAGTCGGCCCATTCTCCTCTGACCTCTAGCATCAACAAGGCATTTTCGCCCACAGGACTGCCGCATACTGGATGTTTTTCCCTTTTCACACCATTCTTTGTAAACCCTAGAAATGGTTGTGCGTGAAAATCCCAGTAACTGAGCAGATTGTGAAATACTCAGACCGGCCCGTCTGGCACCAACAACCATGCCACGCTCAAAATTGCTTAAATCACCTTTCTTTCCTATTCTGACATTCAGTTTGGAGTTCAGGAGATTGTCTTGACCAGGACCACACCCCTAAATGCATTGAAGCAACTGCCATGTGATTGGTTGATTAGATAATTGCATTAATGAGAAATTGAACAGGTGTTCCTAATAATCCTTTAGGTGAGTGTATAACATTTACCCAAAATTAAAATATTGTCATCAAGAGCATTTACTTGCAAAAAATGACAACTGGTCATAAACAGAATTACATTTTTATTTAAACACGTACCTATAATTAGTAAACCAAGAGAAAGAGCTGTATATAGTTGTCAAAAAGAACAAAAAATCGGAACAAAATTATCCGGTTATTAACCTACTACCAGCATTTAAAAATAAAGTTTGCACTCTGGATCAATTGACATTTTCCTCTCCTTGAACAGTTTTTAGTCCTTGACCATGTTAACTTTGTACAAAAGATTAAGATACTCTTTGGAATATATTTTGGAATGCACTTTCACTAGTGGTCTCGGACTTTTGGACTCAATTTGATGTCCTGCAGTTATAGTCTTATTGCTTTCGGTTATTTAGATCATTTTCACGTGTGAATTGCAATAGGCCTAATATACTGTGAAATGCTTTTATATATGAATATGCTCTGGCCAACTCAAACCTTCAATTTGTAGCACTGATCGAGAACATTTTCATCCTCCCCATTGTAAGTTAATAGGGGTTAACTTAATTTTAATATTGAGATGTACAGACAGCAAGTGACAGTGTGTCTTGAGTGCTGTTATAGATTTGGATAATGAGAAGATTTAAAGGGGGTTTAGTATCTATTTTGTCTTTTTTTCTAGCGGGTAGTGAACACGGATAGTGGCAGGATCTGTCGTGTGGCCTCCTTTGAAGGAACTAGCCAGTGTGTATCATCCATTATTCAGTGTTCTGTTCCTCAAACTCATTCCTGGGAAAGTAGCAGACCATAAATGATAGTCGTTTGGATTGCAGCATCAAAAAGACTTCTGATGCTCTTAGTGAGAAATTATTTCACAGAAATTAGTGATTTGACCTTCTTTGTATTAAAGATATGTTTTTAGGGGTCAATAATATGCAGTGGCACTATATGACCAAAAGTACAGTATATTTACACCCACTTCTAATGAATGGGTTTGGCTATTCCTGTAGTTTCTGTGAGAGCTTAATGCTACTCCATACGATGACATTCATTTTATCAGACCGCTACCACTTTGTCTATGTAAATGAGGAACTGTCAAACCAAACAAAAGTAAAGTACGGAGAGCAACAGGGATCAGTTTTAGGGTCTCTGCTTTTCTCCTGCTTCCCCTGGGATATATTATCAGGAAACGTGGAATAAGTTTCCTCTGTAATGCAGATGATATCCAACTTTATATTTCTTCAAAACTTAATGAGACTTCACAATTCTCAAAATTAGCAGTGTATCAATGAAATAAAAGATTGGATGGCCATAAATTTCCTTCTACTCAATTCCGACAAAACAGAGGTACTAATTATTGGGTATTACAGGGGCGGCTGTGGCTCAGGTGGTAGAGTGGGTTGGACACTAATCGGCGGTTCGATTCCCACATGACTCCACATGCCAAAGTGTCCTTGGGCAAGACACTGAACCCCAAGTTGCTCCCAATGGCAGGCTAGCGCCTTGCATGACAGCTCTGCTGCCAGTGGTGTGTGTGTGTGTGTGAATGGGTGAATGTGACAGTGTAAAGTGTTTTGGTAACCTCTAAGGTTAAAAAAGGCGCTATGTAAGTGCAGACCATTTACCATGGCCAGAAATGTTATTCTATTCAATTCCGACAAAACAGAGGTACTAATTATTTACTAAATAAAGCGCTAAAATATAATTTGAATCTCGTTGGATGTACTGTTACATCATCTTATACAGTGAAGAACTTAGGTGTTATATTTGATACCAAACTGTCCTTTGAAAATCAAATAACCAATGTTTGTAGAATAGCATTCTTTCACCAAGAAATATTGCTAAATTATGACACATGCTCTCTGTTGCTGATGCCAAATACAAATTAATGCATTCATGACCTCAAGACTAGATTACTGTAATGCATTACTGGGAGGATGTCCAACAAGATCAATAAATAAACTTCAATTAGTTTGAAATGCAGCAGCCAGATTGATGACGAGAACCAAGAAATATGATCATATTAACCACATTTTATAATTGTTACATTGGCTACCTGTTAAATTCCATATTAATTAAAAAATTCTGTTAACTACATACAAAGCTTTGAATGGTTTAGTTCTGCAGTACTTAAGTGACCTTCTACCACGCTATATTCCATCACGTTCATTATGATTGCAAAATTCTGGCTTGTTAATAGTTCCTAGAATATCAAAATCCACAAAAGGAGGTAGATCCTTTTCATATTTGGCTCCTAAACTGTGGAATAGTCTCCCTAACATGTTCGGGATGCAGACACGCTCACTCAGTTTAAGTCTAGACTAAAGACGCATCTATTTAGCCAGGCATACACCTAATTTATCCTTCAACTCACAATTAGGCTGCTTTAGTTTAGTCTGCCGGAACCAGAAACAGTGATCATGATCTATTACTCTGCAATAAATTGAATGGTATCTATGCTAATATTATTTTATTTGTTTCCCTGTCTCAACATCGGGACTCCTATCATGATGTCACCAGAACTGGCTGGATCCAGCACCATTCCTGCTTCGTGTTGGACTCCACTGTTACGTATCGCTGTGTGATGATGACTAATAGCAGCCGGTGCCAGCCAAACATCACTTCAGTCAATTACGATGGACTTCAGAGGATGAACTGATGCCAACTCCAATCATAAGACATGGGATACTTCATATGACATTGTCTGAACCTTGGACAAAAAAAAACTGCCGAGACATGATTGACATCTTAATGGGGCTAAAGCATAAAACAACTAATTGTCTCGTCATTAAAGTCCAAATGAACAATCGCAACAAGTTAGCAGTTATTCCAATTTCTAAACGTTTTCTTATGATCAAAGGTAAAATTGGCAGCAATTACTGCATTTACATGTAGTTCATTAGAATGTAGATTTGTTTCATCTTTGTTGTTTTGTTTATTGCATCTTTTTATATTTTAATGTTTTAGAAGATGAGGTTCTTTAATCACAAAAATGGGCTGTTTACATAGATTGCGTTCTTATGTCTTTCATGTTAAAATGACTTTTTAACTGTTTTCTTAAAAAGTGCAGCATAAGTGCAAGATGCTGAAAGAACAGAGAGACATGTTGCAATGGTCAAATATTTCCATCCAGTACATGTTTATGTAGTCCAGCAAATTAAAAATAGATGGACATAAGAACAAATCCTGTGTGAACGGCCCTAAAGCATTTGTTTGATTTGTCACAAAAATACTATTTCCTTTAGGAAATTCTTTTTATTTATTTATTTTTTTCTCAATCGCATATTTGTGTTAATTTAGTGGAGTATCATCAAGAATTTCATCGCTGTAACAGTCAGTTTTGTATTATGTTGATCTTCATGTAATGTGAATCAGTGGGAGAGGAAAAAATAGTCCAATAAATATTATATAAAAAAAAAATCAGAGAGTCATTTTTGGAAGAAATACCAAATCTTCCAGATAATTTAAAGCAGAAGCACTCTTTTTCGTGTCTGAGATCTCTTTTCTCTCATGACTACAGGACGACAACATCCACCAAAAACAAACCCGACTATCTTTCTGTCTCGCTCTCTGTTTGTCTCTCAGCCCTCCTGGGCAGCTCTATAAGAACGGGTGTTTAGCAGTAATGGTTTGCGTGCCTCTTTCGATGTTGTGTACATTAGGTTTCCTCCTCTGTTACTAGCAGGAAAGCGGCTTCATTATGGTTTCGCTTCACCCGCCTGCTAACTTTGTTTTTGCAGCTTTTTCCTCCCCTTTACTTATTATCCCAAGATTTCCAGATAGGGTGAAGTGATTGCTCCATCATGATGAAGCATTTCGCAAATATTCAAGGCCTGCACACAAAATGGACACATTTAACAGTTGAAAAACAAAATCAAAACAATCAAGACTAGTCTAAATTGTTTTGCTGGTTTAAACCTGCCCAGCTGGACTCCCAGCCAGGTGTTCATCTAGTCTAATTGTTCATCCATCTGGTCTTTCAGCCTGACTAGATGACAAGTTTCCAAAACCTGCCAAAAGCCAGCAAACCAGACTAGCCTGGCCAGTGGAAACCAGCTTGGTGGACAGATAAGACAATCAAACCACCTTAGGACAGTTTAAGCTGTGTCTCAACAGGGTACCTGTATGCCAGACACCAATTATCAATTAAGATATATAAATACTTTTTTCCAAGCAGACCAAAAATTTACTGATGGGTGGTTCATTAAAAATTACTTTGGCAATTAATGCTCATCACAGGATTGAGTTGTTAATTTAGTAACATGTGCTGACAGCAGGCATTATTGTGTTTTCACAAACATGAAACAACCCATATTGACATGAAAGTTATCACATGAAATATTAGATTATGCAACTTTCCTTGTGGCCAGGCAGTGTATTTGAAGATTACAAAAAAAATATATTATTTGGACTGACATGGACTGACAAGTCCCAAAAACACCAGGAACATGTATTGATAAAATAAATAGTGTCAATTTTGATTTCGTGTTGACTTGCACACAAAAAAGACATTTGTCCTCAAACGCCAAACAGCAATCCTCAATATAGACAAGTAAATAGTAATTTATGTTAATATTGTCTTCAAAACAAACCACATATTTATTTATGTATGCATGGAGAATATTTCATATGCAGATTTCATGATCTTTGTGTTAGCATTGTGCTTTGGAATAGAGCTGCTGTTAAGAATCATATTGCTGATCGTAACCATGGGTTACAGTCATGTGTGTGTGTGTGTGTGTGTGTTTTAGACAGGTGATATATTTAGATGTGTTATTAGCTTCACGTTGGCAGATTCACACCGAGTCAGAGAAGGTAATGTCAAGATGCTCCAGTATTGCAGGCAGCATGGTTAATACATAAACGAAGACAGTCTACCAGGAATAGCCTATGAATGTGAAGAAAAAAACTTTCTTACAAGAGACAAAGTGCTGATTTCTCTGACGTCAATCCTGGTGAGTTTGGGTTATGTTTAAGATTGTAAGTTCAGATAAGCATGTCTTAGGCCTTGTCCACACATATACAGATATTTCTGAAAATGCAGGTTTCACCCTCTGTAAAAAAAAAATTTTTTAAATCCTGTCCAGTCCATAACAACAGCATTTTAGAAAATCTCTGTCTGTGCTACAATGCAAAAAAGCATATTATCCCAGCCGGAGTGGTTTAGTTATAATAAACAGACACCGTATCTGAGTTATCATAGACTTTGTCAGTTCGAAACAGTCTGGCCATTCTCTGTTGACCTCTCTCATCAACAAGGCATTTCCATCTGCAGAACTGCCGCTCACTGGATGATTTTTGTTTTTGTCAAAACAAAGTCTACGGTATCTCATATAACCGCCCTGTACAATTGTGGTGAGAAAAATAGCATATCAGAATGCTATACTGAGATGCGAGTTGGCACTGTTTTAGTGGCACGAGGGGGACCTACACAATATTAAGCAGGTTGTTTTAATGTTGTGGCTGTTATACTAGGGCAGGCAATCGATTACATTAATTGAATTAATCAAAAACAAAATTCATTACTGAGAAATGTCCCCAAATAAAATAAGTTACTCATTCAAATATTTATAAATATACATAGGGCCAATACTAAATATATAATATGGATTGAAAATCAGTTTGAAATTACATTATTGTGGCAGTTGAATAAAGCTTTGATTAGACAATACAAAAAACATCTTAAGAACTCAATTTATTGTTTATTTTATTCTCATATCATTGAACAAACCAAAAGTTTACAACAATCTGTTTTACATTGAGTTCGCCAATGTGTTCAGTTCTCATAGTATGCATTCCACCTGCTCTATTTTTAATTGTCACTCTGTTTAAATGTGTGTACCTCAGATGGACACGTTTGGAGCATCTTACTGTTGTTCTGGGTCATTGCTGGGATTCAAGGCTGATCTCGCTCTTTGTGTATATGTGTGCGTGATAGTGTTACTCACTTTGTTTACTGTTTGACAGCTCGCACGTGTTTTATCCCTGTGTGTGTCTTTGTGTTTCCCAGCTCTCATGTGTTGCATGTGGCTGGCACTCCATGGAGACGATTACCTGTGCTGACACACTTATTGTTTTCACTTGTGACTCGTTTAGCCTTTCCTTTGTTTCTCTGTTTTGCTCAGTGGGTTGTTGGACTGTCATAGTGTGCATTGCTCAGTACTCCATCCTAGTATAGTTCCTACTAAACTACTGTCCATTGGATTTTTTCCTTGGATCTGTTGGATTATTCTCCTGTTTTTCACTTTGGTACTGCTGGTTTCATACTCCCCCTTTCTCTTAATTTTTGAATTTCCCAGTTTATTGAACTCTGTTTCTCTGTGTTATTGCCAGCCCAGTTTCGACAGAGCATTGATTAGCTCTGCCTCTTCTTTCTGGGTGGTTTCCTGGTGGTTTTGCATCATCCTTCTTGGATCATCTTCACTGCCTGACATTAAAGTCTGACCAAACATGAACCCAGCAGATGAGGATCTTCAAAAGCGAAACTACTCTGGACAAATCCTCTGCTTTCTTTACTTACCTCCCTGTCATGGTTTCCTGGGGGGTGGAAGGAAACTCACCCGGTGTCTACCTTCATTGAATCCGGTGCAAAGGGGAACCTTCTGGATTCTGGCGTGGCAGTCCAGTGGGGAATTCTGGTTGTGTCCATGGATCCACCCATCTCTACCAACTCGCTCACCGCCTCTCCATTTTTCAAGATCACTCAAGTCGTGGTCCCAGTGAGTCTGAGAATTTTCTGCCAATCATGAGGAGAGGATTGTGTTTTACCAATTTCATTCACCATGGGTTCCCAGTATTTTAGGGCACCCGTGGCTGGCAAAACACAATCCTAACATAAATTGGGCTGGCTGAATGATATCACAGTCAAGAAAAGGTATCATTACCTCTGATGTCTTCAGCCTTTGAGTTGCTGCAGGGAGTGACAGTCTTCATGACATTGTCTTCATACAGTCTTGTGAGGATCAGGTAGGGTGGCAAGTGGAAGATGGCATTTAACACTCCCACTGGGCACTTTGAATATTTGGTTATGCCATTTGGTCTCACTAACACCCCCGCCGTCTTCCAAGCTTTCATCAGTGACGTGCTCTGTGATATGGTCAACCAGTTCGTGTACCTGGATGATAACCTAATCTTCTACAGGTCTCTCCAGGCACACATTGAGCATGTACGGCGAGTGCTGCAATGTTTGTTAGAGAACCAGGTGTTTGTCAAGGTGGAGAAGTGTGTGTTTCATGAGCAATCAGTTCCGTTATTGGGGTTCATCTTGTCTTATGGTGAGAACCTTCATTGATTGGCCAACCCCTGTCTCCCACAGGGCCCTGCAGCGATTCCTGAGGATTGTCCATTTCTATCAGTGCTGTATTCACAATTATAGCCTGATAGTCACCCCCCTCACGAGTTTGACCTCCATCAAGTCCAAATTCACCTGGTCTACCCAGGCCCAATGTGTCTTCAATGCCCTAAAAAACCCATTTTACTTCTGCTCCCATTCTTGTTTATCCCGATCCGTCCCATCAGGTTGTGGTGAAGTTCGATGTGTCTGAGGTGGGCATGGTTCTCTCCCTGCATTCCGGGGGGTGGCAAGATGCTCCTCTGTGTATTCTTTTCACATAATTTAGCTTCGGTGGAACGAAACTACGACATCTGCAACTGGCAAGCAGTCAAGTTGGCCTTGGAGGAGTAGCGTCACTGGCTAAAGGGGGCTAAAAACCTTCCTGGACTGATCACAAGAATCTAGTACATCAGGTCGGCCAAGAGGCTGAACTCCAAATAGGTCTGTTGGCACTCTGTAGGTTTAATTTTATCATATCCTACCGGGTTCAAAATAACTTCAAACCTGATGCGTTCTCCTGCCTTTTTGAAATTTAAGCAGATTCATCTCTCCTCTACACTGTCCTACCTCCTTGCCAGGTCTTGGGGGTGATGTCTTGGGAGATCGAGTCTAAGGTGCGAGGGCACTTGCCCAACATAGCTTGTAATCCGAAAAATCTCCAATATGACTGAACTAAAGCAGTTCTGCAGAGAAAAGTGGGCCAAATTTTCACCACAGCGTTGTGAAAGACTGAGCTTCAGTTATTGGAAGCATCCAGCTATTAAGTTAAGGGGAAGATTGTTTTTCACGTGGGTGAAACCCTCGTTACGCCTTCATTCAACACTGACGTCATACATGGAGACAGGTTAGACAAGCTCTCCTCAGGATGAGAGATCGAAATAAGACTTGGGTGGACAGGCATCGGACTAAACCTCCCAAAAATACTGTCAGCCAGAAGGTCTGGTTCTCGTCAAAAGACATTCCACTCAAAGTTTCTTCTCGCAAACTCACACCAAGATTTTTAGGTCCATTCCCTATTGTTAAAGTTCTCAGTCTATTGGTTGTCTGCTTTAAGCTGCCTCCTGCCATGAGGCGCATTCACCCTGTATTCCGCATTAGCAAAATTAAGCCCATCTTCACTTCTCCATTGCACCCCTCCACCATCCCTGATCCACCTCCACCTCGCCTTATTGGCAGGACCCCTGCTTTTACCGCTAGAAGGCTCCTGGATGCGAGACGGCAGGGTCAAGATTACCAATATCTTGTGGACTGGGAGGGATCTGGTCCGGAGGGGAGGTGTTGGGTCCCAGCACGGGACATACTTGATCGCTCCTTGATCAATGAATTAAATCTAAGTCAAAGGTCAGTCCTTCCTGGAACTTTGTGTTAGCTTGTGTTGCTAGAATGGTTTGCATTAAAATATATGTGTGGAGTATTATTTGAGTCTGAGGCTAATGAGCTATATAAATTTATGCTTTGTGTTGTGCCTAGCAACACATTTTAACTGTGAAAAATCACTATAACACACAACCTGTTCTGGCTTATTGCTTTTATTTAAAATCTCATTATTAGTTCTTGTATTATCTCAAGGTGTTTGCCCTCATCTGTGCATCTTTGTGCACAATGCTTGTGGTGATCTTTCTCTTTCTCTCTCTCTCTCTCTCTCTCTCTCTCTGTCTCTGTCTCCCACTAGTTGTCTGCTAAAAGCCTGATATGGAGCTGGAAGTTCTATGTTATACCAACCATATTTCCAGCGAAGCTCATAAAGAGGTAAAACAAAAAGGACACCTCCAGGCTCATTCCCAGGGAGGACTGGCCTGTTCATAGGTCACACTTTAGGAATGATATTCAGGGTGTGTAGCTGCTCTCCGACATGGACTAACAGGAACCCGTGAGGCACAGACTGCTCAGTGTGGGTCACATACTGTACGTTTGGCTCAGTGTTTTGGGGGAATGAGATAAAGATTTAAAGGATGTTCCAGATGGAAAAAAAGCTCCTGTAAGCTCTCAAAACAAAAATACAGTACTTACGGTCCTAATGCTGCATTCACTGTCAGTGAATAAACAATGGAACCCTGACTCCATCTGCTATAAATGGTAAGTAAAGCATTTTAAGTGTAAGAGAGAGGACGTTCCTGCTCCGTTCCATATTCTAGTGAACTGCCTACCTACAGTATGTAAGTTTTTCATGATTTTTAATTAACTATTTTATTCACTACCAAATGATAGAAGGTACTTCCTTCTATGTCAAAATGTACTGTCTTCAGCTCCATTAACCACATTTTACCATATTGAAAACCATTCTACCAGATGCAGAAAACCTTAAAAGGTCTGCAGATTCTGTCAGGCCCTGCTTATGAGAATCCTTCTTGGTTAGGAAGCTGGCTTTTCAGTAGATAACTAGGCAGCTCATTAGGTTTTGGAACCAAGTCTTAGTGTCCTAAGTCAAGAATTAAGTTTTCAAAACACATATAATTATGTTAAGCTTTTGGACAGCTTCTGTGAAGAATGGAAGGAGGTTCTTGAAATATGCTCTGTTCGGAAGTATTTATTAACAGAACATGCCATTTTAAATGGTTTGTTTTTGAAAGTGCAGGGCAGTCAAGCAGTAGATATTAATGAAACTCTGGGAGAGTTAGAATAATTGAAAAATTCAGATTGATAGTCCTGGTTTGTGGGGGAATAACTGCCTGATATCCGTTAATGAATGAAAAGACTTTTGAAGTGTGTAAGATGTTAATTATACAGCATGTCATTTGAATACAAATGAATAATGCGAGGGTAAGCTCGGATCATATTTAACACGGTAATTGCTGGCTTTAAAATTGATTATTGCATCAAAAGGCATGTTAAACATAAATGTATGTCACAAATGTTTTAATTGTTTAAAATAATACACCTAAGAAACAGATTAGCCTTTATGGAATAGTTCACCCAAAAATGAAAATTCTGTCATCATTTACTCACCATCACGTAATTCCTAGCCTGCTGTTATGTTTTCTGTGGTTCACAGATTTCAGAGCTGGAAGGGAAGGTTTTCTGTGACTAGAGTTAAATGTTTGTCTGTTCCTTACACAAAGCTATTGCATGACTTCAGCAGAGTTAGAATATAGTGCTCGTATGCACTAATTTTTTTATATAACTTATGATGTAATTTATTTATTTTTGGTAACACATTACAATAATGTTGTATTTGTTAACATTAGTTTACTATATTAGTTAACAATACACATTAACAATATGTTCATAGCAAGTATTTATAATGGTTATTTTTTTATTGCAACACATTCATACTTATTCATTTTTTAAATTTAAAGTTGTATACCTTAACATTAGTTAATGCATTATTAACTAACATGAACTAGCACTGAACAATTATATTTTCATAAATCAACATTAATAAATTCTGTAAAAAATATTTGTTAATTCATTATAACTAATGCATTAACTTATGTTAACAAACACAACTTTATTGTAGTGTTAGCAACAATAAAGGGGGGGTTTGACAGACATGTCAGTATGTTTCTATGAGAAAAGTGCTGCTTGAAAACTTTTTCAGAAATTCTAATGTTGTTTTCCACATAAAAAATAACAGCATTGAAATTTGGTCATTAAATAAAGAATAATTTTTTTGGTTCATTTTTGGGGGAACTATTCCTTTAAAACTAGAAAATACACAAAGATTTCCATTCCAAATCATTCTTCTCTGGTTACAGAACACTGGTGGGTGTCTTCATGGAAAATCCTAACAAGCGTTGCACTCGGTGGATTGTCATTTGTAACTACAAATCTCTGCAATAATAATTAAAAAAATTCTGTTGTTGAATAGTCACTTGATGTCATTTAACATAAATTGAGATCATATAAAACTATAATGATGACATGCGAGATGAGAGGAGCACTGCAGCTCGAGTGTCTGATAGAAACACAGATCACAAATTGCTGATATATCTTTATTTCATCCTTAATTAAAGTTCATATAATATGGGAGCGTGCCATGTAAATAAACACAAACTCCAAAACTGTCTTACTCTGTGTGGTTAGAGCCTCTTCAACCAGTTGCGGAAGACACCCAATCTGAGCTGGAGTCGAGACTGGGAGAGATTTAAAGTTCCACCGGCTGATGCGCACTAACATGGAGACGCTGTCTGCAGCTCGCAACGTCGTCATCAGGTCATCATGATAAGATCAATCTTATGTGAAAAATAACACCAAAATGACAACAGCAATAAGTGTGTGTGTGTGTGTGTGTATATATATATATATATATATATATATATATATATATATATATATATATTGACAAATGCTTATCAATAATACTCTTATGGCTAAAAATGTTTACAGTGACTAAAATGTCAATATGACTAAATGTTACAAAAATTCGAAACTACATTAAAAAGCCCAGACTTTGTCTACTAAAACTTGTCTAAAAAATAAAATTAAAATAGGATAAGGTTGACTAAATATGATAAAAACTAATAAGGACATTTGACACAGGACTTAGACTAAATTAAAAAACAGATGACAAAATGAACGCTAGTATTCAGTTGCCAGGTCATTAGGAGTGTATTAATGCAAAGCCAACATTTACGTGTCTTTAACGTCCCTTTTTTGATCAGTATGGTACCACCTCCGCCTCTTTTTGAGCCAGGAAAAAAAACTGGGTTAGGATCCAAACATGTGTACGGAAGACACTGTAGCATTGTAGCAAGTGCAGCAAAATGGTTATTCTTGCATTATGGAAAGGAAACCAGATAGAGAAATGACCTTGGTCTGCTGGGTCAATCTTCATTTGAAGATCTGTTACATTTTGAGGCTTCCTCTTTTTGAGTTCTCTGGTTTCCAGTAGCAACGGCCGCGGTACATATTACCTAATATAGTTCTTTATAAGTGCCTGTCCAAGCATGAGCTGACGAAGACAAACATCTGATGGCTGCAATCTCACGTCTTCCATTATTACTGGATATTCCATTTAAGAGGAACACGAGTCATGGCCACAATGGAAACAAATTGATTTCTTAACTCAGAAATGAGGGATTGGGATATAAAAGACACCCATTTCATGTAGAGTTCACCGCAGGGGCAGGAAACCACTGGAGGCAGAGTTATCACAAAATCTGGAAATATCAGAATTTAAAAATTGTGATTTCCAGTCACACAAACAAATAAAATCTATAAAGATATATATATAGATATATATATATATATATAGAGAGAGAGAGAGAGAGAGAGAGAGAGAGAGAGATTTTTATATATATTTAAAATTTGATTAGTAGATAGATAGATAGATAGATGCATGCATCCATCCATCCATCCTTACTGACATTTCATCATAGAAAACATTCCCTGTCTTAGGATCCCTACTTTATTTTAAGAATGTGAAATGTCAGAATAATAGTAGAGAGAATGATTTATTTCAGCTTTTATTTCTATCATCACATTCCCAGTGGGTCAGAAGTTTTCTTACAGAGTGTTAATATTTGGTAGCATTGCCTTTAAATGGTTTAACTTGGGTGCTTTACGGCTGGGATGGTGTTCTTTGGCTTGCAAACCAATACATTTTTTTCCTCCAAACATTACAATGGTCATTATGTCCAAACAGTTACATTTTTGTTTCATCAGGCCAGAGGACATTTCTCCAAAAAGTAAGTTCTTTGTCCCTATGTGCACTTCCAAACTGTAGTCTGGCTATTTTATTGCTGTTTTGGAGCAGTGGCTACTTCCTTGCTGAGCATGTAGATATTGGACCCGTTTTACTGTGGATATAGATACTTGTCTACCTGTTTCCACCAGCATCTTCACACTTTGGCCTAGGCTGCTCTGGTACCACGTACACTTATGAGCATCCTTATGTTTGAACATGGTGTTTGTTATAGATAATCCATGACAAGCACAGAAGTCTAATAACAAACATCCACTCTGGTTCAGATCAGGAAGGCCGTTCCGCCCAATCACGCCTGTCCAGGTGTCCCTGTCATTTCCCACATGCGCGTTGAAGTCACCCAGCATCACTATGGAGTCCCCTACTGGGGCCCTATTAAGGACTCCATTCAGGGTCTCCAAGAGGGCCGAAAACTCTGAACTGCTGTTCGGTGCATATGCACAGACAACAGTCAGAATTTTACCCCCACAACTCATAGGCGTAGGGAGGCAACCCTTTCGTCCACCAGGGTAAACTACAACGTAGCGGTGCTCAGCCGGGGACTCGTGAGTATCCCCACACCTGCCCGTCACCTCACACCCTGGGAAACTCCAGAGAAGAATAGAGTCTATCCCCTATCCAGGAGTACGGATCCAGAGCCAAAACTGTGTGTCGAAGTAAGCCCCACCAGATCCAACTGGTAGCGTTCCACGTCACTAGAGCTAGCCTTTGCCGCCCAGGTCTGGTCCGTCGAGACCCACGGTCTTCACTGTCACCCATATGGCAGCGCACCTGACTCCTGCGGTTTCTCCAATGGGTGGTGGGCCCAAGGGATGTAGAGGGGGGTGTCACGTTGCTTCTTCGGGCTGTGCCCGACCAGGCGCTCGCCGACGAGCCCTCCATCTGGGCCTGGCTCCGGATAGGGGCCCCAGGTTTCCTCCGGGCAGGGTAACTCCTCCTCTTGCCATTTTTTCCATGAGTCTTTGTGAACCATTCTTAGTCTGGCCCCTCACCTGAGACCACTTTGCCTTGGGAGGCCCTACCAGGAGCACCTGGCTCCAGACAACTCAGCCCTCAGGTTCATAAGGGCACACAAACCTCTCCACCATGATAAGCTGCTGGTTCCCGGAGAGGAACCATTAAAGGCTAAATGTTTCATTTATCTGTTTCTGGCATTATCAAATGGAATTGCAAAAAATTATTGTTTTCAAACAGGTTTCCCAAACACTCCTAACATTGGCAATTGGTCAGACAAACAAATAGTCCTGCCCCAAACTCACTCTATTGGTTGAGGCTGTGTTCGGGCTGTTCAGGATGCTCAAACAAATGGAGCAATATTTAATAGCGTCACAAAGTCACAGTGTTATGCTTTTTGGGGAAATCAACCTACAAATGGTTTATTTATATAGTTGACTGAATAATTCCACACCTTACCTTAAAAGAAGCAAAAACATTATGTGGAACCTAAATCACACCAGGAATTGTTCAGTTCCTTATGATTCACATCTGTAGTTCACTAAGCTAAGCTAAGGAGTTAATAAGAAATTGTGTTTTGGTTTTATCAGGTTGTTTTAGAAAGTATTGTCAGGCATGGAATAACTGTATGGTTTGGGAATCTTACTGTGAAGCTGAAATCAATACATTTAGTACAGCAAAGAAAATTATGGAATGGAAATAGTACCACAACCTCTTGTCTCTATATGAGCAGTGCATACTTAGCCAGGTGACTGTCGAGTGGAAATGTCGAGTGATCATCCCATTAAGTATGAATTGCTATCTTCTGGGAGCAGATACAGAGTACCACATTGTAAATTAAATAGGTTTAAGAACATGTTTGTGCCTGTATCAGTGCAAATTTTTAATAGCAGTTCACATTAGGGCTGCAACAAATGATTATTTGGATAATCAATTAATCTAACTATTATTAGAATGATTATTCAACTATTCTGCAATTATTGCAGATTAATCATTAGCTCTTAACCGATTATTTAGCTTGTGCCCTGACTTAAAAGGTTGTATTAAACGTGCATATTAACAATAAAGAGGAAAAAAAATCATCTTTTAAAAACACCTCTAAATGACATTCAGTGAAATAAGGGGGAAAAATATTTTTATTAAGTTTAATTCAGTAAAGAAATTCACTGCAAAAAAAAATCCTATTGTTATCAAGCGTTTTTGTTTTGTTTTCCATTTAAAGTAGTCAAAAAATCCTTAAAACAACATAAATTTACTTGAGAAGTAACATATAAGACTTGCTTTAAGAGAATGTGTATTTTGTTGCAGTCTATAATGGTGTGAAGTCTATCTCTCTCACTTTCTGTTTACTTCAATCCATCTTTAACTCACAAAAAAACCTCTCTCTTATTAATAAAGCTGCGTATTGCCAATTTTCTTCACGATAAGAAATGCACAGTGACACATATATTATGATTCAATAAGTCTCGAACCATCATATTATAATCTAGCTGCATTAAGCGTGCACGCTCGAGGGATGAGCATCCCCACGACAGAGTGTGTCTCAAATGGGTGCAGTTTCAGTCTCTCCCCCTTACTGTAGATCGGGACATTCACACATAGAAGAGTCACTGATCACACAGAGAAATGCCAGTTTCGGAGTTTGTAGTAATTTACATGGTCTGCTTCTGTATGATTTAAACTTTAATAAAGCAATAACGCATTAAATATAACTGCATTAAAGATGTAACACTGGGGTGTTTCTTTAAAGACGCTCCACACGCAAGTTTTGCTTCAGCGGAGTGGCAGCTCCAGCTCCTCTTATTCCACAACGAGAGTGCTTCTGTATTTACTTATTTTGTATTTTTGCATTATAATTCCCTCATACATCTACATCACCTGAAGCTGTGAAAGTTTATTGTGCATCTGGACTGTGAGCTGTGTAATTCTTCCTCTCATCAGTCAGGCACGAACTGCAGTGCTGCTCTCACACGTCATCATTAGAGTGTAATGAGGTCTTATGTTACATTAAAGGAGATCATCCGACTATTTGACAACAACAAATTTTGTTGACAATTTTTTATTGTCAACGTCATCGATGTCGTCGACTAATCGTTTCAGCCCTAGTTCACATTGATTTGAATGTCTTATTATTGAATGTTTGTGTTGTACTGTATGCAATTTTTAATGTTCAGTGAAATGTAGCAACAAGGAGTCCACAACAATTTCCCCTTTGGGACAATAAAATATACTTTGACTTTTAACTAAGCGTACGAAACCCAAAAGTGGAGAAAAAAAAACTCTGTTTGTTTGCCTTGTGGCATGTTGAATTCACAACAGTGTTCCAACTTCCCTAATTTGCTTAATCATCTTGTTTCTATGTATGTTTTGTCACCACAATTTAATGCAGAGAGGGTTTTTTGGTGAGGAACAGCTGGAGGTTGTGACTAAGAGAACCGCCATATATTCTGGATCCTTCTCTTATTTATCACACCTTCAGTGGCTGCCAGCACTCTGACTGAATGAATGAATCTCAAGAAAAAATGTATTATATTTTTAATAAAGAAAATTAAGCCTGTTTTAGGACCATTAAGGTTTTGAGGCATTGTGACATTATGTTCTTGACAGTAAGAACACACATTCTCAATACTGTAATGTGTCCGGACATTTAACTTTTGAGTTTATGGTAATTCTCATTATTCACAATGTTATAGAAATGCTTTTTCATTTAACAGTCAAAAGTTTCTCATGATCTTAAAATGTATGCTTAAATGATTGGAATTGTGCTTGAATTGCCTTGCAATACAACATTTTTAATACATTTGTTATATATTGGTTTAGAAGATTGTACTTCTAGAAGGTAAAGCAGTCAAAAATTGTCCAGCTTACATGGGAACTCTCTACTGTTTTAAAAGGATCCCATTTAAGTTGGTTGGTATATATATATATATATATATATATATATATATATATATATATATATATTTTCAACTTGTCCCTATCCCTGTCTGTAGTCCCCACATGCTTCAAAACATCAACCATTGTGCCTGTACCGAAGCAATCAAAAATCACCTGCTTAAATGACTGGCGTCCTGTTGCCCTCACCCCCATCATTAGCAAATGCTTTGAGAGGTTGATCAGAGATCACATCTGCTCTGTTCTGCCCACCTCTTTGGACCCATTGCAGTTTGCCTACCGTAACAACCGCTCCACTGATGATGCCATTGCATCTACAATACACACTGCTCTCTCCCACCTGGAAAAAAGGAACACATATTTGAGAATGCTGTTTGTAGACTACAGCTCAGCATTCAACACCATAGTGCCCTCCAAGCTTGATGTGAAACTCCGGGCTCTGGGCTTAAACAGCTCGCTGTGCAGCTGGATCCTGGATTTCCTGTCAGGCAGACATCAGGTGGTTAGAATGGGCAGCAACATCTCCTCATCACTGACCCTCAACACTGGAGCACCACAGGGCTGTGTTCTCAGCCCACTCCTGTATTCCCTGTACACACATGACTGTGTGGCGACACATAGCTCCAATGCCATCATTAAGTTTGCTGACGATATGACGGTTGTAGGTCTGATCACTGACAATGATGAAACAGCCTACAGAGAGGAGGTGCACACTCTGACACGCTGGTGTCAGGAGCACAACCTCTCCCTCAACGTCAGTAAAACCAAGGAGCTTGTGGTGGACTTCAGGAAGAAAGACAGAGTACACAGCCCCATCACCATTAATGGAGCACCGGTGGAGAGAGTCAGCAGCTTCAAGTTCCTCGGTGTCCACATTACTGAGGAACTCACATGGTCCGTCCACACTGAGGCCGTTGTGAAGAAGGCTCACCAGCGCCTCTTCTTCCTGAGACGGCTGAGGAAGTTTGGAATGAACCACCACATCCTCACACGGTTCTACACCAGCACAGTAGAGAGCATCCTGACTGGCTGCATCACCGCCTGGTACGGCAATAGCACCGCCCACAACCGCAAAGACCTGCAAAGGGTGGTGCGAACGGCCAGAAACATCATCGGAGGTGAGCTTCCCTCCCTCCAGGATATATATAACAGACGGTGTGTGAATAAAGCTCGGAGGATTATCAGAGACTCCAGCCACCCGAGTCATGGGCTGCTCTCACTGCTTCCATCAGGCAGGCGGTATCGCAGCATCAGGACCCGCACCACCCGACTACATGACAGCTTCTTCCCACAAGCAATAAGACTTTTGAACACATGATCTCTCACGATCTACAATCAGCACTGCACTTTATTAATCATCACTCTGTCAATATATTCTCCCAATTCAGTTAGTGTATATATATATATATATATATATATATATATATATATATATATATATATATATATTTATACCCTTATCTAGTGTATGTGTATTCTACATTGTGTGTATTGTGTACATTTGTTATGTAAATTGTTGTGTAAGTATGTGTACATTTGTTATGTAAATTGTTTTGTGTAAATATGTTGTTATTGTAAAGTGGTTTATGTCTTGTCACTGTCATTACTGCAATGTTGCTCGGAACTGCACACAAGAATTTCACCTGCTGTTGCACTCGTGTACACAGTAGTGTGACAATAAAGTGATTTGATTTGATTTGATTTGATTTGATTGATAACACTCAGTTTTCTTCACATTTTAGAATAATAGTAAAGTCATCAAACACATGAATGGAAATGGAAGCTCTAGCATAAGTTCTGCCAGGAAGACTCAATTGTTATGTCACTCAAAAAACTTTAGCCTGTACTATATGCAGCGCTCACGGCCACTCGGCTCCATTCTGCCCTAAAGCGTTCGCATGCAACGCTCCGGCCGCTGTCCACGGTGCTGAAAACGTAAGACTCTCTTCATTCACTCCTTGGGCGCAGTGGTCATCTGAAGACACGGTCATCGCTCTCGAGGACGCCAGTATACCGGTCAGCCAAGGCCTCTCCAGAGAAAATCTACTCCTTCTGGCCCAAACCACCCTGGGTAATCCGCCTGCTTCCCCTCAGTTGTCTTCAAAAGCTTCAACTTCGACAGCTCAGCCTAAACCAACTGGCAAGAAAAGATCAGCAAAATCATCTTCTCCTCGCCCATCAAAAAGATCATCGCTGCCCGCTCGGATGCCATCTCCTCCGCCGTCTATTGAACCTACAGTCATTAATAACCAGATTTTCTCCGCAGTTCAAAGCCTCTCTCAAACAGTTAAAAGTTTGGAATCTAAAATGTCGGCTTTTGAACACTCATTCATCGGCCCTGGCTTCAGCTCAGATCCGGCCTCGAACTCGGTAGCGATTCCTCAGTTTCATCCCCCTTTCTTTTCTGGACTGGGCGGCCCTTCGGACTTGCCTTCTACATCTTCCACTCTGCCTGCTTCCCTTCCTACGATCCAGACGCCATTTCAAGTCTCCGCGCCACCGGTTCTTCCTAATTTTACTCTATCCTCAGCTACTCCAGCTCCAGCTTTCGGCAGGCGTTATGTCTCACCAGCTGCCGCTACAGTGTCCCCACACCTAAGAGCTAACATTATTCAAGGTAAGGACATTAACCTGGCCTCATTATTGCTTCCGTCACCTGCGGCTGACAGGAAAATGGTTGACTGTGGTGACGTGGCAGTCCTGCTTAAAACCTCCGATCCTCGCCTCCAACGTAATCTCTCGTTTGGCGAATTTGTGATCGCTTTTAGCATCTTCAGAGACATTCTGTGCCAAAGTTATCCAGAGAGAAGGGAAGAGTTAGATCTTTATCTAGCCATGATCGCAGACTTTATCCAAAGATACGGGGGCATGCTTTTCTACGAATACCACAAGGCATTTTCCGCAAAATCCGCCTCCTTCATCACTATTTTCAACTCAAGACTAGACTGGTCAGTTACAGACACCGAACTGCTTGTTCGCCATTTCGGAGGCCAAAAAACTTTAGCCTGTACTATATGCAGCGCTCACGGCCACTCGGCTCCATTCTGCCCTAAAGCGTTCGCATGCAACGCTCCGGCCGCTGTCCACGGTGCTGAAAACGTAAGACTCTCTTCATTCAGCAGAGGTCACCAAACGGCAGAATTTAACGGCGTCCCTATATGTCTTTTATTCAATGAATCTGTCTGCTCCTATTCTAATTGCAAATTTGCTCACGTTTGTAGTGCATGCAAGGATCCGCACCCGAAATCTGTCTGTCCACGCCAGTACAAACCTCCCACCCGCGGGAAAGTCCCATTTCGGAAAAAAATCTGAACAGCCACCCATCCACTCCTATTAATATTCTAAATCTTTCAAGTTACCTCTTTTCTCACCCTGATACAACTTTTGTTGACTATTTAATCACCGGCTTGTCCCAAGGGTTTCGGGTGGGTGTCCTTTCTCACATCACTGATTCTTTCGTTGCAAAAAACCTGCAATCAGCCAGGAATGATCCCGGCTTGGTTTCAGCACTACTAGAGAACGAAGTTAATAAAGGTTACGTTATTGGCCCTTTCGCTTCTCCTCCTTTCTCCCCTTTTCGGATCAATTCTATCGGCGTCGCTACACGCAAATATTCCGGCAAAAAACGTCTGATTTTCGACATGTCTTCCCCCCATTCCTCTATCACAGCAAGCGTTAACGAATGCATTCCCCTTTCCCCCTTCTCTTATATTATGCTTCAGTCGACAATGCCATTCAGTTAATCAAGTTAGCTGGCCAAGGTGCTTGGTTAGCCAAAGCTGACATTACAGACGCCTTCAAAATTATGCCAATTCACCCCTCCGACTGGCCACTTTTCGGAGTCAAGTGGAATTCTAAATTCTATTTCGCCGTTAGGCTCACATTCGGGTGTCGAAGTAGCCCTCACATCTTCAACAGTCTCTCCGAAGCATTGTGCTGGATCCTGCTGAATGTCTGCAAGCTTCCCTTCGTTCTGCATTTTCTCGACGATTTTTTGCTGATCGATTTTCTGTCTTCCCAATCGCCCATCCTCGACATATTTAAACTAAGTATCTAGCGACATCGGCATTCCCCTCTCGGCGGAAAAAACAACGGGCCCCTCTACCTCGCTCGAATTCCTAGGCATTTTCCTAGACACTGTTAACATGCAAGCTTCTCTCCCTCACAAAAAGCTTTTAAGGATTAGATCCTTCTTGGAAACTTTTTCCTGTCTCGGTATTGTTTCGAAACGTGACGTGCTTTCGTTGCTCAGTCACCTCAATTTCGCCATGAGCATAATTCCTCAAGGTAGGGCTTTCATTTCTCGGCTGTTAACTTTGGCCCATTCCGTGCAAGGTTTAAGTGACTCGGTCCAATTAGACGAAGGCTGCAATTTAAAACCTTCCTCAATCCGTAGACTACTAGCAGGCATTCAATTCTACGCCAAATATTTCAACCTCGATTTTCCAAGTTTATTCACCACTCCTCCTATCCGTTTATTGCTCAAAGGCATAAGCAAATCCTCCATCAATTCTCCAGATAAACGGCTACCATTTACTTTGCCTCTATTGCAAAGACTAATCTCCTCTATTCGCCAAGGCCTTTTTTCTACGTACATCAATATTTTGCTAGAAGCTGTGTTTCTCACTGCTTTCTACGGCTTTATGCGCCCAGGGGAATTTGCATCTGCTACCAATCATTTCGATCCCGCTCGCGATCTGTCTTTCTCCGATTTACACTTTTCACCCAATTTCTTTACTCTCTTCCTTAAGCACTCTAAGAATGATTCCAAAGGGTCTGGCATCACACTAACAATCTCAAAAATCAATAACAATTTTTGTCCCTTCCTATCTATGGTTAAATTTCTTAAAATTCATCTCAAATCTCCTCATTTTTCCCCCCTATTCTTACTACCTAACGGAGCACCCCTCTCTAAAGCCTGGTTCAGGACTCATCTAGTTTCTGTCCTCAAAAGCTGCAGTCTACCTTCCTCCCAGTATACCGGTCATTCCTTCAGGATTGGGGCAGCCACTTCAGCTGCCGAACGTGGCATCTCTACGTCAGCTATCAAAATCCTGGGTAGATGGTCTTCCTCTGCATTTGAGTCCTACATAAGACCCGACTCAAAAACTATCCTCAAAGCTCAGCAAGCTCTCCTTTAACGATCCAGGTAAATACCTATGCAATTACTGGTGGTGGTGATATAAAAATAAAAATAAAAAAATATATATATATATATATATATATATATATATATATATATATTTATATATATAATTTATTTATTTATATGTTCAGTGTGGTCCACTGTGACCGTGTAGCCTAACGTGGCTTGTCCCATGGTCTTGTGGCCGTTACGGCTTGGTTTCATGTGGCCTAGCAGCCGTGTCTCGTTGGCCTCGCATCTGTGTGGCATTAGCAGCCTTGTGGCCCAGCGGGCCTTGTCTCCATGTAGGTCTTAAGGCCTCGTGGCATAATGTTGCCTGTCCTGCGTGTGGCCTACGTGGTCTTGTGGCCCTTACGGCCTCGGTTCTGTGTGGCCTCGTGGCCGTTGTCTCTGTCCAACCTCGTCTCAGTGTGGGCGCCCGACATTGCGGCCCTTGCGGCCCCATTCTATGTTCAGTGTGGTCTACTGTGACCGTGTAGCCTAATGTGGCCTTGTCCCGTGGTCTTGTGGCCAGTTATGGCATTGGTTATTTGTGGCCTAAGGCCATGTCCATGAGTGATTCTGTCTCTGTGTGGCTTTAGCAGCCTTGTGGCCCAGCGGGCCTTGTCTCTGTGTGGGTCTAAAGGCCTTGTGGCACAATGTTGCCTTGTCCTATTTGTAAAAAATGGCCAGTGGTCTCGTGGCCCTTAGCGGCATTGGTTCTATGTGGCCTAGCGGCCGTTGTCTATGTTGCTTGTTCCGTGTGGTCTATAGTGGCCTTGTGGCACAATGTTGCCTTGTCCTATATGTAAAAAATGGCCAGTGGTCTCGTGGTCCTAGTGGCATCGGTTCTGTGTGGCCAAGCGGCCGTTGTCTGTGTGGCCAAGCGGCCTCGAGGCACTGTTGCCTCGCTAAAAGATGGCCATGTGGTCCTCGTGGTTGGTTTCGTGTGGCCTCGCGGCCTTGTCCAGTCTACCTCGTTTTATGTGCGGCATTAGTCGCCGTTGTGGCTGATTGCCAGCCTTGTCTCTGTGGTCGACTAAGACCGTGTGGCCGTGCGCCCTTGTCTCTGTGGTCTAGCAAGGCCATGTGGCCCAGCGTGGCTCCGCTCTGTGGCCACTATGGCCGGTTCTGTGTGGCCCATTGTGGCCTGGCTCTGTGTGGTCCAAGGCGGCCTTGTTCAGTGTGGCCAAGGCGGCCTCATTCTGCACGGTCAAGTGGCCCAGTTTTGTGTGGCCCTTCGTGGCCCTGTCTCTGTGTGGCCTTGTCTTCATGTGTCTATAACGGCTCGCTTCCATTGACTCTCCATATACTAATTAGCCAATTCACAGTTTTATCTCTATTCCTCCTATGCTCACTTCCCTTCGACTCATTCTCAGTGATTAACTGATTGATCAGTTGCTGTACGTCCCAAAACTTATCAAAGTCGCTTGTATGAAAGCGTCAGCAACAATTATTCTTCCACCTTCTTTGGGGGTTGGCTGCCCCCCTGCCTCCACCGCCAGGCAGGAAATGCAGAGTCCGGACCCCCGGACTGCGAGCTTCGGACGGGGCCTACGCCAAAGAACTTATCATTATATTGCTTGTTGAGCTGTCAATAAATGGTTAATTGCACTAGCTTTATTCTCCCGAGTCTTTCTGGTAGAACTATGGGAATTATGTTGTGACTAAACAAAATCTAAAATAAATCAAAACTGTGTTACGTTTCAGCATCTTCAAAGTAGTCACCATTTGCCAAGAATTTGCAGACATGTACACTTGACATTTTCTCAAGCAACTTCTTGAGGTATCACTGTTACGACCTGTTATGTGGTATATTGTTGTTGTTGTTTTGTTTTTTTTTCTCTGTTTCTTTTCTCTTTCTTGTTTTGTCTGTTTTCTAATAGGTTGTCCAATGATGGGGTGTATGAAAGCCATTGGTTGTCTAGTTGGGGCGTGGTCTTTATAAGGACGCTGCTGGCACTCGTCTGGGAGCTCATTGTTGGTGCGGTCGTACTTTGGTTGAGAGCTCCGGAATCCCTCCCCCGGCCGATGATCAAATTAGTCATGTTAATTAGTTTAATTGAACGTGCATCCTGTTGTAACATCAGACCCCGTTTTCTGTATGTCTAAATAATACATCCTAAAAGTGTGGAGCGTAGGGGTGACCTGCCTTGTTTATTTTGGATATGGTTTGAGCTCTGTTTCGTTGGCAGGGAGTTAGGTAGGCTAAATGTATATTGTTTTGTTATTGGGTTAGGTTATTAACTCTCGTTTTTCTTTATAACTGGTTTTGTTTGTTATTTTGGCCTTTGGGACACCCTGAAGAGATGCTCTTTATTTCACTGGTTATTTATTATTATATTCTTCTTCATTTTGTTTATTTGTCTGATTATCGACCGGAGTGATTCGTTGCTGGGATTCCATCACCACAACCCAACTTATTTATTACGCCCCTTAAGAGTTTCCTATATTCCCCAAGAGGCGGGGCATAATAATCACTCTGCTTATCACCTGCTTTGTAAAACAGTATTGAAGGAGTTCCCATCTATGTTGAGCACATTTAATCAATTTCAAGTTTTGTAATGGAATTAATTAATATGGTGGCACAATTATATTTTTGTCTACAAAACTAATTTCAAACATTTAAGCATATGCCTTCAGATCAAAAGAAACATTTCAGTCAAGTGTTTCAAAACTTTTGACCAGTAGTGCATATATTTATATATAGAACTAAATGCTGATTTTGTCTTTGTGGTGAGGCGAAGGTCAATGATTAAGAGTTAAGCGTCAGTCATGGACTTTTAGTGTTTCATTGAATCTGACAGCAGTGTATAACAGTTACTTGACCTTTGAACCTGCCCGATATGAATAATGGCTTATGTGAACCAGTGTTTCCTATAGTATTCAGCAGCGGGGAGAAAAGAACCCCCCATAATAATATTATAATTTTTATAGAAAATTGGTAACTATATTATATTATAACTATATTATATATTAGGGATATTTAAATGTCAAATGTTAAAAAAAAATTAACTCACAAATAATCAGGCTAATCAAACTAAAAGAGGCTGACTGGAGACTGCAGTGGGACAGAGAGAGAAATTTATGGGCAGCTGCCTGACACCTTTGTGTGTTTGTCTTTTTGTTTTGGATGTGCCGTAGTAGAGTCTTCGCCACTATTCGCCGGAGGACGGAGGAGCCCGACTGCGAAGCGAGAAGGGGCTCCTAACCGACCGTCTGGAGTGGTCAATGTCGGGCGCCCACACTGAGACGAGGTTGGGGGAGACCCCTTTTGTTTCCCGAGAATGCGGTGGGGCGTTCCGTCCGCCAGGGGCCAGAGGACTGCCTCCTATAATAACAATGATTCAATTAATTAATTCAAAGATTCATCAGACTGTGCACTTTGTGATTGGGATTAAGCCCACTTAAGCCCAGTAAACTTGAATAGTAAATAATTATAATACTGAATGTTATTATTATGAACACTCACAAAAATAGGTATTATTACTACATATAGTAATAAGAAACACTGCATATCACAATTGCATTATATTAACAATTATTATTATTATTATAATTATAATTATACAAATAATATTTCTGTAATAATTTATCAACTTGTACGAGGCATTCAAACCTTTATGTTTAATGGAAAACTGCAGAAATTTTCTGTGACGTTGCATTAACAGCCTTTGAATCAGTGCCTCATTCCAAATATGCTGAAATTGCTCTCATCTCCTCTCCTGTCCACAAAAACCTGGTGTGATTGGATTATTTTAGATGTGTGTAATTTGTAGCGCTGTAAATATTAAACACTTATCGCACGTTACCAGACTGAATCGACCTGCAGCACATCTGTTATCATATGCACAAGGTGAAATACATGGAGTGAGAACAGTGACATTTTAAGACAATGTTGCTGGGAGAAATTCGTAACTGCATTTCCATTTGCAGCTTCAAAATGGTTGATGTATTCCATTGGGTTTCTTCAATTCAGTGCCTGGTGTAAAAATTATGGCCTTGTGACCCGCTTAGTTTTTTTTTTTTTATACATATCTTTAAACCCTCTTCAACAAGAAGACAACTTAGTACAAAACTGAACATTTTATAATGTTAATGAGTCAAATTTTATTCAAGACTATCTCAATATTAAAGGAACAGTTCATCCCAAAATATAAAAATCTACTTTTTTTTAATGCCCCCCAAAAAAAGGATTGTCAGATTGACAGGAGGTTAGGCAGAATGTTCATGCTGCTCTTTTCCATATAACAAAAGTAGAAGGTGACCAATTGCAGTCAACCTCCAAGAAGAAGAAGAAAAAAAGTTCCTTTAAAGTAGACTTGTGCAATATATTCCAAGTTTTCTGAAGACATTTGATAGCTTTGTGTGAAAAACATAATTAAAGTCATTATTCAAAGAAAAACTTCAAGGCGAAACATTCATGTCTCATATGCGCTTCTCTATATTCAAGATGTGTATTCAGAAACATTGTGCACAAGACATATATTTTACATTCATGATACTTAAGTGGTTTTTTTTAAGCTTGACAGCATCTGTCACCAATACTTATATTCATGCTTTCAAGAGTAGCGTGAACATTCTGCTAAACATCTCCATTTGTTCCAGGGAGGTTATTCGGGTTTGAAACGATATAAACTTCAATCTCATTATCCTAAACAAGACATCCATAACAGACTTTGATTTATATGGCCTTACATTTTATTCTTACAAGAATATTATTATCTCGGTCACCTCAAATACTACATTCTCTGAAACTACCTGATCTCCGCAATCTCCAGGGTATCTTTCAATGATGCTGCGCTGTGTAACTCTCACACTGACACTCTCTCTCTATTAAAATAAAAGCCTTGTAACCTTCAATCATCAAACAGCCCCTTTAATCAGCCCTCGACACTTACTCATCCACATTTCTCTTCACCGAACACGAAATTACTCTTATCAAATGGATGAAACAGAGTGTAATTTGAAGGCAATTGCTGGTCATTTTCAGAGCCATTCCGCAACTCTCAGTCTGCTTGCTCTGAAACCGTCGGTCGGCGAGAGTTCATTGAGATGATTATACTTTGGAGAGGAAATAGGGAAGCCCTCGGAATGGTGCCAGAAGCACTAGAGTGATTAAATGAATCACTAATTGAATATTTGGTAAAGCGTTCTTATCTGATTTGACTGTTTACATTCGTGTGTTTCCTCACAGGTGATGAAACGTGTGAAACCCGGACTGAAAGAGTATGAAATGGAGAGGTGAGTATCGATTTATTTTTTTAAATTATTTTTTATCTGTCCATTGAGTGCGTTTTTATGTAAACACCTTTACTGGCATGAGCAACTATCCAATGTAAGTAATGTGGGGAAATGCCTCTTTGTGAATAATGAATAATTCGATTATTTAAAATCTCATGTAAACGTGGTTCTATTTCCTTTCATTCCAGACTACCAGAGGTAGTACTGAAAGCACTAGTGAAAAACTCTTGTGCTTGCGCTTTGTAAAAGAATCGAATTAGAAAGTTGTCACCCCGTGATGCATGGTGTGTCTTTAGCTATAAAGCACTGAACATGTCAGTTTGATCTCTTCTTCATTCTCGCTTGACCGAATAGATTGTGATGATATTTTGTGCTATTCTTTTTGAAGAGTGCTTTAGCTGACATCCGCAAACTGTTTTGTCACCATGTTAACGGATTGGATTACGAGTGGTTTTCTACGTGAAAAGACGCTAGTGATCAGGAAGTGTGGTTTGCAGCGGTTTTCTCTGGGATTCGCTACTCGTGATTGGGAAGCGCTGTTTACCTAGGCTTAATGAGTGCAGGATCTTCTTTTGTTTCTTGCTTGATGTGAAACTTACATGAGTGTCGTTAACCCGAAGGGCTGAAACCCTATTGTAATTGTAAGGATTTTTTCAAAAATTATCATTCTGCCCTAAAACTGATCGTGCAGATAAAACCATAAATCATAGAGAGCTGAAACTTTGAGGGAATGTAGTCCCCTTGAGTGCTACAGTGTATAAAAGTTTCAGCCTGATTGGCCTCAAGGTGGTGCTACAGTGATCATGTTTACATTTTGGCCCATAACTCCTAATCCGTTTGTCGCACACTCAAGAGTCTTAAATCATTGGATTCCTTGGCTAAAGATGTATATCTTCTATTTAATTTCTGTCATGAAAATGTTTGCGCTAATTTTCACAATTCGAAAAAACTACTTTTTCGAACTCCTCCTAGGCTGTTTGTCTGATTCGCAGGAAAATTGGGGTGTGTCTACTATGAACCCTCCTGACAAAAAGTTATCAAAGTAATTTTGATTCGTCAAAGTGTTGCAAAGATATAAACCAACAAATTGGTCATCCAAAGGCCAAATGTTATGAAACTTGATACACATAGACAACAAGACATTCTGAGGATGCATGCAAAGTCATGAAAAATTTCACGAAAGAATCCTCTACACAAAGGATTGTAAATCAACTTTGAACAGGACAGACCAGTTGACCATGTGACTCTAATAAACCATTTCAGATTGGCTCAGGACACCTTTAGGGTGCAGCCAATTTCAGCTCAAATGTTTCCTACGAAGGAAGAACTCTCCCTAGGTCTCCTCACCTCTCTCGGCCTTCTCTCTTCTTCAGCTCTCTTTCTCTTCACTTCCTCTACAGCTCCTCATTCGTAGCTTCCGTGCCATGTAGGACCCAAAGTCCCAAGGAAGCCTCTCACTCTCTGCTCTACGGTTCATCCACACATAACGGGAGTCACGAGTCCTCCTTATGGAAGGCCTCACTTCAAAGCCCACCTCATCATCTAGCGATACAACAGATATCCTGATCTATCAGAGGTTCAAAACATTGACGGAAGGAACTTTCTACAAAGAGCCAAAGATCCAAGCCATAGCAAGGAAAGGAAACGCAACGCAAGGAAACGCAACGACACACAGATACATCTCCAGACTTTTGCTCAAAGAGCTGGTGTATTAGTTAAATACTTTGTGTAATCCGATTGCAAATTGATTTAGACTCAAAGAAGGATAAATGGTTCTAATGGCAATGTCTACAGACTCCATAAAGTTCATTTTCTTTGTAATTATTATTTATTTCCCATTCTGTCACTTTACTCACCAACCTGTTTCATGTTGTATGTATTAGATTAGTTTATGTTTAGAATAGCAATAAAGGTTGTCTGTATTCAAAGATAATTTGATTGTGGTATATTTTCAATAAATAATCTCATCCCTGTTTTTAAACGATTTCGCTTCAAAGCTATACCTAAATATGTGTGATATTATTTTTTTGGAATTAATTGTAATTCCCTTATTAATGCTAATTCCTTACAATATAAATTGTGAGTGGATACAACTAGACGTTGTATTACGATTTTAATGGTGGAGAATTTTATTCAGACAAATAATCTAATTATTTGTGTTTTATCTTCCTTATAATGGTTGTCGAACGTGACTAATTCCATTATACATTTCCTTACATAATAATGATGTTGAATAAGGACAGTTGAATTTAATTCCTACCTCACATACTGTTCCTACACTGCACTGGATCCACTACAAAGGAACGGCATGAGGGTGTTGCCATACCAGGATGATTGGCTTGTCTATTCGGCATCACCACAGCAAGCAATGGATCAAACTCGGCAGTTGCTGGACCATATTTCGGGTTTGGAGTTTCACAGTGAATTGGGACAAATGTAGGCTTTTCCCAACTCAGTCGATCCATTTTATAGGTCTGACACTCAACTCTCAAATGATGCTGGCCTCCCCCACACCTGAGAGGGTGTTCAAGTCTGACAGTGGTGAAACATCTTCGGGTTGGCCAAACTCAATGCTACATACTTTAATGAGGCTTTTAGGGAAGTTTACAGTGGCAGCAGCAGTGGTGCCACTGGGATTTCTATGGCTTAGAGGGTTTACATTGACAGGACAGCAGCTTGGCGCAAGACTGACCAATTGTTTGTTTGCTTAAGTGATGCACGCAAAGGGACTTTGCTCTCCATGCAGAGACTAGCCCACTGTGTGATGCAGGTTATTTCTCATTCATATAAGTCTTCAGCAACGTGTGCTGCGATGCTCTCTACCTGCACTGATGCATTGCAAGGGGATTCCTCATAGCTGTGTAGGTATATGTCTTCCATTAGTACTTTCAGTACTGCCTCTGGTGGTCTGGAATTTATGGAAACAGAATGCTGGTTACGAATGATGTATATATATATATATATATATATAACTGAATAGAAGACCACCAGAGTCTCTGGACACTCGGAATTCGAGAGAATGACCTAAAGATCGAGCTGATTTGTTAAGTGATTTTTATAGCTAATGATACATCATGTGTCACGGGGTGACAACTTTTCTAATTCGATTCTCGGTCAAAACGCAAGTGCAAATGTTTTCCACTAATGCTTTCAGTGCTGCCTCTGGCGGTCTTCCACTCAGTCATAGAACCACAGTTACATTCGTAACCAGCATTTTCTTTTTTAAGATTTTTCTTTTTGATCTGATTTTTGGGAGTTATCAGCGTATTGCTGTGCATGTAAATGGGCAAACATTTTTCACATGTCCTGATTAAACCTAGAGCAAAACCTAAACTTGTCCATGAAAAATTAGCTGGTTCTGGTTTGAGGATCTGTGAACCTTTCTCTGAACCTATCCATGTTTGTTTAGACATCTACAATGGCGTAACTACATTACCTGCCCACAAACAAGCATGCCATCTTTAAATATGAGACTTACTCCTTGTTTTGAGAACATGTTTGTACTTATTTTCTTTGGTGATAGTGCTTATAGATATCCTAACATTATTATTCGGACAAATCAACAAAAATGGCTGCCATCAGCCAATCAAATTCAGCAGCCAATAAATTCATTTGTGAATGGCCAATGGTCATGAAACTTACATGCAGGTTGTCTAAATGACGATCCAATTAGTTTTTCTACACTAAAATGTTTTTGGAATTTTTCCAGAAAAAGAACAAAAAAAATTCTTGATAAAATGTAAATCATCATGTGCCCTTTTGTTTTACCACCTGTGTTACTATGGTGGTTAACAGTACATTTTAAAATGCAAAGCTGATTTTTATTGTACCCGTAGGTTGGTAAAATAACATTATATAATTTAATGATATATAAGGCAGTGAACTATAATTTATACAGGCACCAAAATTAACAATTTACATTATTCCCCTGGCCCCTGATATTAACAGTTCCTGGTTCAAGAACAGCAGGTTTATGTCTGGCCCAGAACCACTTTTCATCTGTGGAAACACACAAAACTGTGCCAGTCTATTCACACTTTGTGTTGTTCTCCTATATTCTCTGTTCTTATCTGTATGATGTGTGATCTTCAAGCTATGTTACTGTGTTTTTGTGTCTGATAAGACATCTTTCGCTGTCTTTCGCATGTTCTGTCTTCCCCTTACAAAAGCTCTTATAAGCTGAAGCCTTTCGAGGGATTTTCTCTCTATATCTGTTGTTCAGGGATTTTAAGATAAGACTGATTTTCTCGACTGGTTTTGTCCTAGGAGAAAACACTGCAGTGGCGTCAGAGGAGAAAGGTCTTAAAGCCGTCCTTGGAACTGTGGCTTTCCCCAGACCTTGGTAGGATTTTGATGATCTACTTCCTCTATTGATAGAAACTAGTGAGCTGCGTACGTTGACAGAATTTTAAGATATCATAGATGCACTTGCGATGGAAAGGCTGTATGAAAACATAGGAAACTTAATTGTATTGTTTTCTAAAATATCTTGTTTTCTGAAAATAATAATAACAATAATAATAATAGCTGAAAAATATATCTAAGTTAATTGACAATGTGAGAGAAATATTGATCATAAGCAGAATTAATTAAATACTGAAAAGTTTTCATAAAAATTGTTTAAATGATCATTGTTTTACCTCAAATCTGTGTGTGCTATTTGCATACAGTATATTGTATATGTTTATTAGAGTATCGCACAGTTCCACTCGCATCACCATGATTGTTTTTAATTTTTAAATTTTTACAAAATAGTAACGTTATTAACCCAGGGTTCCCATGTGTCCTGGAAAACCTGGAATTGTGCAGTTTTCAGTCATGGAAAAGTCAGGGTAAATGAGAAAAATACCTAAATGTCCTGGAAAATAATGATTTGTCCTGGAAAATAAATATAATAAAACTGTTTCACTGTGTGGCTAATATGGGTATTGTTACATGTACAAAAACATTGTAATGATCGGGACTCATGATGTGTGTCAAATACACAAATTTGTATTGTTTTGTCTCTGCCGACAGCTGCACAATGTGAAACAACGTCAACAGTTGACCATCATGAAATAAGCCCTGTACTGTACATTCTCTGCCCATCTGCTGTCATTTCTGCTTTGCTGTGATAAAATATTTTAAGTACTGATGTTGTGAAAATATGTTTGTTTTTTTGTTCTAACATTGCTGTTGTGTTAACTACAAAGACTTTGGAGTTGTAAACCTTAGACAAAAGTTGATTGTCAGACTGCTGATTTTTATTTTTTTTAAATGAGTTCAAAACTTGAGGTGGTAACGTAGTGATGCGGCCTTTAAACTTCGGATGTGAACTAATTTTCAATAATAAATTAGATATCCGAGCCCGCTAATACCATGGTTACCACATGTAGGGCCCTATGATTTCCTGGATCTGGTTGGAATAATTGAATACAGTCATAAAAATGCATTAGCTATATGTATAAACCACAGAATGTCTCGAAATGTTCCATTTTGTGACAAAAAAGAATGCTTGAATGCTCAGATAATCAAATTAAAACTGTGATATGTCCTAATGTGATTTTAAAACTGCAAAAGGCTGCAATTTAATTAAATCTATAATCTGCCTGTTCTAATCAAATTAATGTGTCTATTGAATTAAAAAAAAATAACCATTCAATAACCATAATATAAATCATGACCTCTGTGTTTTAGCTTAAATGTTACACCCGTTGGTCAAATAAAATATCCTGGAAATGTCCTGGCAAATTGTGCCTCGAAAGAGTAAAAACCCTGTAACCTATTTGAAAATAATGGGTTTTCTGTTACATTCTGCAAAAAATTTAAGATGCATGGAGTTCCCACTTCTATAGATCATTTCAAATCAGTCACATGCCACTTAGGAAACAGCTAAAGTAGCTCAGCAGGTTTTAGAACAGAGTTATTGGGGGGCCTGGGTAGCTCAGCGAGTAGCCAGATCTCCTAAGCAACCAAATTGGCCTGATTGCTAGGGAGGGTAGACTCACATGGGGTAAACTCCTTGTGGTCGCGATTAGGGGTTCTTGCTCTCAATGGGGTGCGTGGTAAGTTGTGCTTGGATCGTGGAGAGTAGCACAAGCCTCTACGTGCTGTGAGTCTCTGCGGTGTATCCACATGATAAGATGCATGGACTGACGGTCTCAGAAGCAGAGGCAACTGAGACTTGTCTTCCGCCACCTGGATTGAGATGAGTAATCGCACCACGAGAATCTACTAAGTAGTGGGAATTGGGCATTCCAAATATGAAGAAAAGGGGATAAAAAAAGAACCGAGCTATTGTATGCTGGGATATGACCTTCTCTGGTGACAATACTCTGCACCTCTGCATTCATCTCTCACACTCTGTCCCTTAAGAAGCCAATTTCCATCCTATTTCAGTCTAATTTTCTCTTAATCCATGAATGTCATATGCCTGTTTTTTAATGTGACAGAATGCTTTAAGCACAATTATATGTCTGCTGCAGTCATAAGGTCGTATGAGGCCATTAGGGGCCAGTGACTTGACTGGATGTAAAAAGGCAGGTGCCGTATAACTGGACACATGGGAGCACAGCAGTACTCAGATTTAATTGCATACTATGTAGTATTATACATGCAGAAGAATTGCAGCCATATGATTTGAATCTAAGATTTACCCAATCTTAATCCTGGAATTCCACGACTTCGGTGCCAGTGAGCCACACAACTGGCCAATAAAACTAACAAAGAGACTTGTCTAGATCCCATATGACTTGAAAACTTATCTGCAAAGAGGCCCTAAGTTCAAAGGTCAAAGCAATAAAAGACAGAACACACTCTTGGAGTTCCCGAGAGACTCGGGACACACAAGATTCTGTCCTCCGATATAAACCAGTTTGCTACACTTATCAGATCATGTGACATCGTGATCATTGATCCACCTTGCAAGCATGACGCTCGGCTTTCATAGGAATTTATTGAAAATGCTCTCAGCTTTGTTCAGCAGTAACGTAGGGTCAGACTGGATGAAATTGCTAATGCAAGCTGCCGTGCTAACAATTAGGTTACGTCGGACACCGGATTGATTCCATCCGCACCGCAAGACTTCATGACAACGGTTGCGCCCTCTCATCGTCTCTAGTGAAGAGCGTGACAGAACAACAGTGATGTGGACACAGCTCTGATCTTTCTGCGCTGTAATCTTGAATATTGGAAAGACTAAAATTACTAGTTGGTAGACTAGTCTCTCACTTTAATGAAAATATACAAATGTTTTTGACATTTTTTAAAAAACATTCTCAAAATTTTCTCTCAGGACACCCCTGAACACACATTCAGCATCATTCCACAGTCAAAAGGGCTTCTATGCCCCAATACTTGGGTATCTGAATCTAAAGAAATATTAAAAATATTTAATTTTAATGTAAAAATATTCCAACAAATACTGGACTGCTGTCACTATGCTTCAGAACAAACAGATGATCTTTTAACATTCATTTTCAATTAATAAACTATAAAATATTTTAATATTTTGGTAAAAGATCCCACAGACCCCACTGCTTTAGGTGTCTCTGGACCCCCTGTGCAGTTTTGTAGAGACTATTTTGACTGTTTTTTTTTTTTCTTTTCTTTTCTTCCGTCAACTTGTAAATAAAAAAAAGAAAGTGCAATGTGTAAATGTATATTGTGATAAATATCGATATCGAACAATATGAAAAAGATTATCGTGATAACAATTTTGGTCATATCACCCAGTCCTAGTTTAAAGTTATTAATTATTCAAGACAAGTCAAAAAACTGATTAATAAAGCCACATAATAGAACGAATTATATATATATATATATATATATATATATATATATATATATATATAAACAGAACAAAGATTAAAGTTTTTAACAGCAGTAAAAGTATTCAAGTAAACAATAGAAATTCTAAAATGTAAAGAAATTTAACAATTAATTTACTGGTCTTCAGTGAATGATTAGAGTGTGTAAACTATTTTTAACCCTACTGAAGTCATCCAGCCAAGAGCAGGTAGTGGTTTTCTCATTTTCTTGTTATTGTTGTTTGATAACTTTTAGCAACATACTAGACAGCAGCAGGTCTATTAGTCATTTAGACCTCAAATCTGATATTATGATAGAAATCTACTTTTTTATGAGTGAGCACAAAAGTTTTTTATGGTTTTAATCTTTTTCATTTTCCATTTGTATTAGTTCATGTTGTTCATTTAATTTTTTCCTAAAATAAAAGCATGGTTTGTTGAAGTTATTTTATTTTGAAACCGTTCTTGTTAACATTTGTGAATTAAACAAAATATACGATTCACGTCTGAATCAGAATTGACTTTATTGCCTAGTTTTTACATGCAAGGAATTTGCCTTGGTGTTTTATGCATATAATAACAATAAACATAGTAAGATAATTAATAAACTAGATTTAAAACAATATATATAGAGAGGAAAAGTAAACTGACTGGTTTTAATAAAGGAGCTGTACAGTTTTGCAAAATATATGCAGTTGTGCAGGGATGTGCAAAATATGTGCAGAATATGAACCATAGAATGTGCAAATGTTCACAGGAAATTTCACAGTTTGAGTGTAATAAAAAGTGCAACAGACCAGATATATGTTCTTTACGTTGTAACATGTAGTGTCTATGGAGGTGGGGTAAGAGACAGTGTCGGGGGTGGGGGCGTAGCCTTCTGCTGGAGGGGAGTGTGTAAAAGAGATTGTGTCCTGGGTAGGAGGGATCAGCTATAATCTTTTCTGCTTGCCTCGGTGTCCTGGAGGTATACAGGTCCTGGAGAGAAGGCAGATTGCAGCCAATGACCCTCTCAGCAGAAGGAATGACATGCTGCTGTCTGCTTTTGTCCTTGGCAGTTGCAGCAGCGTACCAGATGGATATGGAGGAGGTGAGGATGGACTTAATGATGGAGGTGTAGAAGTGCACCATCATTGTCTTCAGCAGGTTGAACTTCTTCAGCTGCCCCAGGAAGTACATCCTCTGCTATGATTTTTTATTTAGAGAGCTGATGTTCAGCTCCCACTTGAGGTCCTAGGAGATGATGGTTCCCAGGAAGCAGAAGGACTCCACAGTGTCAACAGAAGAATCACACAGGATGATGAGGGTGGGTGGGCGGGCCTTGGTTCTTCCTGAAATCTACGACCATCTCCACTGTCTTCCAAGCATTGAGCTCCAAGTTGGTTTGACTGCACCAGGTCACCAGATGATCAATCTCCCACCTGTAGGCGGACACATCCCCACCAGAGATGAGCCCAATGATGGTGGTATCCGCAAACTTCAGGAGCTTGACAGACTGGTGACTGGAGGTGCAGCTGTTAGTGTACAGGGAGAAAAGTAGAGGGGAAAGAGTGGCGTCAGGCACACTCAGCTGGGAGAGCTTGTCCTGCAGCAGAGCCGGGATGATGGTGTTGAAGGCAGAGCTAAAATCCACAAACAATATTTTGGCATAAGTTCCTGAGGAGTTCAGGTGCTGGAGGATGAAGTGAAGGGCCATGTTAACTGCATTGTCTACTGACCTGTTAGCTCTGTAGGCAAACTGCAGGGGGTCCAGGAGAGGATCAGTGATGGATTTTAGGTGGGAAAGCACAAGGCGCTCAAATGACTTCATTACCACAGAGGTCAGGGTGACAGGTCTGAAGTCATTAAGTCATGTGGTCCTTGTTTTTTTAAGGATAGGGATGATGGTGGAGGTCTTGAAGCAGGCTGGCACATGGCATGTCTCCAGTGAGGTGTTAAAGATGTCTGAGAACACCAGAGACAGCTGATCGGCACAGTGCTTCAAGGTGGATGGAAAGACAGAGTCTGGCCCGGCTGCTTTATGGGGGTTCTGTCTCATGAATAGTCTGTTTATGTCTCTCTCCAAGATGAAGAGTGTTAAAGAGGCTGTTGACCAGGTGCAAGTCATTAGTGGCTGGCTTTAGGCTTGCAGTTTGTGATCTGTCTGAGCCCTTTCCAGACAGAAGTAGAGCTGTTTTGTTATCTCACTACTTGTCCTTTGACTTTCTGAACCTGTCTCTGTCCTCACGCATAAACACTTCTTTCTCTAACCTTAGCTGTATGAGTTTGGCTGTGAACCAGGGTTTGTCATTGTTGCAACTCACCCTGGTGCATGATGGTACACAGCATTCCTCACAGAAGCTGATGGATAATGCCACAGCCTCTGTGTACTCATCCAGACTGTTGGTAGCAGTCCTGAATACATCCCAATCAGCACAGTCCAAGCATGCCTGCAGATCCTCAACAGCCCCACTGGCACACTGCTTTGATGTCCTCACAACAGGTCACAACACTGCAGCACCGGGGACTGCTTACTGTAGTGTAACAGTGATCCAGAATGTTCTCCTCTCTAGTCAGGCATTTAATAAACTGTCTGTGTTTGGAGAGTTCATGAGTGAGATTACATTAACTAAGGAGTCCTGGTTTGTCTCCTCCGCACACAGTATCTGGTCGGTGCGCACGCGCTGCGCATCCTGCACGTTGGCCTGCGGTGGAATGTAAACGCCGACCAGTATGAATGAGACAAACTCATGGGGGGAGTAGAAGGGTTTACAGTTTATGATAAAAGATTCCAGATCAGGAGAACAGTGCTGTTGGATCACTGTCACATCATTGCACCAGCCACGGTTAGTGTAAAAACAGATTCATCCACCTTTCATCTTGCTTGAGAGTTCAATCTGCACTGAAGAGTTGGAAGCCTTCCAGCTGCAGCGCAGAGTCCGGTGTCAATCCACACAGCCAAGTCTCTGTGAAGCACAAAACGGAAGATGAAGAAAAGTCTCTGTTTTTCCCCACCAAGAGCTGAAGTTCATCCACTTTGTTGATTAGTAGACATATGTTAGAGAGGAATATTCCTGGCAATGGTGTGCAAGATTTGGATCAGCAGAGACTCACGAGCGCGCCGGCACGTTTCCCTCACCTCAAGCATTTCGCTGAATGTGCAAAGGTGAGGGTACCTTTGACCAGAATATCCAGTAATTCCGCAGATGTGGCGATGAAAGTAGGAAATAAATCTGCAGGAGTTGTGACCCTGATGTTCATAAGCTCTTCTCTATTGAAAGAGCTCCCGGTATTCTGACAAAACACTGTATTTACAAGCAAAACAAGACAAAAAAAGACCACCTACAAACTGAGGCAGCCATCTGCGGCACCATCTTTGATCTATGTGCAGGTCACATGCAAGTAATACGTGTTATTTTTAATGTGCATTTTATTTATGAGCAATCGAGTACTAGTTTTATGTGGGTTAGAGCAACCGACTACAAAATTCCTTGAAAATGCCCATCTCTAATAAAAAGTGGTCTTTAAGATTCTTGTTTTTGTTGTAGTTTCTCTCTCTTCTCCTTTTGGCCTGTTAACGAGATCAGCCAGTGGTTGTTATGTGATCGAAGTGTTCAAATAAAGACTGCGATTAATCTGAACAGCCCAAGTTGCTAAGGCATTGCTAAGTATTTGCTAGAGTTTTATTGGTTCTTGTCTCCTTAATGGCCAAAGTCAAAATAGTTCATATTGATGTCTCTATGATAGTCTGGTCCTAGATATGGGTCAGGTCCCTACTTCAATGTAAGTCTGTAAAATTTGTTTCCTCATTTTATCATCCGCCAAATGAAGATTGTACGTTTTGAAGTTTGACTTAATAACACATCTCTCACCAACAAGCTGCAAGATTTGAGATATCATTCATGTCTGTAGTTCAAACGGTGTGGGACGAATTATGTGCCAAAGTTTAATACTTGAGGTTTTAAAAAAGCATGAGCAATGGTAGCAGTGATGCTTGCATCCACAAACAACTGAAATTAAATTTGAAATTCCAGGAAAATTACATTACAGACATCGTGTGGGGAAAAACTGAAATCTAATATGATTAAATTTGTCCTAATGATATGATCATACACAGCAGCAATCCTAATGTTGTTCAAGTTGTTTAAGAGTTGAATGGAGTTGTTGCAGAAGCTGCATTTGTATTCTGTCACATACTGCTAAAGTACAAACGTGTGCTCAGACAGAGCTTTAGGAACTGAAACTTGAAGACTTGAATTCTCAGATTTATGGTGCCTGCTTTCCCTCATGGCCGCAGGCTGATGAATGTCTCTCCAAACACTTCATGTGTTGTTATGAAGTTTGGTTTAGGTCCTGGAGGACTTTTCTTTTTTCCTTTATCCTGCAGACATTTTTCAAGAGCAAATAATGAACAGTGTAAAATGAAACTCGAGCTGGGCTTTGTCTCCAGGCAAAAATGATGCAGCTATTTTCAAGGGGGGGAAAATAAAGTGGAGGGGTTTTGTAGCATGTCTTCCAGTGGAGAAATCGATGTGTTTGCTTTGTCATGCGGTTTGAAGCCATAAAGCACTGACTAAAGAAGTGAAATTTAGCTGAAGTATTGTACGTGAGAGCAGCGGGTTAGAAAAGTTGATGATCCCCAAAGTTTAAGAGGGCATTGTCAACTCAATGAAACACAAGTTTGCATGACAAGTGTTTTTTTATAACAAGTGCTTGTTAAGGAAAATTGTGCGGCTTTAGTAGAGATGTTCTATTCATTTTCAAAGAGATCAGACTACAAATTTTGTGTGCCAGATAGAATTGCATTGAAGGAGGATCCCAAACCATATCTAGAGACTTGAGTGTGGACTCTTGATTTGGGCCAGTAAGCAACTATCCTTGCAACCATCTACTAACGCCCTAGCAACCACCCACAACAACAGAGCATCGTGGCAGCGAGTTTGGCAAGCACCAGTCACATTATCTTCAGAAAATGTAAGAATCTAGTTGAGTTTTCCTGTATAATTAATGTGATTTTCTTCTGACTTTACGTGTTTTGTAGTACATGTTCACCCTTTATTCCCAGATTGTTTGGAATATTTTGGGATTATGAGATGTAGTAATAATAATAATAATAATAATAATAATAATAATAATAATAATAATAATGGCTCTTGCTGACATGCTTTTTTGCATCTTTTCTGAAAAGTGACAGGGTTAACAGAAACTTGAACTGCTCTAAACTCTGACAGCTGGTGTCATTTTGTCCAAAACATTGAACATTGGTCAAATAGAGAATGCACTGGGCCATGTTCAGGATGGTTTGACCACAGGATTGGTCCCTCGGGGAGCAATTAAGTCCAACTAAAGTAGCCGTAAGATGAGAAAGTTAGGAGTCGTCAAACCTTTGGCTTTAACCCATTGTTAGCTAAATGCCGTTCTGCCTCGCTGCCCATGTGACAGCGGCCCACTTTCACGCTTTCTCTGTCCATTATCTGCCACTGCACAAGCAAAGTAGACTCTTCTCACTCCATTTCCTCCACTTTCCCCGCGTTTACTTCGATCTCGCCCTGTTTATACCTCTCTGTTAAAGTAGAACAGTTGTGTCAGCTGTGTCTTTAAAAGACAAGGATGCTAGCACAAAAAACAGGAGAGTTTTGGAACTTGCTACCTTTTTATTGTATGAATGATGTACTCTTAAAGGGATAGTTAGCACAAAAATACAAATTACAATTCTTCTTTCGTTCTTCAATGGAACACAAAAGCAGATGTTTGGCAGAATGTTAGCCACAATCACAATTCACTTTCATTCCATCTTTTGTCCATAGTTTACAGTTGCTCAGCTGGTGCTAGTAGATGCCATGAGTCAACTTTTAAATTTTCACTCACATTCTGCACTCTGTGAATGTTAAATTTGGCCTGTGAATGTTAAATTCTAGTTTGTTATAGTTTTGACAATATTTCATGATCTCAACTTATGTGTCAAGGAGATCTAACACTTCTTGGATGCTGTCATTTATTTCATTTGCCAGCATGGGGTTTATTTTAGAAGTGCAACAAAGGGATACCTTTTTTCAGAATGATTTTTATCTGTTTTTTATATTCCTTGTATGGTTTCAGTCTCCTTTAATTTCATGGAAGCTTTTCAAACCAAGTCAAAATGTCACATGAACTCCTGATTTCTTTTGTTCCTCTTCAAATATTTTCTGTCTTGAAGATTGTTGTAAACACATTCTGAGGCAAACGCATCCTGCTCTCTGTCAGGGATTCTCTTATACAGTATTTGTAAGGCAATATAGCTGTTGTTATGGTTACAAGTTATAAATAGGCAGTGCAGGTGACGGGGAACCGATGAAAGACACTGTTGAAATCTATCCCACAACTCACTGCTCCCCTGATCCTCGCAGAATGAATTCTAGTTTGCTTTTTTAAATGTGAAGGAAAAAGGAACGAGTCAAGACCGACCATCCCTTGTGTATTTGTAGCTTGGTTGTGTGACTGTAACTTTTAATTGATTTAATTAATTCTGTAAAATAATAATCACATACAGATGTGTTTTCTCTGTATGTTGCGGTTATAAATATCCTCGAATTGAAGTTTGGCTTAATTTATGCTCGCATATTTTCTCGCTGCAGTGGCATTTGTCCCTGATCTCCCCTTGGTGCTTGGCATTAATGTCGTGCACATTGTTCTCTGTCTGTCGGCGTGCTCCCTAACTCCCTAGCCTTCACATTCTGTTTCTCTCTCTCTCTTCTTCTCCGTCCCTCGGAAGGACTGCAATTAAAGTAAAAGCAGCTCAAAGATTTCTTGAGTTCTTTCTCTCACGATGGCCACTGGCTACAGCTTCAAAGCGTCTGATATGGACTGCGTCGTGTTGAGGCAGAGGAGCATAGAGAGGAGATAACTTGTCCCTCTTTTGCTTTTGATTTAAAGAGGCGTGGCTAGGGTTGTGTTATAAGGAGTTTGATGTGGTAACAGAGCAGGCGCGACTCTGAGGGCATGCAACGACCTCTGCGACTTCTCACAGAACAAAGGCACCTTTTTTTTTGCCCTGTGAATTTGGCAGATGGTATGATAAAATGATTCCAAATGAGAAATGTTCCCTATGAAACACTTTTTTCCCAGTGGATGTCACAAACGGCAAACTAAAAATGACTCGTTTGCCTCAGAACTTGCAGACAAACAGAAGCAAATGCTGACAAAATGGCAGAGATTCAGCATCTCTGCACAAGATCTGGGAGAACAATCAAGTGTAGTAACAAAAGAAGCCTCAGTGTCTTGAATCTCACAAAACCTGTCAAGAAAATGTCCATGTCATATTTCAACCTAAAATGAAAAGAAATAAGAAAATATTTTTAGGACCATTAAGTTATTTTTCATTGTGGCGCTGTTTACATGATGCATTTTCCCCCATTTCTCAGTATTCTCAATAACCACATTATTAGGTACACCTGTACACCTACTTATTCATGTGATTATCTAATCAGTCAATCGTGTGGCAGCAGTGCAATGCAACAAATCATTCAGATACAGGTCAGGACCTCCAGTTAAGGTTCACATCAATTATCAGAATCGGGAAAAAAATTTGATCTTAGTGATTTAGGGAAGAGGAAGGATTTTTGTAAATGAAATACATTTCACCCCATGTACAGTTGTTCTGTACACTGTTCTACAAACATAAGTATTCTGGGTAACTGCATGGACCTTTAGGCATTCAGCTGTCAATGCATGAAATTAAGGGGGCTTTCACACCTGGCACATTTGCTGCGGTCCGATTCCGAGTGCGATTGTTCCCGGTGCGTTTTATGAGGAGACTGCTGATTGCAAGGAATTCATTTGCATCTTTGTTTACACTGACGCTTACATACATGTCTGTAGTTCGACAACACATGAGGATTCACACATTCCTGAAAGTCCCAAAAAAGTTATGACACCACAATGACATACAAGTACAATCAACACTATATACTACTATAATACTGTCTGTCTATCTATACACCTTATAAATACTATATATAAATACTATTATAGGTTATAAATATAGGGTATAATAAGAGATGACAGTGGCAATAACTTCACCTTGGACACGAGTGTAAGTAAGCGTGCAGTGTAAACAAAGATGCAAATGAATTCCTTGCAATCAGCGGTCTCCTCAAAAACCTCAGTTTGTGAGCAGAAGCAAGCCTCCTTCCCCTGGACATCTGATGAGTTACGCCATGAAGCGCACATATATGCAGTTGTCTTTCACTCTGCTGTGCATAATGACACAAAAAAACTAAAAGTATGATGAGTCGTGTTGTGTTCACCATGCATCTTTGTGATGACGTAAGATGAATGCAAATGGACCGGTGTTCATTGTTCATTGTTCACTGTTGCAGACGTTGCATACCTTTTATATTTATGCATGTATTTTGCAATTAATATATTCCAAACAAACTCCAGAACCCAGATTTTCTTTTTGAATGCCTTAAAAATATAACAAAAGGTGCATTGATTTAAATATTCGTGTAATAATGTACATTGTACATACATTACATTGTAATGTTCAGGTATAGCATGAAATATCATATAACAGAAGACACAGCCTTGTGGTCCTTTCTTTATTTCATCATTGCATATTTGTATTGAATTCAGGGTTTCTTGTGCATGGTGAGAAAAAGGGCACTGTTGCAGGAATACTTTGTTTTTTTTTGCAATAAAAATAGCAGTGAGGTTCGGCAATTCGTTTGGTTACAGTCGTAGTGAAGTATGCATATTAATTGCAAAAGGACTTTTTATGGGATATTTTACTATGAGCATAGTCCAAATAAATTGCCGAACCTCACTGCTATTTTAAATGCCAAGATAATATAACAGGCACATTGATATACTGTTCATATTAAATATTCTTAAAAGAAAGAATGTGTTTACAGTGTTACGTGGAAATGCAGTTTGTCATGTGTTGTTGGTGTGCTTCTTTTTCTCTCTCTCTCGTTTCTCTCTCACTGTAATGATTCACAGGTGGAGCTGTTAACGAGTGACCTGATTGGTGACGGGAGTACTTGGCGCTGTATTTAAGTCTCCTGAAGCATGGATCTACAGCTCCCCGCTCTCATGGCTTCCTTGATGAAGAGACGTGTAGTGTGATCTAGTATATGTTAAAGACATTTGATGTGAATCACAACCTTGTGTTAAGTTGTGTTGGATTATGTTAAACCCTTTTGGAGTATGGTAGGGAGGTGGGTGCCTCTTTTATTTATTATTTGTTTTCTCCTGTTTTTGATAAGTAGGGAGGGAAGTTTTTGTATCTTTTGTTTGTTATCTGATTTCTAGGTTAGTATCCTTAAATTAGTTAGCTTTGTTTTGTTATTTGTTTTGGCTTCTCCCCCTCCTGTAATTTGTGGCTTTTTAGCTACTCTTGTTAATAAATATACTTTGTTTTGCACTTTAAGATTGTTCTGATGTTTTTTTTGAAGCCTTGGGAGTGAGAGCGGGGACTCCAGGGATCTTGTTGATTAGATCCCTGCTAATTGTTATGTATGGTTTTTGTTCTCTTTGAGTAGAGTTACTACCTAATACGTAACAAATGGGGGCTCGTCCGCTTGTTTTTTTTTGTATTGATTTAATGAATGATTTTTATCTCATTTGTTTTTGATTTAACAAGTGGAAGTGGCCGCTTGTCAATTGAGTAATGAACAAGTGTTTAACAAGTGTACCATTTGCTGTTGTCTTGGTGAGTAAAATGTACTCTTGTTGTTAGTTTTGCTGATGTAAAGCAGTAACAAAATAATGGAGTTAGATGTTAGCTCATTTATTGCAAAACCGACTATACAGCAGTTTGAGGCATTTCGAAAGAAAGATCTAATCCAGATTGCTGAAATTTTGGAGGTTTCTGTGTTAAGCTCTGCACCTAAGCGGGTAGTTAAAGCTAAAGTTTATGCTAAACTGGTTGAGCAAGGTTTTTTTTCTGCTGATATGGATGACGAAATTGGAAAGAGTGATGTTTTAGAGACTGATCAAACTGATTTGACACCTCAATCAGATCCTTTGCTCATGTTGAAGTTAAAAGAAATGGAGTTACAAATAAAACGACAAGAACATGAAAATCGTATGTTAAATCTACGTGAGTTAGAGTTGGTGCACAGAGAAAAGGAACGAGAGCGTGCGTTTAATGCTGTTTCACCTGCTGTGACTCCAGCGCCTTTATCTGTTCAGTCTGTTGCTGGTAATTTATTTGATCCAAGTAAATACATTAAGCTCGTTCCTCCTTTTCGAGAGTCAGAGGCCGATGCGTACTTTATCGCATTTGAGCGTATTGCTGCTAAACTAAACTGGCCTAAAGATATGTGGGGGTTAATGTTGCAATGTAGTTTAGTAGGTAAAGCTCAAGAAGTATGTTCTGCTTTGCCCATCGAGGAGTCGCTTGATTATGATTTGGTGAAAGCTGCTGTTTTGCGAGTTTACGAGCTTGTGCCTGAAGCATACAGACAAAAGTGTTCTATATCAAAATGTGATGAAATTGGAAAGAGCTGACAGCCTGTTTTACACCGATGTTGTTGTTTCAGGGGCCCAAGTTACATTACGTGCGCTACTTGACAGTGGGTCCATGGCCTGTACCATGAATGTGGAGGCTGAACGCAAGTTGAAGAGTGCAGGATTTGTGATTGCACCCAGTGAAATGCGCCCCGATATCGTCCTTGTTGGTTGCGGTGGTGCCAGTATTCAGCCTGAGAGTATTTACCAGCTTGAAATGGAAGTGGATGCATCTGCGACTGGAGTTGGCACGGTGTTACTTCAAGAGAGTGAGTTGAATGTTGATCACCCAGTTAGTTACTTCTCGAAAAAGTTCACGTTATGTCAACGCAGATATAGTACCATCGAAAAGGAGGCTCTTGCGTTGCTGTTAGCGTTGCAACATTTCGAGGTGTACTTAGGTGGAAGTTCATTTCCAATACTGGTTTTTACTGACCATAACCCGCTCGTTTTTTTGGCTCGGATGTCTAATTCGAATCAACGTTTAATGCGCTGGGCATTGATAATTCAAGAGTTTAATTTGGATATCCGACATAAAAAAGGCTCGCAGAATACTGTCGCGGATGCGCTGTCCCGAGTTTATGGTGCTGAAGTGTAACGTAATTGCCGTTGTGCAGCGTAGATGCAAACTTCCTGTTAGCATCTTTTTGGTGGGGAGGTGTTACGTGGAAATGCAGTTTGTCTTGTGTTGTTGGTGTGCTTCTTTCTCTCTCTCTCTCGTTTCTCTCTCACTGTAATGATTCACAGGTGGAGCTGTTAACGAGTGACCTGATTGGTGACGGGAGTACTTGGCGCTGTATTTAAGTCTCCTGAAGCATGGATCTACAGCTCCCCGCTCTCATGGCTTCCTTGATGAAGAGACGTGTAGTGTGATCTAGTACATGTTAGACATTTGATGTGAATCACAACCTTGTGTTAAGTTGTGTTGGATTATGTTAAACCCTTTTGGAGTATGGTAGGGAGGTGGGTGCCTCTTTTATTTATTATTTGTTTTCTCCTGTTTTTGATAAGTAGGGAGGGAAGTTTTTGTATCTTTTGTTTGTTATCTGATTTCTAGGTTAGTATCCTTAAATTAGTTAGCTTTGTTTTGTTATTTGTTTTGGCTTCTCCCCCTCCTGTAATTTGTGGCTTTTTAGCTACTCTTGTTAATAAATATACTTTGTTTTGCACTTTAAGATTGTTCTGATGTTTTTTTTGAAGCCTTGGGAGTGAGAGCGGGGACTCCAGGGATCTTGTTGATTAGATCCCTGCTAATTGTTATGTATGGTTTTTGTTCTCTTTGAGTAGAGTTACTACCTAATACGTAACAAATGGGGAGTTTGTTGCGAGTTTACGAGCTTGTGCCTGAAGCATACAGACAAAAGTTTCGCAACTATAGTAAATCGGCTAAACAAACGTTTGTGCAGTTTGCACGTGATAAGAGAGCTCTGCTAGAAAAGTGGTGTGCCGCTTCTAAAACTACTACGTTTGAGCAATTGCAAGAGCTGATTCTGTTGGAGGATTTTAAAAACTGTTTTTCCGACAATTTAGTGATTTACCTAAATGAACAAAAGGTTAAGTCCCTCTCAGCTGCTGCAGTGTTGGCAGATGAATATATCCTGACACATAAGACTGTATTTTCTTCTGTTACTAGTCCGAATCATGTTACTTCGCTGTTTCCAAATGTGCAGAAACCTTTGATGTACGCTCGCTCAACGAAACCTATGGTGCGCTCTACAGTGCAGGGTAAGGAAGAGAGCAAGAGTGTTGAGAAAAGAGTTTGCTTTTATTGCTTGGACCCAAATCATCTTATTGTGGATTGTAAAGCCTGGAAGAATAAGAATGCTGCCTTCAAGCCTAAAAGTGTAGCTAATATTGTTCTTGAGCCAATATCTGGTGCTGAGGATTTTTCCGACAGTTCTGCATTTACTCCCTTTGTGTTTAAAGGTAGGGTGTCAGTTTCTCTGGATGGTATTACGAATTCACTCACGATTTTAAGGGATACAGGGTCCGCTCAATCGTTTATACTGGAAAGTGCATTACCATTCTCAGAGGGGACATACACTGGAACTGACGTGTTGGTTCGTGGAATTGAATTGAACTGTGTTAAAGTTCCACTTCATACTGTGTTTTTGACTTGTGATCTTGTTTCAGGACCTGTAAAAGTGGGGGTACGCTCAAAACTGCCTGTAGAGGGCGTAAGTTTAATCTTGGGAAATGACTTGGCCGGTGCTAAAGTTTTTCCTCACCCAATTGTAGCGAAGAATCCACTGTGTGATGGGGAGCTTGCCAGTCGATTCCCTTCAACATTTTCAGCTTGTGCTGTCACTCGTGCACAGGCACGCAAAAATGAGGATGTGATTGATTTATCTGATACTTTTATCGTTTCTCCAGATTCTCCGTCTGAGTTAAGGTTATCTGTGTATTCCAGTGTGGGTAACACAGATGAGTCACCTGATCAAGAAGCTTCCCTGACGATGGGGAGAGAACAACTTGGTAAAGCTCAAAAGTCTGACCCTTCTTTAACGCGCTGTGTTGAGGCCGTGGAGGATAACGTGAAAGGAGGTACTGCTGTTGGAGTACAGTATTTCTGGGACCAAGACGTCTTAATGCGGGAGTGACTGTCTCGTAATGCGAAAGAGGCTGGGTTAAGTCCAGACAATCAGATTGTATTACCTTCTGGTTATCGAAAGGCTGTGCTTAAACTTGCTCATGACCATCCACTATCTGGTCATTTAGGCAGTAATAAAACATTCATGCGAGTGGCAAAATATTTTTATTGGCCTGGTTTAAGATCTGCTGTGTCAAACCATTGTCGTTCATGTCACGTGTGTCAACTCGCTGGGAAACCCAATCAAACAATTTGTCCGGCTCCTTTGCAGCCTATTCCAGTGATGGGGGAACCATTTGAGCGACTCATTTTAGACTGTGTTGGTCCCCTACCGAAATCGAAAGCGGGTTGTCAGTATGTTTTGACGCTAATGTGTGCGACCACTCGTTTTCCAGAGGCAATACCACTGCGTAACATCAAAGCGAAAACCATTGTGAAAGAGTTGATTAAATTTTGTTCAACGTTTGGGTTACCTCGTGTGATCCAGACCGATCAGGGAACAAATTTTAAATCTAAAGTGTTTGAGCAAGTGTTGAAAGGAATTTCCGTTAATCACGTAGTGTCGAGCGCTTATCATCCGCAATCGCAGGGAGCTCTAGAGAGATTTCACCAGACGCTCAAATCAATGATTCGGGCGCACTGTGTAGAAGATGGTAGAGACTGGGCTGAGGATCTCCCTTTGCTTTTATTTGCGATAAGGGAAACCGTTCAAGAATCATTGGGGTTCAGTCCTTCAGAGCTCAGTTTTGGACATACGGTTCGGGGCCCTTTAAAATTATTACGTGAGCAACTCGTTATTGATAAAACGGCGTTTGTTCCCGTATCTGAGTATGTTAGTGCTATTCGTGAACGTCTTCGTAGGGCTTGTGAGCTGGCGAAGAAAAATCTGTCTGAATCGCAGTCTGAGATGAAGGAGCGTTATGACCGTAAAAGTGTCGCTCGTTCTTTTCAGCCTGGTGAATCTGTTTTGTTGTTAATGTCAGTACCAGGGTCTGCCCTGCAACCAAGATTTTCAGGTCCTTATAGGGTGACGAAAAAGTTGAGTGACACGAATTATCTGATTTGCACGCCTGAACGACGAAGGAAGTTGCGGATGGTTCATGTTAACATGTTAAAGTCTTATGTGACAGACGAGTCTACCCTTGTTGTCAAGCCAAGTGCCGTTGTTGTGTCTTCTGTAGCAACCGAGTTGGAACAGGATTTTTCTGTACCTTGTGGTCGTTTGTCGAACTCCATAATTTTAAATCAGTTAGAGTCTCAATTAAATTATCTAGCTCCGAATCAAAGGAAAGATATCGTCGAGTTAATTGAAAGTCATCATTCAATCTTTTGTGACATTCCATCGCAGACTACAGTACTTCAGCATGATATCGATGTGGGGAATGCGGCAGCCTATAAAACAGCATCCTTTTCGGCTTAATCCGAGGAAGCGTGAGTTAATGAAAGCTGAGGTCGAGTATTTACATCAGAATAACTTTGCGAGTCCCAGTCTGAGTGCGTGGAGTTCGCCTTGTTTGTTGGTTCCCAAGGCTGATTCGTCGGTTCGGTTTTGCACTGACTATTGAAAAGTCAATGCGGTAACTAAACCTGACTCTTTTCCACTTCCACGTATGGAAGACTGTATCGATCGTGTCGGTCCCGCAAAGTTTGTTACGAAACTAGATCTTCTTAAGGGGTATTGGCAGGTCCCTCTTACACCTCGGGCCTCAGAGATTTCAGCGTTTGTTACCCCTGATGATTTTATGCAGTACTCCGTTATGGCGTTTGGAATGCGAAATGCACCGTCAACATTTCAACGCTTAATGCGTATTGTACTAAGTGGAGTGCAGAAGTGTGATGCCTATCTAGACGACATTATAATATATTCTTCTAGTTGGGAAGAACATTTGAGTTCTTTGCGTGAAGTGTTTTCACGTTTTTGTGATGCATCTCTGACGTTAAACCTAGCCAAATGTGAGTTCGCCAAGGCAACAGTGGTTTACTTGGGGAAAAGAGTGGGTCAGGGTCAAGTACGTCCGGTTGACGCGAAGATTGCATCTGTTATGAAGTTTCCCGTTCCAGTGAATAAAAGAGAACTGCGTCGATTTTTGGGGATGGCAGGGTACTACAGAGGGTTCTGTCGTAACTTTGCCAGTGTTGTATCACCTTTAACCGATCTCCTCAGCACAGCTCGAGTTTTTGTGCGGTCTCCTGCTTGTGAGCAAGCTTTTTGTGCAGCTAAGGATTTGCTTTGTAATGCCCCTGTTTTGGCAGCGCCAGAGTTTACGCGCTCTTTCAAGCTGGAAGTGGATGCATCTGCGACTGGAGTTGGCGCGGTGTTACTTCAAGAGAGTGAGTTGAATGTTGATCACCCAGTTAGTTACTTCTCGAAAAAGTTCACGTTATGTCAACGCAGATATAGTACCATCGAAAAGGAGGCTCTTGCGTTGCTGTTAGCGTTGCAACATTTCGAGGTGTACTTAGGTGGAAGTTAATTTCCAATACTGGTTTTTACTGACCATAACCCGCTCGTTTTTTTGGCTCGGATGTCTAATTCGAATCAACGTTTAATGCGCTGGGCATTGATAATTCAAGAGTTTAATTTGGATATCCGACATAAAAAAGGCTCGCAGAATACTGTCGCGGATGCGTTGTCCAGAGTTTATGGTGCTGAAGTGTAACGTAATTGCCGTTGTGCAGCGTAGATGCAAACTTCCTGTTAGCATCTTTTTGGTGGGGAGGTGTTACGTGGAAATGCAGTTTGTCTTGTGTTGTTGGTGTGCTTCTTTTTCTCTCTCTCTCGTTTCTCTCTCACTGTAATGATTCACAGGTGGAGCTGTTAACGAGTGACCTGATTGGTGACGGGAGTACTTGGCGCTGTATTTAAGTCTCCTGAAGCATGGATCTACAGCTCCCCGCTCTCATGGCTTCCTTGATGAAGAGACGTGTAGTGTGATCTAGTACATGTTAAAGACATTTGATGTGAATCACAACCTTGTGTTAAGTTGTGTTGGATTATGTTAAACCCTTTTGGAGTATGGTAGGGAGGTGGGTGCCTCTTTTATTTATTATTTGTTTTCTCCTGTTTTTGATAAGTAGGGAGGGAAGTTTTTGTATCTTTTGTTTGTTATCTGATTTCTAGGTTAGTATCCTTAAATTAGTTAGCTTTGTTTTGTTATTTGTTTTGGCTTCTCCCCCTCCTGTAATTTGTGGCTTTTTAGCTACTCTTGTTAATAAATATACTTTGTTTTGCACTTTAAGATTGTTCTGATGTTTTTTTTGAAGCCTTGGGAGTGAGAGCGGGGACTCCAGGGATCTTGTTGATTAGATCCCTGCTAATTGTTATGTATGGTTTTTGTTCTCTTTGAGTAGAGTTACTACCTAATACGTAACAACAGCTACTAGCTATTTACTTCGTATTTGCATTGAATTCAGTTTTAGTACGTGAGAGAAGTAAAAGAGCGGAGCAGTTATGTTTGCCAGTTGAAGAGCGCAACAAACAAACTGAATTGTGCAGCAGCAGCAACTGTGAAACAATGACAAAAAGTTCATATCTCATTGGTCAGTCAGTTTTCATCGCAGTCTGATTTTCGGACGGCTCTCCGTAAATTTCTTTAAAAAAAACGTTGGGTTGTCGGCTTACGATTGGTCGGATCCGATCTGAATAGTGCAATGGGAATTCATTGTTCCTATTAAAAAGCTCATTTGGAATAAACATTCATACCAAAAATTCGGACTTGGTGAGAATAGGCCTTAAAACAATATGTAACAAGCTGTTTTGGCTGTAGGTGACATGGTGAAAAGGAAAGTCTTTTCAGAGGCATTTTTATGAAAGAATACAAAGTCAACATTTTTATTTCATGTTTACTTTAATGCTACACTTCATGACCTCATTGCATAGTTTCAGAGATAATTCCTTTTGTATAATTTGAGTAAATTAATTCTTATCTCACACGCTGCTAAAAATACTCTCTCATGTGAGACATCGTAGTCTCAAATCTGTGCCTCTCAAAACTGAGCATTTGAGCTATTTCATGCTGCATTAATTTGCAACTCTTTTTTTCTGATGAAAGAAGCTCTCAGAGAGTACAAGCAAAAGATCAGTCCCCTCATGATTTCCCATCCCACTTCATTTCCATCTCTTATGCATTCTGCTGCAGATGAAACTCTGCTCGCTGCGAGATGCCATCCAATTGCATTTAGCCATTTTAAAATTAGATTTATTATATAAGTTTCATAATAAGATTGATTATGCACGAGTTTTGATTTTATGTAACAGAATAAAGAAGTACTGGCCAGAACATGATCTCAGCCGTCATATTGACATCTGATAAGTGCTAACATGAAAATATGTTGATTCCTGAAAATGATTACAAAGTGGAATTTCTTCTTTTTTGGAAGCAGCAAGTCAGTAGTGTAATATCTGCATGATGCCAAGCCGAGATGCTTTCCTTAAGGAAAAATTTGGATTTTTCATGAGCCTTTTATCTATACAGACCCTCTGAGCCGTTATGCGCTAGAGGGGCCTTTAAACATCAAACATCTTTAAACTAAGGAGACATGTTAACAGAAGTCCCTCGAGTCATCTCTGTTTTTTGCACATAGAAAATTATCAAATTAATTGGTGACAATTCATAGGACTAGATTATAGCCCATGAGATTATGTCCATGAGAACATGCTTTGTCATGAAACCAAATTCAACCCATTTACTTTGTGATCACACATCCAGGTTTTATTGTGTACAGTTCGTCAATGCAATTTGCCAACTTTTCCAATATGCCACAATACAGAAGTAAAATGGCTTGTGAATGCCCTTTCACATTGACTTTAAGGGAGAAGGGCACAGTGGCAAGTGCTAACTTTCAATCAAACCTGATTAGTGTATCCTAGCACCATCAAAATTCTTCCATTATGATATTATTATAATTATATGATATTATTATATGATATTAGTATTATAGGTGTCCTGCCTCATGTGGTCAAATTATTGCAACTTCAGGCAAATGCAGCATCTGAGTTATTAATTTCTCTGAGAGCCTTTTAGCTCTGTTGTGTTTGTGTGTGAGAAGACAAACACCGATCATATCGAACAGGACTTCAGCCACATTAATGGTGCCTGCAGGTTATGCGCAAGACTTCTAAGGCTCCGTGGGCATCAACATTGGAGAGAAAAACAACAAATGACTTTTTTGAGTCCTGCTGAAATCCTCAATCATAGCAGTGCAGAGCTTCTGACATCATTTACTCACCCTTATGTGCTTTCAAACCCATATGACTTTCTTCTGCAAAATAAAGAAATGTTAAGAAGTATGTTAGGAAAAATTATATCTTTGATTTGATATTGACTTTATGATTCAGACCAAAAAGAAGATATGAAAGATACATGAAGGAGGCTTTAAAAGTCTTGTTGATCACTTGAATGATTTTCAGTCTCTTGTTTCTTACCATATCTCCCTTATTACTGTGTCTGCTGTACCTTTACCAAATCCGATAAATACGGTTATCAGTGCATCACAAGGTTATTCTGTATCCATTTTCAATCATTATTCTAATTTACTTTTTCACAGTGTTCAGTGTATTCTTATGCTCTACTGTCTGGCCTTTCTGTCAGTAACCTCGTATTAAAACTGCAGACCTCATTTATTTTAATTACAATTTGTCTGAACATAAAGACACCTTGTTAAAGCACATATTTAAGGGTGATTTAAGAATGCAAACGTACAGGCCCCAATGTCACTAATTACAGCAAAATCCCAAGGCATTTACTGCTGTGATTCTCCAAGGAAACATCAGAGAGATTGAGGTCGAGAGAGACGGAAGGAAAAAGGATAATGATTTTAAAAATGTGAAAAAGATAAAGAGTGCCAGAGAATAGAAAGAGAGATGTTTTGACCCTGTTTACACCTGGTAATAACAAGGCTGGTTTTGAAATCTAAGGCAGCTGTCTTGCTGCCTCGCTACCCAGTCAGTCTGTGACTTAACAGACAGCATTTTCTATGAAGATACCACCTGAGGAAACTGGTTTTGGAAACTCGATTGATGCAATTTGGAAAAGCCAGTATATATACATGTACAAGACATCGCAGAACATTTTCGGCATGACTGGCATTAGAGATGTTTAAAAAAGATGGATGGCTGGCTGGCTGGCTGGCTGGATGGATGGATGGATGGATGGATGGAGAGAGAGATCTCTACTGAATATCTCACTTACACAGAAAATACTGTTTCTATATTTACACAAAAAATGCATTCGATGCAAATATGCAATGACTAATCAAATGCAATAATTTCATGATTGTTGAGCTTTAATGATAATTAAATTCTGCCATTCAAACACTGCAAATTACTTTTAGAAATGAATAAACAGTTATACTGGTGAATTAAATGAATGTTCTGGCTGCATTTTTAAAAAGCAAGTTTATGTAATTGCAAGAATTCTTTCATAGTCCTATTCCAGAGTGTCATCAGAATTTGGAGGTGCTGTTTCGCTGTAATTATCCTGTTGAGATGTCATTGCATAATAAGTGGGATAATTTTATGCAGATAAAACGTTTGGGTTTAGATCGGGATCCCTTCAGATGAAAATAAGTATGACCGTGGATAAATCCAGATTATATTTGAGTGGAGGACGGCACGGCTTGTCCTAAAATGCAAATACACGTGATAACAAACAGCTGTCCTAGGTTACCGATGGGAAATGTCAATCTAACCAGCCACAAACATGGCATTTGATTGGGATTTACTTGACTGAGATTAGATTATCCATCCTGATCCCTTTATGCCATCTGTTACATTTTCCGCATTTGAGTTTCATTTTTACACACATATAGTAGCATAAGTAGTGTGCTGTCTGCATGAAGACCAGCATCCGGCCTTGGTTTGGGCACTGTTTGTGCTGAAATGCATCAAGGGACTTTAGTGGCATTGTGTGTGTGTGTGTGTGTGTGTGTGTGTGTCATTATAAGTATGATATTTTTGATATACAAAACTGATTTTATTTCTGCCCATGGATGTTTAAAGGAACTGTTCACCCAAAAATTTAAACTCTGTCATAATTTACTTACACTCAACCCATATGCCTGCAGGTTTTAGAACAACATGACAGATTTTATTATTATTCAAAATTTTTTTTTTTTTTTTTAAGACTTGATCAAACGGAGTCACTTTAACTGGAAGAATTAATTATGAAGCTTCACACCTGTGAACCAGTTCTACTCATTGCATGCGTTTGGAGCAACAAGCTTTAAAAAGATGAACTTGGCAGTACTGAACAACAGGACCAGGTTTAAAACAAGAAACTGGCCCGATGTTCAATAGCTTTTGCTTCAGCGTATGAAAGTTGCTGCATGATTGTTAATTTAAGAGGAAGTGCAGATGGTGAGACTGTGTAATGCCTTTCTCCTCTCTGCGGTACCATGTTTGATAATTCCACCAGTGATGTTCTTTCCAGGTGTGCCACTGCCCCAGAACACCAGAGCTTTATGTTACTTCTGCCACCATGTTGCTTATTATCATGGTACATCATCAGTCCTTTAAAGAGAGAGAGTAGCACTGTTCCAAACTCTAGTGAACTGTCTACCTTGTCAGCATTTAAAGGGATAGTTCCCCCCAATATGAAAATTCAGTCATTTACTCACCCTCATGTCGTTCATATGACTTACCATATGACTTGCTTTGTTCTGTGGATCACAAAGAGTGAATTTTTGAAGAATTGCCTGACGCTCTTTTCCATATCATGAAATTGATTTTAATGTCAAGCTTCAAAATCTTTCAGAATAGCCTTAAAAATACAATGAAGTTCGAAAGCATTAGTCTCCATTCTTTGTAACTTCATGAAAAAGAGCAACCACTACAATTGTTCAGAATTCCTTCTTTTGTGTTCAAAGGAATGTCATACAGGTTTGGAATGACATGACGGTGAGTCACTCTTCCTTTAAGATATCATTGGTGCATTTGTGATGCAAAGGCTGTTTCAAAAGACAGGCAGCCACTTAATGCAAAAATGGATGTGGGTGGTATCTCTTTAAGGAACTATCTTCATGAGTTCCTTTCTTATCAATGTATACATGATATACAGCTGCTTTTTAGATACATTTTGAAATCTTTGCATGTTGTTTACAATAAAAGAGTTTCAGCTTTTACCATTATTTTGTATTTTAGCTAAAAGATGGTGTGGATCATGGAATGATACAATTTTACACATAAAAAAATTATAGTTGATGAATATTATTCATAAATTCATGTATGTAAATATCTTATAATATCTGAACATTCACTGAACACCGTTAATAACGAATGTTATTAACTCATAAATAACAAAATAAAGAAAAAAAATGGTCTTTTGTTGTGCGCACACACTCTCTATCTTTGGGTTAGGGGTGTCGTGCTTTCTAGTCACTCTCTCCTCTCTCTGATGCTCTGGCGTGTTCTTTAAGTCTCCCTCTGCCATCACTATAATGAGAGACAGGTGCTAGAGATAATTATGGGCCAGGTGACAAGCCTTACCGCTCTCCCTCTCCCACATTCCGACACTTGACCACGTCCCTCCCCCATGCCACACTCTTATTTTTTAAATAGCATGCAAAGATTTCAAAATATATTAAAAAGCTTTTGTACTGTATCTCGTGTATAATGATAAGAGAGGAACTCACGTATAAAGTCACTGATCTCTGCCTGCATCACCTTGGTCTAATGATGGACTACACTCTCAAAATTACTATTACATAGACTATCAATTAATTGCCAACAAAAGCCTTCATCAGCCAAATAACAAAGGGCAATGCATCTATGTGATCTTCTACAGTTAATCCAGGATGGACTTTATAAAGATATTGGCCATTAATCTTACAGTTCATACATAATGTATGATTTAACATTGGCCCTTAACACTTACTTAGTTTATACATTTTAAACCATGACTTTAACTATACATGAGTAATATTTACATTATATTCATGATGTTAGCCAGAGGGGAACTGGCCCCCACAGTGAGTCTGGTTTCTCCCAAGGTTATTTTTCTCCATTAATCAACATCTTATGGAGTTTTGTGTTCCTTGCCACAGTCGCCTTCAGCTTGCTCACTGGGGTTCTAAGTTGCAGTTATTATTTTAATTATTTAATTATTAATTTTTATACACAATTTACAATCATATTTAATCAAACTACACAATGATGACTCTTAAGACTTTATAGATATTACAGCTTAATTTTCTGCTAATGCATAATTTTCTGTAAAGCTCCTTTTAAACGATGGGTGTTGTGAAAAGCACTATAATAAAATATAATAAAAATGGCTTGAACTGATAGTTCACCCAAAAAATGTAATTATACTATTTACTCACCCTCATGCCATCCCAGATGTGTATGACTTTCATTCTTCTGCAGAACACAAAGATTTTTAGAAGAATTTTTCAGATCTGTAGGTCCATACAATGGAAATAATTGGTGGCCAGAACTTTGAAGTTTCATAAAGCATATAAAGGCAGCTTTAAGTAATCCAGTGGTTTAATCCATGTCTTCAGATGTGATATGATAAGTGTGGGTGAGAAACAGATCAAAATGTAAGTACTTTTTTAATATAAATTGTTACGAGCCTGGCTCAAAGCAAGCAACAGAGTAGGGAAAGGCCACACACGGAATATAAATATAGTAAATTTATTAAATAAATAGAACTTTAACAGAATAAACTGTGTTCAGCCAGTACTGAAGGTGGCTTTAACAAAAATAAAAATGAAAGCAATCAGAAATGAATAAACCAAACAAAAATCATAAAAACGGTGCGGGAGAGATGCAACAGAGGCTGGTCCTCCTCATGGTCTCATCTGAAGCGTCTTTAAAGGCCTAGACCAGGAACTAATTAGCACAACTCCAAACACCTGTGCCCAGCTCACCTGTAGGAGACAGACACAGCACACAGCCAGGAGGAGGAGCCAGGCAAGGCCGTGACACCCCCCCCCCTTACGACAGAGGCCTCTCAAAGAGAGACTCTGGAAAAATTACACTCCTTCCCCATAAATGAATAAACAAAAGATGTTAAAAATACTCAACTTTGTCTAGGGGTTATGGCTTGGACACTCTCCCCAAGCCTGTAAAATTGGTCACTTGAGTCCAACAGGCCCCCACCCCTCCACTCAATCCTTCCCTCGAACCCAAGGCTCCAGCAAATTTTAAGGAGACTAAGCAGAGAAAAAGATGAGATACAAGAGAGAGACAAACAGGACAGGACAAGACACGGACTCACTCCGGCTCACATGGGGCACGGGACAAAGCGTCAGCCATGACGTTGTCCACACCCCGAATGTGCCGGATCAGTAAGCTATACGGTTGTAAAAACAACACCCAGCGCATCAGACGCTGACTTGGGCTCTTTAGAGAATATAAGAACGTTAGTGGGTTATGATCAGAATAAATGGTAACCGGAACAGCACCCCCACTTAAATAAACATCAAAGTGTTGTAATCCCCATATTAAAGCTAGGGTTTCTTTTTCGATGGTCGAGTAATTTAACTGGTGACAGTTAAACTTTTTTGAAAAGAAACACACTGGCCGGTCTACACCTTGTTCATCCCCCTGCAGGAGTACGGCCCCAGCACCCACGTGGCTAGCGTCGACCTGCATCTGGAATGACTGGTCCATGCGGGGAGCCCTTAACACAGGAGCAGATGTTAACAACAACTTCACATTATCAAATGCGGCCTGACAGATTGCAGTCCAATCAAATTTAGTACGGCCCTTCAAAAGGTCAGTCAATGGGGCAACAACAGTGGAAAAGTTAGCACAAAAACCACGATAATACCCCACCATTCCTAAAAAGCGTCTGAGCTCAGGTTTGGTAGCTGGTACAGGGAAATTATCGATAGCCACCACCTTAGCGTACACAGGCCTCACCTGGCCCTGCCCCACCACCTTCCCCAAATAAACAACTGTCGCCTGGGCAAACTCGCACTTAGCGAGATTTACAGTGAGGCGAGCTTCAACTAGCCGTGTAAAAAGAGCCTGAATACGCTCAAGATGGTCAGACCACCCATCACTATACACGACCACATCGTCCAAATAAACAGCACAGCCCTGTAAACCAGAGACTACGCGGTTCATTAGTCTCTGAAATGTGGCGGGCGCATTTCGTAACCCAAAGCTCATCACAGAGTACGAATACAGGCCAGACGGTGTGATGAAGGCTGAAACCTCCCGAGCCCGAGGTGTCAAAGGAACCTGATAATAGCCTTTAAGTAAATCAAACTTACTTACGAACCGGGCCGAACCTACCCGGTCAACACAGTCTTCAACCCTTGGGAGCGGAAAAGAATCTGGCTTTGTAATGTTATTTAACTTCCGATAATCTGTACAAAATCTATACGTCCCATCAGGTTTACTAACTAGAATGCAAGGTGAAGCCCAACTAGAATAAGAGGGTTCTGCCAAACCATTATTCAGAAGATACTTCACCTCTGCCTCTAGGTGCTGCTGTTTCTCGAGTGACACCCGATAGAACCTCTGCCTTATCGGCTCAGAATCACCCACATCGATGTCGTGCTTGATCAAATGAGTACACGACGGTGTATCTGAAAACAAAGCAGGAAAGTTAAAAATCAACGACTCAACTGTTAATGCCCTCTCCTTGGACAAATGCCCAAGTAGTGTGTCCAAATCAGACAACTTCTCTGAGTTCTTCAACCGAGGCTGGAGCACACAGTCGTCAGGGCTAACCACTTCCTCATCACCACACGCTGCCACCATGTGGGGAGAGAAGCCAGATATCTCCGCAACTGCAGCCAAAGCAACTGACTTAACCTGATCACCGGTCTCTGCTGCCCCAGAAACCGGAGACCTACTGTAATACGGTTTCAAAAGATTAATATGACAGAGTTGCGTATTACGCCTACGGTCAGGAGTTGAAACTAGATAATTCAGGTCCGACACCTGCCGAACAACTGTATAGGGACCTGAGTATTTAGCAAGAAAGGGTGAACCGGCTATCGGCAACAGTGCCAGAACCTGATCTCCAGGACTGAACACTCTCGGCTCAGCCCGGCGGTCATACCAACTCTTCATTTTCTTCTGAGCCTTAGTCAGATTTTCTACAGCCATCTCACAAGCTAAGAACAATTTCCGGCGAAAGCCGTTCACATACTCCAACAAGTTAGAAGGACTTTCAGGACACTTCAAGTTATCCTGCAGGACAGCTAATGGCCCACGAACTCTATGGCCGAACACCAAATCATTAGGTGAGAAACCTGTACTTTCCTGTGTTACCTCACGAGCTGCAAGCAACAACCATGGAAGCCCTTCCTCCCAGTCTTTGCTGAGCTGAACACAGTAACCTCTAAGCAATGACTTAAGCGTCTGGTGAAAACGCTCCAAAGAGCCTTGACTCTGGGGGTGATAAGAGCTACTACGCTGATGTTTAACACGCAGCTGCTCAAGCACCTCTGAAAACATACGCGATGTAAAATTAGAGCCTCTGTCACTCTGAATAATCTGAGGGATGCCAAAGATGGAAATAAACTGAGAGAGCGCCTTCACCACCGATTTGGTAGAAATTGTACGTAACGCATAGGCAGCGGGGTAACGGGTAGCCTGACACATCACAGTCAAAAGGTAAACACACCCTGACTTCGATGGAGGCAATGGTCCAACACAGTCGATTAGCAAATGCTCAAATGGATTCCCTAAAGCCGGAATAGGATAAAGGGGAGCTGGCTTGATCACCTGATTAGGCTTTCCCGTTATCTGACATGTATGACAGGTCTTAATGAAGCATGCCACGTCCTTCTTTAGGCAAGGCCAATAGAAGTACTTCATAAGTCTGTCATACGTTTTCCGCACACCCAAATGACCCGCTATATCACCATGAGCCGTCTGTAGTATCAAGTCTCTAAACTTCATCGGCACTACTATTTGGAAAACAGGATCCTCGAACATCTCTTTAGTCTGAGGCATCCACTTACGAACCAACAGCCCATCTTGAACAAAATAACCCCTCGCTGCACTAAGTCGCTCCTCAACAGGCAAAACCCCATCAAACAGTTCACTCAACGTTGAATCCTCCTTCTGAGCTACAACAAAATCACTAAATGAAAGAGAAGATGGCAAATCGGGCAAAACAATAGGCTGTAAATCAGGTTTACGATTTTTCTCTAGAACCTCAGTTCCAGAGGCACGGTTCATGGCACGTGTTACTGCACAAGCAGTAAACACCTCAGGTAAGCTCTGCAGGCTACAATCAGTACCTGATGGGATAGATGGAACACTCTTAACCACCACAAGAGGCGGTACATCACGCCAAACACGCTCTCCAGCCAAGTTATTACCCAAGATGAGATGTACACCATCTATAGGCAACGAATGGCGCACGGCAATGACAACCTCACCCCGAACCAGGTCTGACTGTAGTTCAATCCTATGCAGAGGAACAGTTACCACCTGCAACCCAATTCCCCTCACCAGAACATTACCCATGCTGGACTCACTAGAAAGAGGCAAAACAGACTCTAGAAGAAAAGATTCACAAGCCCCCGTATCTCTAAGAATTTTAACTGGCACCTTTGCAGAACTGCCCACCAATGATACTAAACCATCTGTAATGAAAGGAGAGTAATCATTGACATTGGCCTCAATTACATCAGACTGGCTAGACCCCACAAGGCTGTCCACAGACAAGTTAGAGGCCACACCCCTTTCTGGGTTGGACCTAATCTCTGTGTGGGTGAACTCAGACCATGCGCGCACATCCGAAACGGCAAGAGCAACAGGTCTTGCCGCGCCAGATTTGCTCCTCTGACCCCTTGCTCTCAAAACCGGACACTCGTTCTTCCAATGCCCCTTCTCTAAACAATAATGACAAGCATCCGGATCTGCCTTACCACGAAACTGTTCTTTGGCAGCAGACTGACTAGCGGGAGTATTAGAAAATACTGAACGTTCACTGAAACGTCCAAAGCGCTGCTCACGGTAGCCCCTTACTGAATTGTGTTCTTTAAAGTTTTGCCTGTGCACTAAAACGTATTCATCAGATAAAACTGCGGCATCAGCTGCTATTTTTACCTTCCGCTCATTTATATATATCGCAATTCGATCAGGGAGGATGTTTCTAAATTGCTCTAAAACAATTAAATTACACAACTCTTCAAAGGTAGAAACGCCCACTGCAGCACACCAACGATTGAAATGACAATTCAGCTCTCTTACTACCTCTGTATAAGTCTGCTTTTCTCCCTTCTTCCAATTACGAAATCGCAGTCTATATGCTTCTGGAACTAACTCATACACTTTAAGCACAGCATCTTTCACGCTTTTATAAATCCTTCTTTCAGGCCCCGATAAAGCAATAAACGCCTCCTGCGCTTTTCCAACTAGAATGCTCTGGAGTAACAAAGTTCGTTCAGGATCACTCCAACCACGATCATCTGCCACACTTTCAAACAGTGAAAAGAACACATCTGGATCTTTCTCACTAAACCTTGGTAATAATCTGGCCATATTAGAAATATCAGGAGTGCGCGCTGGTCCAGTCGGAACATCGCCACCGGTATTACCCGTAATTTTCCCTTCTGCAATCAACCTAAGACGTTCTAAAGCAATTTCTCTATCACTTTTGATTTTATCAAATTCTAATTGACGTACAGCTTCTCTCTCCCTACGTTCAGCTTCACGTTCAGCTTCTCTCTCTCTACGTTCGGCTTCGCGTTCAAATTCTCTCTCTCTCTGTTGCATTTCTAACAACTCTTTTTGTTGTTCAAAAGTAAGACCAAAATTACTGCGAGACTCACCCAATGTTGCCAATGGTGTTGAAGCACCTTCAGGCCCCAACTCATCCATTGAAATTATTGATGGGAGAATTTTTCTTTCAGCCAATTTAGATCTGACAGCCTGCCTTAACTGCACCAATTTCGCATTTTTTCTCAAGCCCAATTCAAAATTATAATGTTCACTAACGTCACACAACTGCTCCTTAGTCAACGTATCTAAAACCTGATCTGATGGAGCAGCAAAAAAATTATCCAACGTATCCATTTATTTACTCTGCCTTTTTCCTTTAACCCCTAAACAACAACAAAAAAAAAAAAAAAAAAAAAAAATATTTCTTTTTAAGCACATTCATCAATGTAAGTGCGGCCACCTGCAGCTACAAGACAAAAACTAACGGAGCTGCCCTGTACACATCGATCCACTTCATGCATACCCCAAGAACAGAGATTTTTAATACACGATATCAGCGGCACCTAACTTCCCCGACAAAATGCCGTTAAAGCAGGCATCCACGACTGTGCCCTCCGCCCAGGGTATTGCACAAAAACAAAAAACTAAAATAACAAACAAGCGTTAAGCGCTTAACAGGGATTTGCAAAGCTCCAATGGCTACACCATCAATTAGTTATTAATAATTTTTGTCTCGCAAACACAGAGAAGACCCGCACCTACCCAACAACCAACCCCCTAATACTATAACCTGGCTGTATTTAAACAACCCCAGGCACAAACGAACCAAATTTTGTCTCCCGCACTGACATACTGCAAAAAAAAAACAATTCCAAACCTGATTAAACTAATCCGCGTTTGTCTTTCCCAATAACCATGCATTAAATGCCCAATCAACCTTACTGCGCCGGATCCCCGTAGGATCTAAATACAGTTTACAATTTTGGCACATTAATCAAAACGGCCTTCAATATAACTACTCAAACTCAATTGAGAAACGCAAAACAAAAAAAATAATAATTACCGATCGATGGTTCAAAATCCCGGACGAGATCCCCAAATCTGTTACGAGCCTGGCTCAAAGCAAGCAACAGAGTAGGGAAAGGCCACACACGGAATATAAATATAGTAAATTTATTAAATAAATAGAACTTTAACAGAATAAACTGTGTTCAGCCAGTACTGAAGGTGGCTTTAACAAAAATAAAAATGAAAGCAATCAGAAATGAATAAACCAAACAAAAATCATAAAAACGGTGCGGGAGAGATGCAACAGAGGCTGGTCCTCCTCATGGTCTCATCTGAAGCGTCTTTAAAGGCCTAGACCAGGAACTAATTAGCACAACTCCAAACACCTGTGCCCAGCTCACCTGTAGGAGACAGACACAGCACACAGCCAGGAGGAGGAGCCAGGCAAGGCCGTGACAAAATTCTCCTCCCTGCTCAGCAGGTGGTGATATGAACAAAGAAAGCAAGTCACCAAAAGCAAAATAAGAAGAATGTGTTGTGAAATTATAAAAAAAATAATTTAAAAAATTGTGAAAAAGTATTTAAATATTGATCTGTTTCTCACCCACACCTATCATGTCTCTTCTGAAGACATGGATTTAACCACTGGAGTTATGGATCACTTTTATGCTCTTCTGCACCAGTTCTGGCCACCATTCACTTGCAGTATATGGACCTACAGAGCTGTAATATTCTTCTAAAAATCTTTGTTTGTGTTCTGCTGAAGAAAGAAAGCAATACACATCTGGGATGGCATGAGGTTTTTGTTTTTGTTTTTGATACACTCTGTCATGGGAAAAAACTTTTGAAAGCACATCTTGAGATGCTTGTGTTCTGTTATATGCATTGAGCTGCATCTAGTGTTTTTGTTTTAATGTAGGAACTCGAATTAGTGGAGGAAAATTGCCCCAGAAAGTGACAAAAATGCCTCTGAAATCCAAAATGTGGGGGCAAGAATTTCTCTCTTTTTGTAAATTTGTAGCATTTGATATAGTACTTAATATTCTATTCCAGTCCTAGTTATAGATATTATCACATAAAATACGAGATGTTAGGTAAGAGGTAATACATTCACATTGAGAATTTATTTTAATGAATTGATTCAATTGAAAAAACTGAATCATTGGATTGGACTGGTCTTGTTGCAAGTGTTCTGCAGCAGGTATCGAATGTCTCTCATAAAGACTTTTATAGGAAGAAAGCTGAAAGTCTCCCTCAGCCCTGTGGCAAGGCAGCATGTTGGCCTGCGATCAGTACTGAATTTGGCATGTTGTACCGATGCCACCCGTAATGCCAGTGCTGCAGGATATCCCTTTACAAAGGAAGAGTCTGGGATGCCAGGAGAATGGACATGTTTCAAAGAAAACCCCTTCTCTCTTAACTAGTCTCAGTCCTCTGAGTGAGCATGGGCAATTCTGGATCTATATTCTATATGAAGTGCTGTGCAAGATATGCACTGGTTGGTAAATGCAGCCTTCTGATTACAAGTGTATGGAGGGTTCTTAATATTATGCGCAGCTTATTTGGAGTTACTGTGAAGCGGTTTACCCATGATGAGTGCATTTTGAGACAGAGTGTTAAAGATTTCTCCATTCATGGCACGGGTCCCCACTTCAGTGTAAGTTTATGTGAATTTTACGCCAGTTTTGTTGTCCACCAGGTGAAAAACACAAGTCTGATTGCTTAGAAAAGTAATAAAACACCTCTCCTCAACAGGCCACATGATTTGAGGCATCATTCATGTCTGTAGCTCCAACAATCCAGAATGAGTTGCATGACAAAATGTAATCTTAGGGTAAGGGGGTTTGTTCAAATCACTATCCCAAGTATGAGCAATAGTAATAGTGATACTTGCCTGAGCAAACAATACTAATTAAAGATTGTTTATTTGAGTCAATTAGATGTATAGAGACAAAAACAGATCCCTGATTGTGACATGTAGGTTGAAGAGTACATTATGGCCATTTCAGAGTCTTTTGAGAAAATAAAACCCTGAAGGGCAGGTTCCCCTGATCAGTAACTGCATTTATTCATATTGAAAAACAAACCCTGCAGAATTTTCATGACCCTCTGATCTGACAAAATCTGCTGAAATCAGCCAATTAAATAGCATGTGGCCTTTACACACGCTCTGACGCATGCTGTGAACTTTTAATTCTGCATTTGACTGATTTAATTTGGCAGAGGCTAAAATTAATTGCAGCTCGATCAATTGCTGTTTGCTCTTTCCTAACAGTCCACTTGTAAAATGTACCTTTTTCCTAATTTCTTAACACAAGTATTTGGTACCGCATGCCTCCTTTTTGTTTTAACACCACCCTGTTCTTGAGCTGGCATGAACAAAATCTAATGATCCCTGTTATACCAGCATGATTTGACAATGTTCCAAAGAGCATCTTGTGTGCTTCAATGAAAGCAAGGACATTTTAACATGTCTGTACTATATACTTACTTGATTAGTGACCTAGAAATAGTGCAGAATCTTTCATATTATTTCTTAATCTGCTTTTACGTCCATTCATTTTGTTTTGTTTTTTAAATTAGATGGATTAGTTTCGAATGTACCCTTCCTTTACAATATACTGAAGGTTTGTATTGACAACACTTGTTGCATATTTTTTTATTCGCTATTAATGCTGTAATCTCTATTACGTTAACCAATATTGCTAACTTGTGTTAACTTTTGACAGTTGATTTAGAAACGCTGCATTAACAGTAGCTTTAAACAGTGAGATAATACCCATTTCGCTATTGGTTATTGACTTAAATTTATATCTCTGCCCCCAGTGGCCGAAGCTGAAAGTGTTGTTGAACGTATGGCCCGTACGGTATGGGTACGTGTGAGCTCCAATCCACAGTGGGTGAAATGTCCATAGAGTGGCACCAAATGAGAGTTGTATTTTTAGTTGGAAATGATGGAATACAGTCAACAGTAAGGCATATTTTATTAACTATACCCCTAAACCTAACCGTCAGCAGAGTAAAAATGCAACATCCGATCTCGCTCCCCATTGTTTGTGAACTTAATTACTTCCTGGCTTCCACAAGACCACATCCTGTTTCTCTGAGGTTGTTTGCACGAGGTGCTATTAGTAATGCTAGAGGGAAATGTTTTCACTCTTTAAATGATGCAAAAATATATGGTGGGGATTGTGCTTGTCAGTAATTCAGCAGAATGAACTTTCAGAAACAATGTGTCGATTTCCAGTGTGTTTGCAAGATTGTTTTAGAGACGAAAGGTTTGATGAAAGATTACAAAGACGAAAACAATTTCTGTGGAACAAAATATACTAATGTATGGTGTTCGTTTCTCTTTGAAACTTTCTCTGTATGATTGCGAGTGAGTACACACAGGCCAGAGATGAGTTAGAGATATCTTTACTCCATTAGAAGAGGAGAGCATCTCACTGTGATACAGATCTCTTCCTCTAATAGTTTGATGTATCGGGATGGTTTGTCTCATGTGGCAGCAGCATTAATCCCTCACTCGCTCACTCAATCACTCATTCACTCATTCACTGACATCCTGATGGCATCGTGTTATGCTTTATTTAAAGCTCAGACTCTCTGCAGCTGCAATATAAATAATTTGGGAGCAAAGATACACACACATAGGCTGAAAGAGCTTCTATTACACAGCCGGACTGCAGCTTTTTCCTCCTCCTGTCTAGAAAAGTACAATTTGTTCTCAATTTAATGTACTTTATTGTCATTAATATGCTACACATAAAATTGCCAAAGTATCAGTATAAATACTAAAACAACAAAAACAAAGTTTTAACGTAAAAAATAGATTTGAACCTTTCCTGAATAAAATCTGAGTTGCTAGGTTGTTGTAGGTGGCTGTCAGGGTGTTGCTGTGCAGTTGCTAGGATGTTTTGTAGAGGTTTTTGGTGGTTGCTTAATGGCCAAGTCAAAATAACCCACAGCCATTATATTCTGGTCTCTAGATATGGCTAGATGTTATAGTATATATGGAATATATAATTAGTATTTATCTCGTTTGTATTCTGTTTTCTGTTTCTTTGCAATTTTATCCTTGTTGATGTATGACACAGCTAAATTGTGTAATAAAGGAATAATACGGGTTCAATACAAGTTAAGTTCAATCGACAACATTTGTGGCAATGTTGATCACCACAGAATTAATTTAGACTCATTCCTCTTTTTCTTTAAAAAAAGCAGAAACCAAGGTTATGTTGAGGCACTTACAATGTAAGTGAATGGGGTACATTTTTTGGGGGTTTAAAAGGTAGAAATGTAAATCTTCTTATAAAAGCATATACATTTGTTATTTTAGCTGTAAAGTTATAGTATTTATGGATTTTTCGTTTTTTTTGGTTACCCCATTGCGGCATCATGGCAATGAAGTTTAAAGTCAGATGTCATTAAAACCAATTTTTTTAACCACTCCACAAGTCGTTTATGATATCTACTTTGTGCATGATGAGTAATTTTTCCAGCAACTTTCCAACTATTTTTATTTAAAAAGTTATTTACAGACAGATTGTTTCACTTTTAATTGACTATATCACAATTCCAGTGGGTCAGAAATTTACATACACCAAGATAACTGTGCCTTTAAGCAGCTTGGAAAATTCCAGAAAATAATGGCAAGCCTTTAGGCAATTAGACAATTAGCTTCTGATGGGCTAATTGGAGTCAATTGGAGGTGTACTTGTGGATGTATTTTAAGGCCTACCTTCAAACTCAGTGCCTCTTTCCTTGACATCATGGGAAAATCAAAAGAAATCAGCCAAGACCTCAGGAAAAATAATTGTGGACCACCACAAGTCTGGTTAATAATTGGGAGAAATTTTCAAATGCCTGAAGGTACCACGTTCATCTGTACAAACAATAGTATGCATGTATAAAACACACAGCCATCATACCGCTCAGGAAGTACACAAATTCGGTCTCCTAGAGATGAACGTAGTTTGGTGCGAAAAGTGCAAATCAATTCCAGAACAACAGCAAATGACCTTGTGAAGATGCTGGAGGAAACAGGTAGACAAGTATCTATATCCACAGTAAAAAGAAGTCCTATATCGACATAACCTGAAAGGCTGCTCAGAAAGGAAGAATCCACTGCTCCAAAACCGCCATAAAAAAGTGAGACTACAGTTTGCAAGTGCACATAGGAACAAAGATCTTACTTTTGGAGATAAGTCCTCTGGTCTGATGAAACTAAAATGTAATTGTTTGGCCATAATGACCATTGTTATGTTTGGAGGAAAAAGGGTGAGGTTTGCAAGCCGAAGAACACCATCCCAACCGTGAAGCATGAAGGTGGCAGCATTATGCTGTGGGGGTGCTTTGCTGCAGGTGGAACTGGTGCACTTAAAAAAATAGAAGCATGAAGGTGGCATCATGAGGAAGGAAATGTATGTGGATATATTGAAGCAAAATATCAAGCCAGGAAGTTAAAGCTTGTCGCAAATGGGTCTTCCAAATGGACAATGAGCATTCCTCCAAAGTTGTGGCAAAATGGCTTAAGGACAACAAAGTCAAAGCTTTTGAGTGGCCATCACAAAGTCCTAACCTCAATCTGATAAAACATTTGTGGGCAGATCTGAAAAGCATGTGCGAGCAAGGAGGCACACAAACCTGACTCAGTTACACCAGTTCTGTTTGGAGGAATGGGACAAAATTCCAGCAATTTATTGTGAGAAGCTTGTGAAAGGCTGCCCAAAATATTTGACCCAAGTTAAACAATTTAAAGGCAATGCCTCCAACTATTAACAAAGTGTTTGTAAACTTCTGACCCACTGGAAATGTGATGAAAGTAATAAAAGCTGAAATAAATAAATCTCTCTACTATTATTCTGACATTCATTTTTAAAATAAAGTCGTGAACCTTACTTACCTAAGACAGGGAAAGTTTTCTACGATTAAATGTCAGGAATTGTGAAAAACTGTGTTTACATTTACATTTGGCAGACCAAATGCAACTTACACTGCACTTATTACAGAGAAAATTCCCCTGGAGCAACCTGGAGTTAAGTGCCTTGCTCAAGGACACAATGGTGGTGGCTGTGGGGATCGAACCAGCAACATTCTGATTACCAGTTATGTGCTTTAGCCCACTACGCCACCACCACTCTATTTAAATGTAAAAACTTCTAACTTCAACTGCAGAACTTTACACAGAAAAGGTTAGGAAGGGATTTTATCACACTAAAATTATGTTAACACATATTGTTTATGTCTTGTGGCTATACTTTTGAAACAGTGAGTATTGTAACTTTTACGGATTGGCCCCTTTGACCTCCATTGTAAGTGCCTCACTGGAACCCAGATTTGTGTTTTTTTTTTGGGGGGGGGGGGGGGGGGGGGGGGTTAAAGGAGGGACAAGTCGAAACAAATGTTTGTGGTAATCAGCATTATGCTGTCAATTGAGTATGCAATTAACCCAGAATATTCCTTTAAAATGAATGAGATGAATATTTGATAAATATAGATTTGCTTGTATGGTGACATTATTTTCATGAAAATAAAACTTGTTTTCTCCATAAATTCTCTTTACTTTGTAAACAATTCTTTATTTTCTAAATACAAAATATATATATATTTTTTTCTTTCTTTTGGATTTTGGGTAAATTATGACTTGCATATGAATTATGCTCTTGACAAGTTCTCTTGATAAGTTGAAATCACTTTACACTGTGTGTTTCAGTCTGTTCCAGCATTACTGGAATTCACGTGGAGGGATGCGTCACACTCCGTACACCTGCATCTGTGGAAGGAAGTAACCCAAACACAAACAAAATAATTAAAAACTCTCAACTCGTAAATTAGCAACGTATGGAAAAGAAAAGTGATCGTTCAGCACTCAGAGCTTGTTGTTGTAATTATTGCTGTTCTTAGCGAGCGTTACACAAACAGCACAACAGCTTACAGTGCAATAAAACACATGGAAAGAAAATCATTATGTTTGTTCCACTGAGGCAGTGAGTTTGTCCTTCAGGGAGCCCCTACAAGTGTCGGATACAGAAAAGAGCAAAATGTTTCATAAAAGTAGTTCATATGATTTGTTTGCTATATTCCAAGTCTTCTGGGGACAAATTATGCTTTTCATATTCAGCCTAGTAGCTCTGAATTGCTAGACTTACTGTGTGGTTGATATTTAGATCTACAGTGATAATTTTTTGGTATTCGTTCAGTGATATTCTGTTGATAATTCTGGTCAAATATTTTCATTCTTTCAACTTTGCATAAAATGCCAAATAAAATCAAATAAAATGTTGCCATTTTAACAGTGGGGATAAGTGTTTCGTCCTGTATTATGGACACGCTGGAGCTCCAAACGACAAAACTATCCAGGCCGGAGATATGTGGTGCGTGAGTGTTTACATCCCTCAGTCACACTAAAATGATCTATGATATATGCCATATTTTTATTAAATGATCATTTAATCAATAAAGTTGTATATTTGTTGTCTTGTTTGATGCATTTTTTGAATACAGTGTACAGAATGATATAATCCTGACTGAGCACTTTGCTGATACACGTGTTAACAACCAGACATTAGTACAGTAAACACAAGCATAATTCTTACTTAATTAGTAGTGCCACACCGCCCTCTGGTGACCGAGAGATAGAAAGTTTTTCTTCTGTATTTGGAGACCTTTTAACACAAATTTTAGTAATGATGTAAAAATCTGACTAGTTCAGCCATGTAAATTTATTTGTTAAAGTTTCATCTATTGTTTTACATTAAATAGAAAGCGTCAAATGCTATATTTACATTATTCTTTCAAATATATATATATATATATATATATATATATATATATATATATATATATATATATGGATTTATGTAGGTTTTTTTAATTATAGTTTCCAAAGTCAAAAAGCACACAGTGAATCAGTTAATATCACCTTTATTGATTGGTAACACCATTAGTGCTTGGCATGATTACTAAAGCAATTATTAGCAGTAATGACATTTTGTTCTTTTACTAATACATTACTGTACAAAATTGATCTTAGGCATGACAAAGGAAAGCATCTTAAGAAAACTCTTATTTTGCTAGTCTTATTGTTTTTCTGACAGTCTGTTTGACTATTGGAGAATATTACTGCTACTCCTCAGACATCACTTGCTCTTTCCTGGCCAATGGCAAGTTCACACTAGACCAGAGAGCCATTTATGAAGCCGTGCTCAAGTCCTCCAGAACTGTGATGGCCGCCATCAAACCAGGTATTAAATTAACTCGTCTTGTTAACAATAGCAAAATAAAGGACAATGTGGCTTGGCAGGTACTGCATTCACATTCAAAACCACCTATTATTTCTCAAAACCACCTGGGCTGCCAAAAAATAAAGTCGAAAAAATATTGACTATTACAGTGATGTTATATTCCAGCATGTACAGTTGAAGTCAGACGTTTACATACACTTAGGTTGAAGTCATTAAAACTAATTTTTTAACCAATCCACATATTTAATATTAGCAAACTGGCAAGTCTTTTAGGACATTTGCTACTTTGTGCATGGCACGAGTAATTTTTCCAACAATTGTTTACAGACAGATTGTTTCACTTTAAAGAGAGTATATAAAAAGTCCAGTGGGTCATAAGTTTACATATACTAAGTTAACTGTGCCTTTAAGCAGTTTGGAAAATTCCAGTCAATGATGTTAAAGGTGTATCTGTGGATGTTTTTAAGGCCTTCTGTCAAACTCCATGCCTCTTTGCTTGACATCATGGGAAAATCAAAAGAAATAAAAAAGAAAATTGTGGACCTCCAAAAGTCTGGTTCACCTTGGGAGCAACACCTGAAGGTACCACATTCATCTGTACAAACAATAGTATGCAAGTATAAACACCATGGGAGAATATAGTTTGGTGCGAAAAGTGCAAATCAATCCCAGAACAACAGCAAAGGACCTTGTGAAGATGCTGGAAGAAACAGGAAGACAAGTATCTATATCCACAGTAAAACGAGTCCTATATCGACATAACCTGAAAGGCTGCTCAGCATGGAAGAAGCCACCGCTCCAAAACTGCCATAAAAAAAGCGAGAATACAGTTTGCAAGTACACATGGGGACAAAGATCTTTTTGGAGAAATGTCGTCTGGTCTGATTAAACAAAATTTGAACTGTTTTGCTGTAATGACCATCGTTATGTTTGGAGGAAAAAGGGTGAGGCTTGCAAGCCAAAGAACACCATCCCAACTGTGAAGTATGGGGGTGGCAGCATCGTGTTGTGGGGTTGCTTTCCTTCAGGAGGGACTAGTGCACTTAACAAAATAGATGGCATCAGGAGGAAGGAAAATTCAGACAGTTAATTTATCGGATGAAGCCCTTGCAATCTAAATATACACAAACTCACCAACAATTTGCCTAATTAACTACATTGCTTGGCAGAATAATTGTGTAATGTGATTTTATTCTAAATAAATGTATTTATTTATTGATCATTGGTGTCTTTCATTATATTGCTATTGCTATCACTTTAATTCAACAACAAGCCACTCAAGTCTGTGCACTTCAGTGATTTTATCACGGTTTAACATTGTGCGAGAACACCCATTAACCATGGTATAATCTCAGTGCACAGCCTTGAGTTAGCCTTGAGTTAGCCTTTATTTAATATTTTAAAAGCTATTTAAAAATAAAAAAAATTAAGATGTTTACTTTCTGAATTTTGACAGTAAAATTGGCTCAATTTAATGACTGCCTGAGATCAGAACTGTCCCTGGTTTTTCATTGATTGTACTTGTCGTGGTTCAGGTGTGAAGCGGACGGACATGCACCGTCTGGCTGACTGAGTTCACCTGGAGGAGCTGGTTAAGATCGGAATCCTGCATGGAAATGTGGAGGACATGCTGAAGGTGCCGTGTTTATGCTTCATGGAATGGGTCACCTGAGGTTAACCAGAGGTTAGTTCTGGTCGCTTCATCAAAACGTCTTGTTTTCAGCCACTCTTTGAGACTGGCTCAGTGTGATGGGGACCAAGGAGAAATCACACCAGGAAGCAGGAATGGCATTCTAAATGTGTTGTTGCAGAATCATGCAAAAAAAAAGACGTGTTTAAGAGCAAAATAAAACCTAAAAATTAGAACCTATGGGTATTAAATACAGCACCCACTCAAATCCAAAAATAGATGCTGGAGTTTTTGGCACTCAAGCAGTGCTAAGAAACCACCATGTTCCCTTTACAAAAAGCTTCACTTTGATGCTGCGCTGCTAAGCGCTATGGGGAACAATCTTATTGTGAGCTGCTTCTGAACATGTGTGTAACACGTCAATGAAATTGACTGGAATTTATAGCCTCGGTTGGTGAGATCATTGGACGCACCTGTGACGAGGCTATAAATAGAAGGCGTCACCAGAGTGTCGTCAGACATTTTTCTTCAGAGCTTTCTCTCTGTGTGTTTTTCACGAAACTCTTGCTAGAAATTGTTTAAAAATCTTTAAAAATCTCTTCTTTCTCTCTTTATATATATATATATATATATATATATAAAAAAATAAAAAAAAAGGGGAAAATGGCAGAAAAGCAGGGCAAACAATGCGTGTTTCCTTGTCAGCGTTCTATGTCTGACAGGGACACGCATCAATTTTGCTTTGTTTGCTTGGGGGAAGAGCACGCTACTCTCGCGTTGGAACAGGGCGGGTGCGCTCATTGCGACCTACTTTCGGTCGGGATGCTTCGCGCTCGCCTTGCTTACTTCCGAGAGCCGGCACCCACACTTCATTCGTGGGGCTCTCGCATGGATCTGGCTGAGGAGCGAGAGACGGGTTCGTCCCTTTCGCTCGCTCTCTCCCCAGATCCTGCTGGTCCTTCGCGTGATCCTGAAGCGTGCTTCGGCGCCTCTTCAGTTCACGAGGGGGACCTCCTTTCCCTTGGGTCAGATTTAGAGTTAACCGCATCCGAGCGCTCCAATCGCGATTCAAAATCTTCGGAGGAGCTGCTCGATGTGATTACTCGCGCGGTGGCCAGGCTTCAAATAGACTGGCCACGTGACCAAGTTCCCCCCAAGCGCTCTAAATTAGAGGACAGATTTCTGTCTGGTGACCAAGGGAAGGGAACACCTCGTCAGTCCCTTCCCTTCTTTGATGATCTCCATGACGAGCTTTCTCGTTCTTGGAATAAGCCTTATACCTCGCGCATTCACGTGCCCTCGACGTCAATATATTCGACTATCGTTGGCGCTGAGGCGCGAGGGTATTTAAAGATGCCACCAGTCGAAGAGACACTTGCGGGTTATCTCTCGCCGGGTTCGACATCATCTCTTAATAAATCTGCTCTCCCTTCTAAGCCATGCAGGGTAACCTCCATGCTGGTCGGGAGAGCATATCAAGCGGCTGGTCAGGCTGGTGCTGCGCTGCACACCATGGCTGTTTTGCAGGCATACCAGGCTGACCTGCTAAAAGATTTGAGTGCTGGAAGAAGTCTTGACGATGAAGCTTTCTCTGAGCTTCGTCGAGCTACTGATTTGTCTCTCCGTGCCACCAAGCAGTCAGCCCGTGCTATTGGCCGGTCTATGTCCGCTTTGGTTAGCACTGAAAGGCACTTGTGGCTGAATCTATCCGGCATCAAGGATAAGGACAGGGTTTTCCTTCTTGATGCCCCAGTTTCGCCTTCTGGTCTCTTTGGAGACGCCATGAACACGGTTATCTCCAGATTCCAGGAGGCGAAAAGCCATGAGGAGCAACCTCCCAAACAAGACCACAGGGCTGTTATCTCCAAGAGAAAGAAGCCCTGACGTCCTTGTATCCAACCTTGTGAGGGTAGTTCCCTTCGGGACGGGGCGCGTGTTTCATTCACTTCGGCCCTCCCGATACCCTCACGAAACCTCTTCACTCCCGCCACCCTTGGTGTTTCGGGTGACAGGGGTTTCCAACAAAATGTTGAATGTACCGTCGCTTCCTGCCATATTCCAGGACACGGAACATTCTACACCCCCTCGACAGGAAGTCTTGAAATTAGTTCCCATCTCAGAGAACCTGGCAGCGTGGAAACTTCTGCCAGGTATTTCTATGTGGGTTCTAAAAACAGTAGAAAAAGGCTACAGAATTCAGTTCGCTTGCCGCCCTCCGAGCTTCAACGGCGTGGTTTCCACTACCGTAAGCCCGGAACAGGCATGTCTACTTCAGGTAGAACTGCGAAATCTCTTGGAGAAAGGGGCCATAGAACATGTTCCCCTTCCAGAGAAAGAGTCTGGCTATTACAGCAGATACTTCCTGGTCCCCAAGAAGGGGGGGGGGGGTTGCGTCCCATCTTGGATCTTCGTGCCTTGAACCGCTCGGTCAAGGCGCTCAGGTTCAAGATGCTAACAGTCAGGTCCATCGTGTCTCAGTTCCAACGTTTCGATTGGCTGGTCACGATCGACCTCATGGACGCATACTTTCATATTGGAATTCTGCCACAGCACAGGAAGTTCCTGAGGTTCGCTTTCGGGGACGAAGCCTTCCAGTATCGGGTCCTTCCATTCGGTCTAGCCCTATCACCCCGCACATTCACGAAATGCATGGATGCAGCACTGGCTCCGTTGCGACTCCAGGGCATCCGCATTCTGAATTATCTAGACGACTGGCTGATCCTAGCCCAGTCTCAAGAACTGGCAGTTCAGCACAGGGATATCGTCTTGGCTCATCTAGGTTCTCTGGGTCTGAGACTCAACGCCAAAAAGAGCGTTCTTTCCCCGACCCAGAAAATCTCCTATCTGGGGGTTATATGGAATTCGGTCACGATGCAGGCACAGTTGTCTCCCGCTCGTATCATCTCCATTCAGAACTCCCTGAGCATTTTCAGGCTAGGTCAAGTTTGCACTGTTCTTCAGTTCCAACGAATATTAGGTCTCATGGCGTCTGCGTCCACGGTGATTCCTTTGGGCCTTCTCCATATGAGACCGTTTCAGCTGTGGCTAAAAGCCAGAGGGTTTCATCCAAGGGCCAGTCCCCTCAGGCAAATAAGGGTTACGCGCCCAGTGCTTCGTTCCCTCTCTATGTGGTTCAGACCCCGGTTTCTCACAATGGGTCCCACTCATGTTGGTGCGTTGTGTCGTCGCAGGATGCTTACGACAGACGCCTCCCTGACGGGTTGGGGTGCGGTCTTAAGTGGTCGTCCAGCCCAAGGGGAATGGGAGAGTCATCAACTCGATTGGCACATAAATCGCCTCGAGCTGATGGCAGTATTTCTGGCCCTGAAATACTTTCTCCAACATTTGAGAGGCTGCCACGTCCTTGTGCGGGTGGACAACACAGCGGCAGTCTCCTACATAAATCATCAAGGAGGCCTACGTTCTCGCCACCTCAATTTGCTGGCACGTCGGATTCTCCTTTGGGCCCAGGGCAAGTTACTGTCACTCAGGGCAGTCTATATCCCTGGACGCCTGAATGTGGGAGCAGATTTTCTGTCCAGACAAATCTTACCATCGGGCGAGTGGAAACTCCATCCCGAGGTAGTACAACAGATCTGGGAGAGATTTTACAGAGCCGAAGTGGACCTCTTCGCCTCTCAAGAGACTGCGCAATGTCCCCTCTACTTCTCTCTGAGTCACCCAGCCCCCCTGGGTCTGGATGCGATGGCGCATACATGGCCCAGAATGCGCCTGTATGTGTTCCCTCCGGTTTCTCTGCTCCCGGGAGTCCTGGCCAGAGTTCGCCAGCAAGGGTCTTGCCTCTTATTGATAGCGCCTCGCTGGCCGAACAGGGTTTGGTTCTCAGAAATGATGTCTCTCCTAGACGGCTCGCCCTGGGCGATTCCGGACAGGAAGGACCTTCTGTCTCAAGCACAGGGGACAATATTTCATCCCCGGCCCGAGTTGTGGAAACTTCACGTTTGGCCCCTGAAGGGTACCAACTGAGGGACACAGGGCTGTCGCTTGGGGTTATTGAAACCATTCTTAGTGCTAGGGCTCCCTCCACCAGAAGAATTTACTCCAATAAATGGGGTGTCTTCGAAAGGTGGTGCAGTTCACATGATGCAGATCCAGTTAACTGCCAAATTGTTTCAGTTCTGGAGTTTCTGCAAGAGAAACTGTCAGCAGGCATGTGCCCCGCTACTCTCAGGGTTTATGTGGCCGCCATTTCGGCTTGCCACGCCCTGATTGACGGGGTGCCTTTAGGGAGACATCCTCTACTCGCCCGCTTCATTCGTGGAGCCAGGCGACTGAGGCCTCCCGTTAGGGCCAGAACTCCTTCGTGGGACTTAACTATAGTCCTGGAGGCTCTGGTCGAGACCCCTTTTGAACCTCTGGAGTCAGCGTCTGACAGACTTCTGACTCTCAAGATGGTCTTCCTTATGGCTATTACCTCTCTTAAGAGGATTGGGGATCTACAGGCTCTGTCTATTCTGCCGACCTGCTTAGAATTTGCCCCCGGTATGGCCAAAGCTATATTGCATCCTCACCCTGATTATCTTCCTAAAGTTCCTTTTTCGACAGTACATCCTGTCACTTTAGAAGCCTTCTGCTCCCCGCCGTTTTTAACGCCGGAGCAGGAAAGACTTCATGGACTCTGCCCAGTCCGTGCCCTTCAGATTTATGTCCACCGCACAAGCCAGTGGCGTAAGTCAGGGCAATTGTTTGTTTGCTATGGGGGCCGCAACAAGGGGGCGGCCGCTAGTAAGCAGACTATGTCACATTGGGTGAGGGATGCTATTGCCCTGGCCTATGAGGCGCGCGGTCAAGCTTCGCCAGTAGGTGTCAGGGCTCACTCCACCAGAGGGGTCGCTTCCTCTAAAGCCTTGGCTAGAGGGGTCCCTCTGCAGCAAGTTTGTGATGCGGCAGGCTGGTCCTCTCCGCACACATTCATTAAATTCTATAGTTTGGATGTTCATGCTACTCCGGGCTCTTACGTCCTTGAGTCGACATCTCAAACTCATGCAGGAGCAAGTTTGTGACGTGGCGGGCTAGTCCCCTCCACACACATTCTACAATTTCTACATTGGCTGGGATGTTTTGCTACCCCGGACTATGTCCTTGGGTCAACATCCCGGGCTCATGCCAAATCCAAGTTCATGGTACGAACTTTTGAGTTAGAGCCTTTGAATCGGCTTCTAAAACTCATCTTTTGACTTTGTGGGCAAGATGCTCCGCTACTCCGGACTCTTATGTCCTTGAGTCGACATCTCAAGCTCATGTCTAAACCAGGTTTGTGATACGGCAGGCTAGTCCTTTCCGTACACACTCTTCGGATTTTATGGTGTTAGATGTTCTGCTACTCCGGGCTTATGCCCTTGAGTCGACATCTCAAGCTCATGTCTGGAACCTCTCGCGTTCTGTGAAAACACTTCACAACGATCAGGGGTCCGGACAGCCCCAGTGCGGCGGCGTGGGCATTTCGTTCCCCATAGCGCTTAGCAGCGCAGCATCAAAGTGAAGCTTTTTGTAAAGGGAACGTCTCGGGTTACTTGTGTAACCCTTGTTCCCTGAAAAAAGCGGAACGAGATGCTACGCTTCTTTTGCCGCACTGGGACAGGACCGCTCTTCAGAAAAATAATCTGACGACACTCTGGTGACGCCTTCTATTTATAGCCTCGTCACAGGTGCGTCCAATGATCTCACCAACCGAGGCTATAAATTCCAGTCAATTTCATTGACGTGTTACACACATGTTCAGAAGCAGCTCACAATAAGATTGTTCCCCATAGCGCTTAGCAGCGCAGCATCTCGTTCCGCTTTTTTCAGGGAACAATGGTTACACAAGTAACCTGAGACGTTTCATATGTGCTCAAAGCACAGTCCGTCCATCTTGTCTCCCTCTAGTGGCAGCTGACTGAAATACACGATTTTTCCCACCATAAAAAATTGGAACATACCAGGAGGGTGGTATCATTATACAATGATCAATGGAAACATGCCAAATTTACGCCCTTGGAACACAACAATTTATTTAACATATAAATTGAATAAAATAAGAACAAAAGATAAATGAGTGTCTAAATCAAATTTACAATAAATAGGATGGGTAAAACAATATTTTCACATTAAATGTGCTCTCAGTCATTTTTCCTCATTAAAAACTTTTTACTCCTTAAGAAATTAATTGCAATTTTGAAAAATATGAGTTAAATCATTACCACTCACTAGATAAAAAGACTCCAGTCACATCAGTAAACTAATAAAAAGCTTTCTTATTCTACATGCAGAGGGTCCCCTCATGGGGGCTGACAGGTTATGATCACATGACCAGACGAATACTACTCTCTTAATCTCAATAAGCCCTGTTATTGGACACTTTCACTCATGGATTAAATGAATAATGTCTGAATTGTGAATTTTTAAATTGGCCTCTGAAACTGAAATCTTTTGATTTTGAATGATGCTGTATCCATGCCACTAGGTGTCAGTGCAAATCTAAGACGACATGAACGAAATCTTACTGAGTGCACCTTTAAAACAGATTTCCTCAAATAACTAAAATGAGAATATCCCACAGGTGCATGCACCACTGGAGGTTTACACCCACTCCAGCTAAAACCAGGAAATCTAAAATCCTTTAAACACATTAAATATTGAGACTGTCTCAAAGGCATCACACTCGTTTCAAAAGTATATTTACATTTTACTCAGGGACTTCTACCTGACTACCTCTTTGTGTCTTTTTATTAATTAATTTTTCCTTGAAGTCCACTTATAATGTTTGTGAGGTCATAATATTGTTTGTGATGACCATTTTGCACCCTCTATCAGACCCTTAGAATTAAACTGGTCATGTTTTATTGCTTTTCCTTTCCGACTTAAACAGTATCTTCACATTTTAAATAAGTAACAGCCATTTGCTGTGTGCAAATATAGTTTTTCACTGCCTCATTCATCAAAAACAGACTTTTCAAAGCTGCATTACATTGTGAAAGATTTTTTATACAATCTGTGCTAAAATATGCCGCTCAAATTGAAATGATTCAGTGACTTATTTCAAACATTGGCCTACTTCAGAAGGATATGCAGGTGGCAGGTGCTAGACACAGCCAGAATTGTTTCGCACAAACTGTCTAACAGCTAAAGAACAGCACACTAATAAAAGCACTGCTGCTTTTATATATATATATATATATATATATATATATATATATATATATATATATATATATATGATAAAAATCTAGATAAACTAGATAACTTCTTTAACTGACTTGATTGTTGAACAACTAGTCGACCATTGTGATTCATCTCTAATCTGCATGTATTTCAGAGTGATTGTTTGTTTTCTCCTCATAATGGCACTGAGCGTATTGATGAGTTGAAACTAAAGAATCTGTGTATGGGTCGTGGGGTGCAGGAGCGAATGGTCCTCACGGTGGAGCCTGGAATCTATTTCATCAACAACCTGCTGAATAAAAGCACTAAACAGATCAATATTTCAGTTATTTTCTACTTTCAGTTCTCTTCCCTGCCCAGTAGGTGGCGATATGCATGAAGAATGTGAAATGCCAAAACAAAAGAAAATAAATTGATATTGAATATTAAATATTAATCTGTCATATCACTTCTGAAGGTATGGATTTAACCACTGGTGTCTTATGGATTACTTTCAAGCTGTCTTTATGTGCCTTTCTGGCCACCATTCACATTCATTGTATGGACCTAAAGAGCTGAAGTATTCTTCTAAAAATCTTTGTTTGTGTTCTACAGATGAAAAAACTCACACACATCTGGGATGGCATGAGGGTGAGTAAATGATGAGAGAATTTTCACTTTTGGGTGAACTATCCCTTTAATATAATATACTCCAGGTTGTAGAATTTCCAGATACTTGTCAGTCTATGTCTAACACAGGGCATGACATTACAGTCAATGTGAAATACCTTTTACAAACCATTTTATGTTCATAATCTGACAAATGCATAACTAGTACAATTTTTTTTTCTTTTGACCATATAATTTTTGCTGATAATTTATGCTGAATTACATAAAATGCTGATTGTCTCAATGTTTCAGGAACACAAACAAAAGAGCCCCATTGTGTTCAGAAAATAATGTACATTATTTATACATATCTGTTTTATTATACATTATAAACCAGAATATAATTTCTGAATATTTAGACACCGTATCTACAAAATTACTGAGCAGTTGTGTTTCTCTGTCTCCCTGTCCAGTTGCATATTGAAGAAAACATCGCAGTAGCAGCTGTTACTGGTGTGGAGTTGCTGACTTGTGTTCCTCGAACTGTGGAAGAGATCGAGGCATTCATGGCAGAGGAAACATCCAAAACCTTCAGTCCAATCAGTAGCGAGACATTCTGAAATGATGATAAACGACACTCCTTTTCTGCAACATATCTGTCTTTTATCTGTATCTCAGGAAATTAATACCTTCGATATTTTACTCTGTTAATGGAAAGCAATCATAAATGATATGGAGGAATACATGCAATATCTGGTGTTTTACAGAAAGTATACTCCTTCAGCTCATATTCAGTATCAGCTGCCTGAGTCAAAACAAATCAAATCAGTCAAAAGTGTTATACAAATGAATGCATTAATGTAGCAGCTTATTATATGCTTATAATGTAACAAATGTTTTAACATTTGAGCTTGCATGTTCAAAGTTTGATACTCTTAATGATGACAGAGCCGTTCTTTATCAGGCCGGTTCTAAATGTTTGTTTAGCTGACCTATAAGAACTTTGTTCAAACTACATTTTGCATTTTGTAAGACAATGTTATGCTTATTTTATAATAAACATTTTATTTTTCTAGCATCCTAGAATTGTGTTCAATATGTTGTTTACTAATGTAGTAATTTAATTTATTGCTTAATTTTAATATCATCATTAAGGTAATACATCTAGTATGACAAGCATTCTAGTAAATTATTGGTTCCTTAGTAAATTAAATTGCAAGTACATTTAACAGACCATTTATTTAAAAAGTAAAGGCTACACACAATTCTTGGTGGCTCTAATTAGAAATCCTCAAGTAAATTGTATTTTAAGTAAATTTTACTTACTCGTTGTACATTTAACTCAAGCACTGAATTAAGCCATGCTTTTGAAAGTGTACTTGCATTTCAACTACTTTTAACATGTATCACATGACACACAGAAGCCTTTCGCATATATACTTAGTGCATGATATGTAGTTTATTAAATAACATCACTATGACAGGGTGGAGGGTGGGGCCAGCTGTCCGACACCTATGTGTGTTTGTCTTTTTGTTTCAGTTTTATATTAAACTATTATTTATATTGTCAAGCCGGTTCTCGCTACCTCCTTTCCATTAATCCCTTTACGATTATCTTGCTTAAATGGCAATAAACTCAAAACACAGCGTTGTGCACGGAGACCTGAACACTTGGTGCACAAAACACGATGACGTAACAATCAACAGATTTTTTTAAAATCAGAAATAGGTCATTTTTATTTGAAAATGAACATCAGACTTTACAAAACAAGAAGTTACCAAACTAAACAAAATCAACAATAAAAATGACATCCCATTCAAGCTCATTCATTTTTCAAGCATGATGGGAGCACGAGCTTTGAAAAGTTAAGTACATTTTACTTCTTTAATTTACCCTTGAATATTACTCATATTAGCAAATGAATATGACAACGGTTTATACTTTAAGATTGATACATCATGACGCATTGTACAGATAAACAATCATAAGAAATATTTGCTTATAAGCCAGAACATTAATTTGTACATGACTGAATTGAGTACAGGACTGGCGACCTGTCCAGGGTGTACCCCGCCTTTCGCCCAATGTTAGCTGGGATAGGCTCCAGCCCCCCCGCGACCCTGTACACAGGATAAGCGGTTGTCGATGGATGGATGGGTGGATGGATGAATTGAGTACATTGTAGAATTTGCTTAATATGTTCAAGTTCACGCTTAAGCTAATGTATTCAATGTAAAAAGTATTTTTCTGCAATATTTGCTTCACCACAAAATCTTTTTTTCTCTCTCAGTGTATCCAGCTCAAACCTTTAAACTTGGATTAATCTGTCCATAATACTTTTTTCTAATAATTTATCCCATTTTAACATAACATTTAGCATATAACCTTTATTATTTCCCACTTTCACATACTTTTTTATATTTTGCTTTCTCTGTTTTGCGAACAAAGCAATAGACGAATCTCTCCATCTTTCTTTTTGCCCATCTTTGAAACCAAAATTTGACTTGAGAAATTAAAGTATATGGAGGTCATTTAATCTGGGCACAGTGTTTTTGTCTGTGTTCCACAGATGAGACAAATGTATGGGTTTGGATGAATCAACAATCTGTACGGGTACGTAAATGATTTTTTGGTGAACTGTCCTGTTAAATTATAAATGATAAAGCTTAAACGATCATTCAGCAGTCATTAAGCATTATTAGCAGTCCATGAACTGTGTAACTTACCGTTGTTTGGTGTCTTGGACTCTTGAGTCTGGAGAGCAGAATGATATAATTTCGCTGAACTTTTGCAATGCTGAAATTGTGTTTTTTATTTTTAAGTATGCCATCAACTGACAAGCAGTGTAAGGAACAGTTACATTTTCAACTGCTTCCACAAATGTGCAAGAGCTGCCTCTAAAATGCTCAAAGTGGGAGAGCGCAGGGGTTTAACTTGAAAGAACGACATGAACTTTGATACCTTTCTTCAGAGTTTTAGTGGATTTTTAAAAAAATCCCTGTATAATACAAACTCACTTTAAAAACAGCTACAGATTTCTTTCTCTCCATAGATCTACTGATATTTACCCACACATTGGGTTACTTTACATTACATTACTTTACATTACTTTCTAAACTTGTCATTTTATGGTCATCATTGATAGCTCAAGAATGATAATACAATCTATTGTAACAAAGATCTTTAATAGAAAATGGAAGGTATTACAAACAGTAATTACAAATGCAGTTTTTGAAACCTGATGTTTTTGTTTACATAGATTGTGTCAATCTTTAAGTACATTACAAAAGGAGCTTATAATACAAACATAAGAGCATTACTACATAGGGGAGACCAGGGCTAGATGTCACATGGGGAATTTGTCACAAGAGCTATTTATCTCAGAATCTATGCACTGATGAGACCGATAATATGACCACCTGCCTAATGTGCTGTTGGTCCTCTGTGTGCTGCCAATACAGCACTGACCCACTGAAGCATGGACTCTACAAAATCTCTGAAGGTGTCATGTGGTATCTAACAAGACAATAGCTGATGTAAGTTGCAGGTGGAGCTGCCGTGGATCAGACTTGTTGGTCCAGCACATATTTGGGGAATTTGGAGGCCAGGGCAACACCTTCAACTCTTCATTATGTTCCTCAAAACATTCACGAACAATATGTGCAGTGTGGCAGGGCACATTATCCTGCTGAAAGAGGCCACTGCCATCAGGAAATACCATTGCCATGAAGGGGTGTACCTGGTCTGCAACAATGTTTAGATAGGTGGAATGTGTCAAATTGGTGTCCCCATGAATGGTTGGACCCAGGGTTTCCCAGCAGAAAATTGCTCAGAGCATCACACTCCCTCCATTGGCTTGTCATCTTCCCACAGTGCATTCTGGTGCCATCACTTCCCCTGGTAAACGGCGCACATGTACCATCCACATAATGTAACAGAAAATGGGACTCATCAAAAAAATGGGACTTTCTTCTACTGCTCTAAGGTCCAGTTCCAACTTCCAGGTAATCACTACTGCTGAGCACCCCACAAGCCTTGCTGTTTCAGAGATGCTCTGTTCTAGTCACCAGACCAGGTAAGTAGCTCAGGTCTTTACTCCTGCCCATTTATCCTGCATTCAACATGTTAACTATGATTGTTCGCTTACCATCTAATCTATCCAGACCTTGACATGTGGCCTTGTTAGGAGATGATCAACATCATTCACGTCACCTGTGAGTGGTCATAATGTTTTGGCTCATCGGTGTAAGATTTTGTGTTAAATGTCCAATTACACCAATTACACAAAACTGTCTTCGGTTAGTTTTCCTTTCTCTTGGATAAACACATTAACACAATAAATTACACTGGGATACATAATTATAGGCTGTATAATGGCAGGTTCCTGTTGTGACCTGGCTATTGTGGCATGTTCTCAAAAAAAGGTCAATGTGAGTTAAAGAAGTCTTTCTTCCTGCACAATAACAGTGCAAATGTCCAATTGTTTTTTATATATATATATATATATATATATATATATATATATATATATATATATAGTTAAGACTTTAAGGTTTGTTTCTATAAAGAAGTAAATTAATGTTACAACTGGATGTCAAACTTGATCCAAATTCATGTACTTGATCTCTGGGCAGAGAATCAGAGGATTTTCTGGTATGAATGTGACACAGAAGAGAAATACAAGACAAGAACATTTTATCGGTCAGGCAGGACTTAAGGTTTCTAGATGACCAATCTTCAAGATCTCACACCACGGTCCATCAAGATCATCTGTGCGGAAGAGATTAAACAAATAAACTGGTATTATATTCATCATGACTGTTATGTTCATTATTAATAAAGAGATTGACTATTGTACTGTATATGCAGGTAAACAGAACAGGTGCTATTTGATGATGACTTCCCTCTAAAGATGATTTCAATTTTGTTAATGCATGGTTAAAGATATCAACTCAATAAAATAAAACAAACAAATAAAATAAAAACAAATTTCTATATGCACTTAAAGATTCAGACCAGAAAGGTCTGGCAGTTTTATTTATTTATTATTATTATTTTACATATTTTACATGTATTATTCAAGTGTAACATTTCACAGTTTGGACAGTGAAAAAATTGCCAGAACAAGTTGTCTACTGTAAACGTTTCAGCACACAGCTTTGAAACATGTGCTCCAGTGCTTTAAACGTTATAATTGGCACAGTGTTAAAAGGCTATAAGAAGATAAAACGTTTTTTTTTTCTGGAAAGTGAAAAGTTGTCCTCATCTTGACAGGTTTTAATGACCTGATAGAAAAAAAACAGCCGAAAACAAACGGAAAATGAATGTCACCCGCCCCTCCCATCCGTGCGCAAGCGCTTAGGTTTCACTCACGTGCGCAAGCGCTTAGGTTTCACTCACGTGCGCAAGCGCTTAGGTTTCACTCACGGTTGAGCTGTTATCACGCGTCTGCCTATCAAAGATTAATATGTCAGCGGTATGGAAGTATTTTAAAGTTTCAGATGAGGACGCCAAAGTTGCAATATGTAACATTTGTTCTGCAAAAATCTCAAGAGGGGGTGCGGTGCCAAAGAACTTTTCGACAACAGGTTTGATACACCACCTGAATTTGACATCAGCACAGACAGTGAGAGACTATTCAGTGCAGCATCTCATGGTCTTAATGAGAAGAGGAACCGTCTTGCCTGTCAAAAAGCTGAGCAACTTTTGTTCTTAAAGAGAAACCTGCCACGTTTGCTTAAATAAACAGTAGTACAATTTTCTGTGTGTATAGCAGTTACATTAAAATTTGCGTAGCACTGCACAACTGTTTCCTAAGGCTACATAGGCTTAAATGTTGTTTACAATTTGAGTTTGGATTAAGTTCTATTGCTGTTTTTGCACTGTTGTTTTGCACAGCAATTTAAAATGTATGTAAACAATTGTTTACATGCAGCAGCAGAATAGAGGCCCACTGCCATTCTGTGATTTTGTGTGCAGTTATTCAGATAATTGTGGATCTTTTTTTGCACAACTGTTTAAAAACAATTTTATTTGATGGAACATACAACTTGAAGAATAATATTATTTGGTATTATTATTTATTGTTAAAAATATTTTAGGTTTTGTTATGTAACTGTTAATAAAATTTTGATTATTCTATTGGTTTGTGATTTTTCATTTCAGATCCATTAAATTCAAGCAATTTAAATATATATATATTACTTATATATATATATATATATATATATATATATATATATATATATATATATATATATATAAGTTTTTAAAAGAAACCATTTTCGGCTTCAGTTTCGGTTTTCGGCCAAGTGCATCCTAAATTTTCGGTTTCGATTTCGGCCCAGAATTTTCATTTCGGTGCACCACTTATGTATCCTCAATGTTCATCTATGATGCCATTACAGAGAAGGAATAGGAAAAGATTCTTACCTTTGTATTGCAAGTTTTGAACATTTACTAATATAGGCTACTTACCTTATGACTTTGTCAGCCCCTTTATTACTTGGATAATTGTTTTCGAAGTTTTTTGTTTTCCAGTTCGAGTTCATATAATCTTGCTGTCAGAACTTCAATTTCTTCAGCATTTGCATGAACTTCCTCCAGGTTTCTCACGTCGTTTGCGTCTGAGACTCGGTTTTGTGGAAACTCATCACAGAATCTTTGCAGATCGACCAGCTTTCCGGAGATATTAATTACATCATACATTTGCTGGTCAACGTGTCTCATTGTCCACTGAGTGAACAAGTTTTCATATCTATCTCGAATTAATCTCATCCATCGGCCGCCATCCAAAGGTCTGAAGAGCAGAACGTGCAGATGATCTCTTCTGTAGACTTTGAAGAGAACATCTGGATGGTTTTTCAGCTGAGTATATCTGTGCCTCTGTTGTGCCGTTTCAGTCATGTCTTTAACATTCCGTCCTTTATACATGTCTCTGACAACTTCCATTTTCTGTAAGTTAAATTTGTCTTTCGTGTGTGAAGATTAAGTTCCTTGTTAAAATGATCCTTTAACAGCCTCACCCTTGTGAAATATGATCCGCCTTTCATCACGACACCAGGGGCGGACTGGCCATGGGGAGGAATTTTCACGGTGGGCCGGCCGCGAAACGGTGCCAAACGGGCAGCGACTGGTTGAAGAGGGCCGCAAAATGACGCTTTGGTGCCACCCACCTAAACCTTAAGGGAAAACAAAGGGAAGTGGAAATTTTGTCTTTATTATTTCCCACTTTCACATACTTTTTTTTTTTTTTTTTTTTTTTGCTTTCTCGTTTTTTCAAACAAAGCAATAGACGAATCTCTCCATCTATCTTTTTTACCCGTCTTGGAAACCAAAATTTGACTTGAGAAATTAAAGCATATGGAGGTCATTTAATCTGGGCACAGTGTCAAATCTGGGCTAAACTGAGCAAAATTTCCACTTCCCTTTGTTTTGCACAATCGTTAGAGAACTGTGTCATGCATGGGCGGATAGGGAAGAGAAACCGGCCCAAAAGATTTAGGATTTTGTGTAGTAGGAAAGACCACTTTTGGTTGGTAGAGGGTTCATTTCTATATCAGAATGGTCACAAACATGTAACATCTGTATGTTTGCCCTCTTTCTTGACCCAAAGCTATATTTCTATCAGGTCATTAAAACCTGTCAAGATGAGGACAACTTTTCACTTTCCAGAAGAAAAAAAAAACGTTTTATCTTCTTATAGCCTTTTAACACTGTGCCAATTATAACGTTTAAAGCACTGGAGCACATGTTTCAAAGCTGTGTGCTGAAACGTTTACAGTAGACAACTTGTTCTGGCAATTTTTTCACTGTGCAAACTGTGAAATGTTACACTTGAATAATACATGTAAAATATGTAAAATAATAATAATAAATAAATAAAACTGCCAGACCTTTCTGGTCTGAATCTTTAAGTGCATATGGAAATTTGTTTTTATTTTATTTGTTTGTTTTATTTTATTGAGTTGATATCTTTAACCATGCATTAACAAAATTGAAATCATCTTTAGAGGGAAGTCATCATCAAATAGCACCTGTTCTGTTTACCTGCATATACAGTACAATAGTCAATCTCTTTATTAATAATGAACATAAAAGTCATGATGAATATAATACCAGTTTATTTGTTTAATCTCTTCCGCACAGATGATCTTGATGGACCTTGGTGTGAGATCTTGAAGATTGGTCATCTAGAAACCTTAAGTCCTGCCTGACCGATAAAATGTTCTTGTCTTGTATTTCTCTTCTGTGTCACATTCATACCAGAAAATCCTCTGATTCTCTGCCCAGAGATCAAGTACATGAATTTGGATCAAGTTTGACATCCAGTTGTAACATTAATTTACTTCTTTATAGAAACAAACCTTAAAGTCTTAACTATATAAAAAAAACTAAAAACAACTGGACATTTGCACTGTTATTGTGCAGGAAGAAAGACTTCTTTAACTCACATTGACCTTTTTTTGAGAACATGCCACAATAGCCAGGTCACAACAGGAACCTGCCATTATACAGCCTATAATTATGTATCCCAGTGTAATTTATTGTGTTAATGTGTTTATCCAAGAGAAAGCAAAAACTAACCGAAGACAGTTTTGTGTAATTGGTGTAATTGGACATTTAACACAAAATCTTACACCGATGAGCCAAAACATTATGACCACTCACAGGTGAAGCGAATGATGTTGATCATCTCCTAACAAGGCCACATGTCAAGGTCTGGATAGATTAGATGGTAAGCGAACAATCATAGTTAACATGTTGAATGCAGGATAAATGGGCAGGAGTAAAGACCTGAGCTACTTGCCTGGTCTGGTGACTAGAACAGAGCATCTCTGAAACAGCAAGGCTTGTGGGGTGCTCAGCAGTAGTGATTACCTGGAAGTTGGAACTGGACCATAGAGCAGTAGAAGAAAGTCCCATTTTTTTTGATGAGTCCCATTTTCTTTTACATCACGTGGATGGTACATGTGCGCCATTTACCAGGGGAAGTGATGGCACCAGAATGCACTGTGGGAAGACGACAAGCCAATGGAGGGAGTGTGATGCTCTGAGCAATTTTCTGCTGGGAAACCCTGGGTCCAACCATTCATGGGGACACCAATTTAATCTAAACATTGTTGCAGACCAGGTACACCCCTTCATGGCAATGGTATTTCCTGATGGCAGTGGCCTCTTTCAGCAGGATAATGTGCCCTGCCACACTGCACATATTGTTCGTGAATGTTTTGAGGAACATGATGAAGAGTTGAAGGTGTTGCCCTGGCCTCCAAATTCCCCAAATATGTGCTGGACCAACAAGTCTGATCCATAGCGGCTCCACCTGCAACTTCCAACTGCTAATGTCTTGTTGTTAGAATACCACCTGACACCATCAGATGTCTTGTAGAGTCCATGCCTCGGTGGGTCAGTGTTGTATTGGCAGCACACAGAGGACCAACAGCACATTAGGCAGGTGGTCATATTATCGGTCTCATCAGTGCATAGATGCTGAGATAAATAGCTCTTGTGACAAATTCCCCATGTGACATCAAGCCCCGGTCTCCCTTATGTAGTAATGCTCTTATGTTTGTATTATAAGCTCCTTTTGTAATGTACTTAAAGATTGACACAATCTATGTAAACAAAAACATCAGGTTTCAAAAACTGCATTTGTAATTACTGTTTGTAATACCTTCCATTTTCTATTAAAGATCTTTGTTACAATAGATTGTATTATCTTTCTTGAGCTATCAATGATGACCATAAAATGACAAGTTTAGAAAGTAATGTAAAGTAGTGTAAAGCAAAGTAAATAAAAGTAGATATCAGTAGATCTATGGAGAGAAAGAAATCTGTAGCTGTTTTTAAAGTGAGTTTGTATTATACAGGGATTTTTTTTTAAAAATCCACTAAAAAACACTCTGAAGAAAGGTGTCAAAGTTCATGTCGTTCTTTCAAGTTAAACCCCTGCGCTCTCCCACTTTGAGCATTTTAGAGGCAGCTCTTGCACATTTGTGGAAGCAGTTGAAAATGTAACTGTTCCTTACACTGCTTGTCAGTTGATGGCATACTTAAAAATAAAAAACACAATTTCAGCATTGCAAAAGTTCAGCGAAATTATATCATTCTGCTCTCCAGACTCAAGAGTCCAAGACACCAAACAACGGTAAGTTACACAGTTCATGGACTGCTAATAATGCTTAATGACTGCTGAATGATCGTTTAAGTTTTATCATTTATAATTTAACAGGACAGTTCACCAAAACATTATTTATTATTATTTACGCACCCGTACAGGTTGTTGATTCATCCAAACCCATAAATTTGTCTCATCTGTGGAACACTGACACAAATATTAGACAGAATATTTGCCCCAGTCACCATTCACTTTATATATTATTATATATATATATATATATATATATATATATATATATATATATATATATATATATATATATATATACACTCACCTAAAGGATTATTATTCAATTTCTCATTAATGCAATTATCTAATCAACCAATCACATGGCAGTTGCTTCAATGCATTTAGGGGTGTGGTCCTGGTCAAGACAATCTCCTGAACTCCAAACTGAATGTCAGAATGGGAAAGAAAGGTGATTTAAGCAATTTTGAGCGTGGCATGGTTGTTGGTGCCAGACGGGCCGGTCTGAGTATTTCACAATCTGCTCAGTTACTGGGATTTTCACACACAACCATTTCTAGGGTTTACAAAGAATGGTGTGAAAAGGGAAAAACATCCAATATGCGGCAGTCCTGTGGGCGAAAATGCCTTGTTGATGCTAGAGGTCAGAGGAGAATGGGCCGACTGATTCAAGCTGATAGAAGAGCAACTTTGACTGAAATAACAACTCGTTACAACCGAGGTATGCAGCAAAGCATTTGTGAAGCCACATCACGCACAACCTTGAGGCGGATGGGCTACAACAGCAGAAGACCCCACCGGGTACCACTCATCTCCACTACAAATAGGAAAAAGAGGCTACAATTGGCAAGAGCTCACCAAAATTGGACAGTTGAAGACTGGAAAAATGTTGCCTGGTCTGATGAGTCTCGATTTCTGTTGAGACATTCAGATGGTAGAGTCAGAATTTGGCGTAAACAGAATGAGAACATGGATCCATCATGCCTTGTTACCACTGTGCAGGCTGGTGGTGGTGGTGTAATGGTGTGGGGGATGTTTTCTTGGCACACTTTAGGCTCCTTAGTGCCAATTGGGCATCGTTTAAGTGCCACGGCCTACCTGAGCATTGTTTCTGACCATGTCCATCCCTTTATGGCCACCATGTACCCATCCTCTGATGGCTACTTCCAGCAGGATACTGCACCATGTCACAAAGCTTGAATCATTTCAAATTGGTTTGAACATGACAATGAGTTCACTGTACTACAATGGCCCCCACAGTCACCAGATCTCAACCCAATAGAGCATCTTTGGGATGTGGTGGAACAGGAGCTTCGTGCCCTGGATGTGCATCCCACAAATCAACTGCAAGATGCTATCCTATCAATATGGGCCAACATTTCTAAAGAATGCTTTCAGCACCTTGTTGAATCAATGCCACGTAGAATTAAGGCAGTTCTGAAGGCGAAAGGGGGTCAAACACAGTATTAGTATGGTGTTCCTAATAATCCTTTAGGTGAGTGTATATATATATATATATACTGATGAAGACCTTTTAAATGAAATGACTGAAAGAGGTTGTGTATATTGTCCACAGTGCAACACATGGTCAAAGAACAGACAATAGGGTCTATTTCATGTTCACATGTTTTTATGTCCTATTAGTTATTAGCTATTAGTCTTATAGTCATAGCCTGGTCACCAAATGAGCAAGAAATAAAGAGTGACAGAATATCTCACCAAGGTAGGTTACGAGAATGTTATTCATTTTATTTTCTTACATACTTCTGCAGGTTTATTTTAGTCGTTGTTGTTAATAACAACTAACAGAAACACGAAATTAAATATATGAAAGACAAACAAAATACGATAACTGTAGACTAATGTATTTGTATTTAGTTTGCTCTGTTGTCAGGATCACAAAACTAATCCAAACCAACACACTCTCATGGCGAATCGTCAGGATTCGTACAACTTTCTAAATTTGGCTAATTTGCATGATATTGTGTGAATGCACTCGTTTGAATTCCTACAACTTTCACTACAGCCAATGACGTCGCTGGACGATTTTTTTCCATCTAATATGTGACAATTACTTGCTTCTGTCACACACAACAGCTTCCTATCATGTTTACACACTCTATTGTAACAGGAACTGAATATATGTAACACTAGCAATAGTTCAAGCGTGTCTATATTTAGATTAGAAGAAAGCTTTATTTGAATTGTAGATGACAGCTCTGTGCTGGTATTCTGTCTGATAACAAGGGTGATGTGCTCGTTTACCTCGAATAGAGACAAAGTGAATAACATGGAAAGAGTAACATGGATGTTCACCCTTACGAAAAATTTATGATAACCATAGTTTCTACAAAATCACATTAGTTAATACAGTTGCTACTGTAAAATAAACGAATATGGGGTCTCTATTCAGTTTCAAGAATCTATGCCATTTGTTTTTATTTATTTGACAGTAGTGCCACAGTTTTATCTTTTTAAAAATAAATGTAAATTTACAGTGGTACATTTTTGTAAGTGCATGTGCAATTACAAAATCGGTACACTTTTAAGGAAGTATTATTTGGAAATAAGAAATGCAATTATAATTGAATTAATTGCTCTTAGCAGCCTTTTGGCAAATGATGAGAGAGCAGATATAACAAATCAGACATAAATGTATATAATTCTTGTAAAAGGCATGTTTGCAGACTTTTTACAGGCATACGTGCAAATCAATAATGAATTCTCACTATGTATTAAATACAAATTCTAAACAAACAAGGATTTTGATCATATATTTCTGGGGAAGGCCCGATACCATTTTTTGAGAACGAGTATGAGTACTGATACTAATTCAATAATTATATACGTCATCCATGTGAACTGATTATTGATCGTGAGAGATCAAGTGTTCAAAAGTCTGATTGCTTGGGGGATGAAGCTGGTCAGAACAACGTCCTCTACATACTTCCTGATGATGAAACATGTTATGCTATCAGCGTAAACCTCGATGTCGTCATCAGAGGTGGACTGGAACATCTCCCAGTCCGAGTGATCAAAACAGTCTTGTAGCATAGAGTCTGATTGGTCCCACCAGCACAAGATCGTTCTGAGGGTGGGTGCTTCCTGTTTCAGTTTCTGCCTGTAAGTGGGCAGAAGCAGAACGGAAGAGTGGTCTGATTTGCCAAATGGTGGGTGGGGGAGGGATTTGTAGCCATCCCGGAAAGGAGAATAGCAATGGTCCAAAACCCGGTCCCCTCGTGTGTTGAAGCTGATGTGTTGGTGGTATTTTGATGCGATTGTTTAAAAATTGGCTTCGTTAAAGTCCCCGGTAACAATGAATGCAGCCCCAGGGTGTGCGGTTTGCTCACTTATGCTCCCATACAGTTTCTTGAGTGCCCGGTCTCTGTCGGCTTGTGGGGGGGATGTACACAGCTGTGGTAATGACCACTGTGAATTCCCTCGGTAGCCAGAATGGTCGACGCAGAAGTATGAGATATTCCAGATCAGGAGAGCAGAAAGACTTGATAAAATGTACGTTCCTCTGATCACACCATGATTTGTTGATCATAAAACATACACCACCACCTCTGCTTTTACCTGAGAGGTCTTTCGCTCTGACCGCTCATTGCACGGAGAAACCTGTGGGTTCGATGGCCGAGTCTGGAATCTCCGCAGACATCCAGGTTTCTGTAAGGCAGATAATGCAACAATCCCTCGTCTCTCGTTGGAAAGAGATCTGCGCTCTCAGCTTGCAGAGCTTGTTGTCCAGAGACTGAACATTTGCCAGTAGTTTACTGGTAGCGGGGGTCGATTTCTGTGATGTCTTACTCTGATGAGTACGCCATCTCTTTTTCCCCTTTTCCTTCTGCGTTTCGGCCGCTGGGCAGCCTAGACAAAGGGCTCCGTTGGTGTGTTTGTAAACAGCGGGTCGGCATTGAGGAATTTGAAGTCCGGTGTTCGGTGTGTAATTGCAAAACCAATGTCCAAAAGCGTTTGTCTGTCAGATACAATAAGGCAGACAACATCCAAGACAAAAAACAAAAAACTGTAAACAAAACAAACAATAAACTGCAGTGTTGTGTCAGAGTTCACACTCAACGCCATCTTGAGTCAAAAAAAAAGAAACACCTACTAAACAAGGAACACAAGTGATCGGAGACAGATATTGGCAATGTGGTCATAATTTATACACTGCTCTGCCAGAATTATGGACAGGTAAATGTGCCATGGTAGAATTAAATGACCACAACATTGTGGTCCGAGCTATTGAGAAAACAACAAACAGAAGAAGGAGAAATAGTCTAAATAGCCCCAAAACACACAGAGAGAACACAGATTTTGGACAGAAACAGAGAAATTCTTAGGAGCACTGTTCCCACAAGTGGGTGTTGCAGTAATACAGCAAGAAGTTGAAATGACTAAATATGAACTAATATCATTCATAAATTTGACAAAAGCAACGACTGATGCTAAGAACTAAAATGCCTAAGATTAACAGCGCTACAAAATAGACTGGTCCTTGACCAGTTAACAGCTGCCAGTGGATGAGTATGTGTAATCGACGAGTTGCTGTACTTTCATTCCAGAAAACAATGAAGATGGACATGCCATAGAAATGGGCCTGAAAAACATGACGAAGATAGCAGCGGACTTTACAGTGAGAGAAACTGATGTCAACGACTTATTGACATGGTTAAATGGTTGGGAACATTTTTTTTATGCTGTAATACCTATAGGGGTAATTTGACTTGTTATACCATCACTGATTTGTTGCGTGATTCCATATGCTAAATCATTGATCAATAGGACCCTTGATAACATTTTGAATGCTAATTATGCTCTGATAAACCTTGAAGATGCTGATAGAGATGGTTATGGGACACATTGGATTACATATGATGGCAATGAGTAAAAGATAGAATGTAAGGTAAACAAGATTTGATTTTTAAATTGCTGTCTGAGAAACTTGTCTCTTTGAGACAAAAGTGGGCAATGTGAGAAATGGAACAATGTGACCTTGATGCTTGCTTATCTGCTTTATATGTTTTTGGCACTGTCTTGATCACAGAATTTACTTGGCAAGAATATACTTCTGTAAGTGAGAGGAAACAACCCCATATATGGAAATCCATGTATTTCTTCCCACCTGGGTGGATTCATTTCTTGATCGAAGAGTGATTGTGAGAAAGACAGAAGAGCATCAGAATTGTATTAAACTAACAACACCCTAAAAGTTAGACAACAGAGCACTTGTGCTTCTCCACATTCAGTCTTGTATCATTCATTGTTGAACACGACTGAGGTAAGTTCTGAATTTAACGATTCACCAACTTGCATGTGTTTACAAGTGAAAGCAAATTCGGCTGTGAGTGGGTATTGCTGAAGCCTATGACCTGTTCTATGTTTAATAGTACATAAAATACTATTTTTTTGTCCCATTTTTTCAGGCTCATAAATTGTAGTTTACTGTAGTTATAAATGATAAACCATACTCCTGATTAAGATCTATTATTAAAATATTTTAAATTGGTTTAAATTGTTAAATCTCCTGGAGTTTTTTTTTTCCTTTACATTTGTTTTTCAGATGTGCTCTAATAAAGACACACTAGACTACTAATATATGCTTATTCTGTGAACTGTGTACTTTTTTTTATCACTTTAATTGAGCTTGAGTCACGCTGCTAAAACAGTCTCTGAGCCGAAACCCACACTTCACTGCAGCTCACGCAATGCTCACGCTACTCTCTACTCGCTGATGCTTACAATGTGAATGCTGTAATCTCTTATTATAGACGGCGAAAGAAATACGCTCTGCACACGCGCCGATCACGCTTGCGATGCGAAACGGGTGTAATGTTGCACTTCAGGCTTGTAAGTCTTCAACAGGTCTTTTTTCATTTCGAGTTAGATATTTACAACTTGCACAAGAGTATAAGATCAATTCAGTAACTGCTCTTACTGATTTATAAGTGTTTTTGTTTCACAAGAGTCATTTGTTCGGGAAGTGCACTCACTAAAAAGACTAATATAGCCAATATCGGCTGCATAACAGTTAAAAAATCGAGTGCTTAACTCCAAACATCTAAATGCGGGTCATTGTATCAAATTCAGAGTTTAAAATCAGTCTTTTTAGATCATTACTTGGCTAGTTGGAGTCAGCAATTCACACACACACCACAAAAAAAAAGTGCGTACACACAGTTAAAAGTGTGCAGGCGGTGTGCACATATTTACGACAAGTTTTATTTTTTAGAACTCCTAACGTGTGTGTGGGAAACTGCATACGTACATTTCAATGCCCATTTTGTGCATTTGCAATATTTAAACATCAGGCCCCGGTATTTTTTAAAAAATGGAACAGAACCGGTTTTCGATTCCCTACCCCTTCCCACCATTCTCTTTTGGAAATATTTGAGATTCTCATTATTTGTTGCATTTTTACAAATTCTGTACAAAGTCATTTAATAATCAACTCATTAATTCTCATTCCTTGACAACAGCACACAAGAGAACTATGGGTTGCAAAATGTAGATCATTATAATGTTCCTTTCCCGGTCGATATATCAATATTGATATATTGGTGTTAACATGACACAGAATTCTGATTAATACAGACATATGCTAGCTGTCTTATTCAGATTTCTCTAAACTGGAATATTTTCTAAATCAGAATTGTAATGTGCATTTAAACATGGTTAGTGATTATGGATCATGGTTACTTTTGCAACCAGATCACAGCTCTCAACAAGTACTAAAGAACATTCTGTTTTATGAGGAAGGTTTGTTCTGCTGCTAGTTTGCCTTGTGGTGTAATAAAATTCCTCAGTGCATGTTCTACTTTCGTACTGAAACTTTTAGTTAAGAAAGAAAATAAGAAGTACAGAAATATACAGTAGGCCTAGTTGAAATCTTTTATTTAGTTTGTTTCAGGTAAATTTTAGAAGGTTGTTTTAGTACAGTACATTAATAAAGGCAAAACAGGCGTGTGATTGTGCCCTCTTAAATTATATACAAATGCTTGGTGAAAGAGGTTGTGAAAAAAACCTTATTATAAATAATACAATGTTCCAAAAATGTAACTTGCAGCCACACAAAATCCTCTATCAAATCAAACTGAAATACAGCATGTTAGAGCATGTTCTGTGTAGTGCTGTATATTAGAGGTGTGAATCTTCACTGGCCTTATGATTCCATTACGATTCAAACAGTAATGGTTGGAATACAAAATGATTCTTGATGCATCTTCTTTTTTTTCTTTTTTTTTTTATCAATACACACACTACACAGTATTGAATAGTAATAAATTATTGATTTAGCTTTAATCAATTTATAGTCTATAACTATAACCACAACTATTGGTTGCTGGTCCAGGATGGCTTAATTAGATATCTGCTTCTGTGAGAGTACAGATTAGGGCTTGACATTAACCATTGGCATGGCAAGTGGAAAAAGTTACTTGTCAAAGTTTCTGATTTATGTTTTTGAAAATTATGACAGATGCCAAACCTAACGTCATGGTTACTGTCGTAAACTCCGTTCCCCGATGGAGGGAACGAGATGTTGTGTCGAATGAAGTGACACAAGGGGTCTTCCTTGGATACCGAATCGTACCTCTGAACCTGAGAAAAGACCAATGTCAAGTTGGCAGACAGAATTTGCATGCCCCGCCCTGGACATACGGGTATAAAGGGAAGTGGGGCATCGAATACCAGTCAGGATTTTGCATTGAGGAGCCGAAAATTAAGCATGGCCATTTACAGTGCTAGGTCTAGTGCTGTTGTAGGAGGGACACAACGTCTTGTTCCCTCCATCAGGGAACGGAGGTTACGACAGTAACCATGACGTTCCCCTTCTGTCACTCACTCGACGTTATGTAGAATGAAGTGACACTTGGGGTCCATAAAAAAGCGCCACGCACTGACCATGTTACGTGACTGTCGAAACAGGTGCACAGCAGGCTATTGCGTGCTAGAGGCACCTGTACCGGCTGCATGTAGCCCTCCCCAACGCCCCCAACTTTTTTGCATACAAACCTTAGGTTTCCCGCACCCCTGAGGGGGGAACAGGTGTTACATGCCTAGCATAGGAGCAAGCCCAGCAGCCGCTGCCTTCTCTCTCACTATGTCTTTCACATAGGACGTAAAGCAGCTGGGGCATATCTTAAGTCGGGAAGGCGGTCTTTCCCCGGGAGCAGGAGATAGCATGTCATTAGCAGAAGGATGTCCCGAGGCTAGGGTGCTGAGAGAAGACTCGAAGCCCTTACCCTGCTCTGCACACCCGGCAGGGGGCAGATTTAGAGACTGAGGAAGAGGCCAAAGGGGGCGTCTTCAGAACTCGTCCACGGCAAGGTAGCTGTCCGGTCCGCACATTTCCTATTCTTTCAGGAGGGAAAGACCCTGAGGAGGCCACGCCCTGCCCAGTTTTAGGGGGAGGTACTAAGTGGCAAATACACCATGAGGGTTGTGAAGCCGGATGTGGGATATGCCGTGGTGGTAGGTCCAGCCTAATGAGGGGGGACTCTACAAGCACGACGGCCAGGGCAGCGGGGCTGCCCGGGGGAAACACGGGTCCGCTGACAAGTGGGACCGTACCGCAGAAAATACTTCACGGGGAGTTAGCCTGAAGACGGAATTATGCCCGTGGAGCCCGACCCCAGTACAGAGCATTTGATAGTCGTAGTGGGTCTGGCCATGAATTGCTCCGCTGAATTTGCGGGCCAGAGGGATAGGGAGGAGCAACTTCCAAGCAGTTGCAAGCGGAATACTTAGTCGGTTGTGCCACATTACGAGTTCTACAGGCTCGGACCTGACAAAACACGGGACGAGACCAACTCAACCCTCAGTAAAACCTGGCAAAGGTATTGGGTGTTGCATTAACATGTTCAACAAGCTGATAAGATTGCACAGATTGACGTCTCAGACGTGGAGGCAACTGAGATTCATCCTCCGTCGCCCAGATTGAGGCGAGTCACTACGCCACCACGAGGACTTCGAGAGCTTTGGGAATTGGGCATTCCAAATTGGGGAGAAAAAAAAAACATCACCCACGTCTCCCGAACCACTGTCTCAATATTCTTTACTGTTTTTTTCCCCTTTCTGTGCAAATCAGTGCAATAACAGTCTTTCATTTGGTTTGTTGATGTGTTATTATAACGAATAAACTCTCCCGTTGCTGTGCTTGATTTTGTGAATTAATTTCAGGATTGTTGTTTTAGTCTGGGACGATGGTTATGCAGTTGATATATCCAGTCTGCGTTTCTGACCTTTGTTTCTAGCATCTCAATGCCAATGTATACCTCGGTTGTCCATATAGCTGATCACTCCACGCACAGTATGCGTGATGCAAATCTTGTCACCAACACAGTCTGTGCAGTCATTGACTGTAATCAGTCATGCTGTTCATGTGTCGAACCCATTCATATTTGCTCGTGGTCTCAAAGAGTGTGCTTTGAAAGCAATGCAAATTATACCCATGTTTAATACCCATGTTTAATTAAGCACCACTGCACTGCCACAGTTTATTTGAAATCCAAAACTTTTCAGAATTTTTGAGAATCAGATATGTTTCATAGTAATATACGGATGCTAAGCTCATTCAACAAATAAACCATGCTTAATAAATATAACCTCTTATCTTACATGTAACATTCATTTATATTGCATTTTCCTCCACCCCTACTGATAATATTAAAACAAAGTTTTAATAAAAGTTTGCTGTCCAAATACAAAGAGGGCATGAAAGAATGTGGAATGATTATTGCTGTTAATTTACTTATATTGTTCCAAACTCCGTGGAAGAGATGATGTTTGAAAAAATGTTACAATTCATGTTCATTGTATCCTTTCCCCCCCATATAATCAATGTGAATATTGACTGAGGCTGTCAGTCCTTAATGTTGTGCTTAGATCTCCTTTTGTGTTCCATGGAAGAAAGAAAGTTATAGGGGTTTGGAACAAAGTAAATGATAACAAGATTTACATTTTTTATTGGTCATAGTTTTACTAATCTGAATTGCTGTGTTGTAATAATGGCAGATTAAAACAAAATGTGTCAAGCATTTTCCATTTGATCCATTAATATACACCAAAATCAAAACCTTTATTTCTTTCAGAAAGACTTTTTTGCACCCAAGGGTGGGTTTTAGATTTGTTGTCTCAAACATCATTCTAGCCTTGACCTCAGCTCAATGGCAAAATATTGGTGTTTCCTCATGATGGCAGTCACTGGGTGAACATGAATGTATTGATTCAGGAGCTTCATTCCAGGGGCCATTATGTCACAGTGATACAAGCCCTCGACAGCTGGTACATCTCGGAGGAAACGCCTCACTACGTCTCCATGGTGGTTCCCTTTTTACTAGGGGGAGATGACGAATTGTACAATATCCTAGTTTATTTTCTAGACAGCTACAGATCAAGAGGCAGGGACTTTCTTCATGGACCAGAATCAGTTTGGACATGGAAGTCAAAGACAAGTTTTCTGAAATGCACAGGAACATCTGTGAAATGGTGATCCATATAACTGTGAAGGATTCTGTCCTGATAGAACAACTCAGGAGGCCAATTTTGTCTTGATGTTAACGATCCAGTCAACGGAAGAGGTGTTGTTCTTGCGCACCATCTCCGCCTACCACTTGTCTTTAATGTCTGTTGGATGATACACGGAGAGGTGCATTTTGGAATAGCTCCATACCCGCTGTTTTACATTCCATTCCCACTGTCTCAGTTAACTTATAATATGACCTCTTGTCAGAACATGCTGTTCTACAGCTTTCGGATTTTCCTTATCAGCGAATTGTTGGTACTCTTTATAGTGCTTTGTGCAACCTCTATTTTGTCTCTGATTTGGACTATTTCAAATTATTTCAAGCAGCTGATATTTGGCTGATGAGGGTGGATTTTGTCTTTGTGTTTCCAAGTCCAACGATGCCCAACATTGTTTATATTGGTGGTTTCCAGTGTAAACCAGCAAAATACCTCCCGAAGGATCTTGAGATTTTTGTGCAAAGTTTTGAAGAACATGGATTTATCATTATGTCTTTTGGAACATTGGTTGGACTGCTTAACCTTGACATTGCAGATGAAATGCTTAACCTTGACATTGCAGATGACATTGCTGCTGCACTTGTCCATCTTCCGCAAAAAGTGATTTGGAAAAACACAGGAGAGTGACCTTCTACTCTGGGCAACAACACTGTATTGGTCAACTTGTCTCCACAGAATGATCTTTTAGGACATCCAAAGGCCAGAGCTTTTGTGTCCCATGGAGGAACTAATGTTTTTTGAAGCCATTTACCATGGAGTTCCAGTAGTAGGGTTACCATTTGTTTATGTATCATTTAAAGAATGAGACATAAAGGTGTAGCAAAAGTTGTGGACATTGCGAGTGTAGATAGACATATATTTAAAGAGGTCTTACTGGAAGTGCTCAATGAACTCTCCTACAAGAAAAACACACAGAGACTTTCCAGACTCCATAGAAATGCACCATTAATCCCACTCGACAGCGCCCTCTTCTGGATTGAGTTTGTCATTAGACACAAAGGTGCTGCTCACCTGCATATGGTCTCTTATAAAAAAAATGCCCCAGTAATGCTTCTACAGCGTAAATGTTATAGTGTTCTTGGTGTTAATTGTGTCTTTGACCGTTTTTATTATATTTAACATGATCAGATATTTATGTCGCCAGTTGTGTGTAAAAGAAAACAGAACAAAACAAGATTGAGTCCAAATACTCTTTATTTACAAGGCAGAAAATCTTCCTCAGGCTTGTAAGGTTCTGCAGAGAATTCACATATTGTCCTGATTTTTTGTATGACTTCAACAGATTTTGGGCCTAGAAATATTTTTCACTAATTATTTTTTTTTAAAGCTTTCAAACTTTTTTTTTAATTTAACATAATTATAACTGATGGAATTGAGCTTTATGAAATATGACCATAGAAAGTATATTAATTTTGACTATGTACTTATTCTTACAGGAATGATTCATCCAAAAATGATAATTCTCTCATCATTTACTCACCTTTATGTTCTCAAAATCGTATTATTTTTTTCAGCAGAACACAAAGATATTTTTATAAAAATATGAGATGTTTTTGTCCATACAATGCAAGTTAATGGGGTTAAACACTTTCAAGTTCTAAAAAAAGACAATGGCATCATAAAGGTAATCCATAAAACTCAAGTGCTTTAATCTATGTCTTCTAAAGCAACACAGTCGTGTTTGGGTGAAAAACAGATCTAGACATTTGCACTCTCCAATTGGCACAATCATGATTTGAAGCTCGATTAGCCTTCCTCTCACTTGGTGCATGCACAGAGCACGTGCAGAGATCTAGATCTGTTTCTTACCCATAATGGATAGTTTTGCTTTATTAGACATGGATTGAAGCACTTTTATCATTGCCTTTTTATAAACTCAGCAAAAAAAGAAACATCCTCTCACTTTCAACTGCTTTTATTTTCAGCAAACTTAACATGTGTACATATTGTATGAACATAAAAAGATTTAACAACTAAGACATAAACTGAACAAGTTTCACAGACAAGTGACTAACAGAAATGTAATAATGTGTCCCTGAACAAAGGAGGTGTCAAAATCAAAAGTAATAAACAGTATCTGGTGTGGCCACCAGCTGCATTAAGTACTGCAGTGAATCTCCTCCTCATGGACTGCACCAGATTTGCCAGTTCTTGCTGCAAGTTGTACCGAGGCACTTGCAAGTTCCCAGACATTTCTGGGGGGAATAACCCTAGCTCTCACCCTCAGATCCAATAGGTCCCAGACGTGCTCAATGGGATTGACATACGGGCTCTTCGCTGGACATGTCAGAACACTGACATTCCAGTCCTGCAGGAAATCATGCACAGAACGAGCAGTATGGCTGGTGGCATTGTCATGCTGGAGGGTCATGTCAGGATGAGGCTGCAGGAAGGGTACCACATGAGGGAGGAGGATGTCTTCCCTGTAAAGCACAGCATTGAAATAACAACAAGCTCCAGACCATGACGGACCCTCCACCTCCAAATCAATCCCGCTCAAGAGTACAGGCCTCAGTGTAACACTCATTCCTTCGATGATAAACACGGGTCCGACCATCACCCCTGGTGAGGCAAATCAATGACTCGTCAGTGAAGAGCGCTTTTTGCATGTCCTATTTAGTCCAGTGAAGGTAGGTTTGTGCCCACAGGCGACATTGTTGCCGATGATGTCTGGTAAGGACCTGCTTTACAACAGGCCTACAAGCCCTCAGTCCAGCCTCTCTCAGCCTATTGCGGACAGTCTGAGCACTGATGGAGGGATTATGCATTCCTGGTGTAACTTGGGCAGTTGTTGTTGCCATCCTGTACCTGTCCCGCAGGTGTGATATTCGGATGTACTGATCCTGTGCAGGTGTTGTTACACGTGGTCTGCCACTGTGAGGACGATCAGCTGTCGTTCATGTCTCCCTGTAGTGCTGTCTTAGGTGTCTCACAGTACGGACATTGCAATTTATTGCCCTGGCCACATCTGCAGTCCTCATGCCTCCATGCAGCATGACTAAGGCATGTTCACGCAGATGAGCAGGACCCTGGGCATCTTTCTTTTGGTGTTTTTCACGGTCAGTAGGGCTTGTAGGCCTGTTGTAAGGCAGGTACTTACCAGACATCATCGGCAACAAAGTCGCCTGTGGGCACAAACCCACCTTTGCTGGACCAGACAGGACTAGCAAAAAGTGCTCTTCACTGACAAGTTGTGGTTTTGTCCCACCAGGGGTGATGGTTGGACTTTTATCATGGTGTTTATCATTGAAGGAATGAGTGTTACACCGAGGCCTGTACTCTGGAGCAATTTGGAGGTGGAGGGTCCATCATGGTCTGGGGCGGTGTCACAGCATCATCGGACTGAGCTTGTTGTCATTGCAGGGAATCTCAACGCTGTGCGTTACAGAGAAGACAACCTCCTCCCTCATGTGTATCCTTCCTGCAGGCTCATCCTGACATGACCCTCCAGCATGACAATGCCACCAGCGATATTGCCTGTTCTGTGTGTGATTTCCTGCAAGACAGGAATGTCAGTGTTCTGCCATGGTCAGTGAAGAGCCCGGATCTCAATCCAATTGAGCATGTCTGGGACCTGTTGGATCTGAGGGTGAGAGCTAGGGCTATTTCCCCCCAGAAATGTCTGGGAATTTGCATGTGCCTTGGTGGAAGAGTGGGGTAACATCTCACAGCAAGAAATGGCAAATCTGGTGCAGTCCATGAGGAGGAGATGGCCACACCATGGTGGCCACACCAGATACTGACTGTTACTTTTGATTTTGACACCCCCCTTTTTTAAGGTACACATTACTTAATTTCTGTTAGTCACATGTCTGTGAAACTTGTTCAGATTATGAAAGTTGTTGAATCTTTAGAAGTTCATTCAAATATTTACACGTTAAGTTTGCTGAAAATAAAAGCAATTGAAAGTGAAAGGTTTCTTTTTTTTTAGAGTTTAGAAGTGACACTAAACTTGCATATGCTGGCATTACTGTCTGTAATTACTTAAACCTCTTTAACATTCAACAGCATTAAATCACTGTTTACATCACTGCATTAGTTTATAGCTTTTTTTGCAGCAATTACAGCAAGATAACGGAGCCTTTAAATACAACAAAGGTTTCGAGGACACGATTAAAAACGTGGATATCTTTTACATGAGGAAATACTGAAAAGTATACATTTTTATTTTGTACAGTCAACAACACTGACACAAAAAGATAAGGTCAACAAACATCTATACTGAGTTGTGTAAAATTCAATGCAAAACAAATCTAGTATAAAAATTACACACAAACGTAAAAAAAAAAAAAAAAAGAAATAGTCAATCAAGGACAATTCTTCTGGACAGTCCCATCAGAATTATAAAATAATAATAATAATTCAATTTTGAATGGTTATTAATGCATGATGGGAGCGGGGTATATATATATATATATATATATATATATATATACACACAGAAGAAATCCAGATTGGGGTTCTCAATGATCAATTCTTAATCTGTTGCATTTGGCTACATCCTTGCTTATGATTGTCAAATCTGGACTAATTTACCATCAATAACTAAATCAGCACAGATTAACTGCACTAAACAAATATACAACCGGTTTTAGTTCATACCTCCCAGTGATCTTTAACAGTAACGCAGGGCTTTGTTGATCAATTTTGTATTAGGGTTCGTCTATTTCTTTTCCAAATTGTCCAAACACACTTTCTTAACTTCCACACGGTTTTGTTTTCTTGATGGAATTGTCATTGTGCTGATGGACAAGTCTGTGATTATAACACTGTGTTCGTTGTAATTTGTGACTTAATAGTTGCTAAAACTATGCATTATATTGAAGTGACCATTGTAAGAGAGGTACTCATTAACAGTGACAATTATCTGCATTGAGCTTTCAGCTGCTACTTGTGTAAGGCTCCATTTCCCTCTATGCAATTCCGTCTGCACTTCAGTTAGTCACAGCAAAAAACATGAAAAAGTTGATACACCCATAGCAGCATTTTGGAAATAAAATACCTTCAGTCCTGTTTAGCCTGTCACTGATTAAAAAAAAACAAAAAACAAGATTGGCTTTACATTAGAGTGTTCATGTTACACGTATTTCATGATTATTCAAATATTAATACACTAAATGAATGCATTTACTAGTTGCTCTATTATATCTCTGTCGAAAGTCTCTGTAGCATGCTCTAGATTACTACAGAAATTTATTTTGACTCATCCTCAGTTTCTAAACACAATTGAAAACTGTGTTAACAGTAATACTTTAAATTACAATTGTGTATTTTAACATGCCTTGCCTCATACACTTCCATTGTAATTGCATTACTGTACACGCATTGAGGAACCAGTCTAAATATTTTCTGTTGTAATTGACTGCATGTATTGAATCCAGAATGACTTGATACGTGTTGTTTTACAAGTAAAACTATATAGCACTTTATAGTTCACTATAACATGAACCTTGAGATGTAAAGGGTGACCAAAGGTGATTACAAAAAAAGGTTGTTCAAGTGTTTGTTTTTTCAAACAGAGGAAGAATGGTCTCTTGTTGCTTTGTGGCTTGCAGGCAGATGCACGTCCAGGTGTCGGTCAGCTAGAGCTATACAGAGTCATCTCCGCTACATTAGTGTCTTGAGCTTCAAGCTCCTGTTGGCAGCTTTCTCTGATCACATACACGACCAGTCCAAAACAGATAAAAATGAGCAGGACAATGCCGATCACCTGTACACAAGAGAGATAAACATAGATGTCAGTAAAAGGGGTTAAAGGAATAGTTCATCCAAAAATGAAAAATCTCTCATCATTTACTCACCCTTGTGCTATCCCAGATTTGAATGACCTTTTTCCTTTGCTGAACTCAAATGAAGATTTTTAGAAGAATATCTCCACTCTGTGGGTTCATACAATGCAAGTGACTGGTGGCCAGAACTTTGAAAGAGCACATGAAGTCCAGTGGTTTAATCCATATTTTCTGAACTGATGTGATAGGTGTGGGTGAGAAAAAAAGAAAATCTATATTCAAGTCCTTTTTTTCCATAAATTCCCTTCGCTGCTCAGTAGGTAACGTAATGCACAAATAAAGCAAATTTCAAATTCAAATTACTAGATTTATAGTAAAAAAAGACTTAAATAGTGATCTGCTTCTCACACAAACCTATCATATTGCTTCAGAAGACATAGATCCATATTGGAATCGTATTTATTACAGTTATGCTGCTTTAATATGCTTGCATTGTATGGACCTACAGATCTGAGATATTCTTCTAAAAATCTTTGCTTGTGTTCTGCAGAGTAAAGAAAGTCATACGCATTTGGGATGGCATGAGGATGAGTAAATAATGAGAGGATTTTTACTTTTGGGAGAACTATCCCTTTAACCTGTGGCTTACTGTTGATGTTTAAGAGTACTACATCGTTAACCTCCTGAGATCTAGCAAAATTATATAATATTTCTAGCATAATATCATTATTATATATTATCATCATCATTTATTAACCACATGCCAAAACATTAAGAATATGGGCAAATCTCGTGAAACCTGTCAATAACGTGTTTCATAAACTCCAAATTCATAAGAAAGAATGAAATTACGCTTTGCTTCAAAAAAGTAAGCTAATATCAGGACCATTAAGATTGTTTGTATTTTTTCATTATTTTTATGACAACGGAGCACATCCACCCAATATTTTTACTGTAAAATAAATGTGAAAACCTGACAATTAAATTGTAAGGGTTCTACAGCATACATCAATGTTGTATTTGTTGCGCAGCATTTAAATTGTGGTTGATTTAAATATAAACTTCATTGTAGTTAAGGGATTTACTTGACTGAATTTACTTGAATTCAGCAAAAGTTAATATAGCAGTGTAATATGAATAGGATTTTTGCAATGTAGATGCAGAGTATTTGGGCAAAACGTGCTTATTTTTGTCATAATGTCACAATACAAAAAGAAACCCTAAAAAAAATAAATGTTCATGCAATATATAGTGTGTGTGTGTGTCTATCTATCTATCTATCTATCTATATATATATATATATCTATATATATATATATATATATATATATATATATATATATATATATATGATAAATGGAAATTAGTCTCGATAATGCTACAAAAGTATCAAATCAAAAGCAAATGTATCACTGCTTGAAGATTCTACAAATGTATCACTGCCATCTCCAGTGTAAAACAGTAAGTTTCCAGGAGGCCTACTGGTGCGTAAAGACGCATGAACACTCACTCTCACGATCGATTATTGTTTTCATGCTCGATTATTAGATCTCACCTGAGATTCGACGAACAGTCGCTGTGAGCGCAGCATGAGTTCTTGAGGGGTCACGCTCTCCTCTTGCGTGGGTTCGCACCATTTCTGCGGCGCGGCTTTATCCACGATCACGAAGCGACCGTGCCAATCTGTCATCGCGCAGGCGAAATACTGACCGTCCAGGAAAAGCAGAATCAACCAGACCACCGCGGGCACGAAACTGGACAGAGACACGGTCCTCCGGCACCAAACATCACACCTGCATCCCTGAATGATCATCATTAACGCGAACGCCATTACCGCGGGGATTATGAAGAACGCGGACGAAAACAGCCCGTTCCAGGTCGGATTACACGGACACTCAAACTCCAGCTCCACTAACTTCTCCAGTCCCATCAGGATGAACCCAAAAGCCACGTTAGACACGAGAGGACTATTGCTTAACTCATTCTTCAGTCGTGTAAGCCATTGTTGTCGACTTCCCATACTAACAACACCTGGAACTCCGGAGAGCGGCTGAAATTCCTCCGACACATTTGCAGATGATCACTGATGCGCGATTAATAGACCCTGGGGGAAAGTTTTCCCCCTCCTCACCTTTTCATTCTATTGGCTTAGAACAAAGGTGGGGGTGTAGTCCGTGACCTCGCTGCTGCAGATAATTGGCTCACAGCAGGCGGCAGGTGTGGCTTTGATTTAAATGTTTCTTTCATTGACATACTCGAGTAAAGTGGAGGGAAAGTTGCTGCCCCGTTATTGGGCACATCAGCACTACTCACCAGTCGGTGTCATCACAATAAATCTGAAGCAGTGGTTCTCAACCAGGGGGCTAAGCAAACTTCCGCGATGGGAGAAAGGTGCCTTTCGTTGTTCCTTGCAGGGCACTCAGCCTTGCAGGCTCCATAGGGTTAGGATTAGTGTAGGGGCGGGGTTAGTGCATCTGCTGCCTTCCAGGAACAAACCCTTTGTACAATGAGCGCAAACTTCCAAGGGGGCAACAAGATGACTTAAAATGACTTATTTTAAAATACTTAATAATATAATAATAATTTAGCAAACTTTATTAAATGGTTTACAATTTTCCAAGATCACGAAATTAATTGTGATTAATTATTTTAAGCAATTACAATTTCTATTTTTCAAGGCAAGGATTTATTCAGGTTTAGTCTGATTAAAAAACATTTTTGACTTAACTAAAACTAGTTCATTTAGATGTTGCCACATGAAGCACATGAAAAAGGTTGTTTTTAGATTACCTGAAAAACACTTGACTTAATTTATTTGTAATAAAAACATTGCAATCTAAAAATATGCATAAATACATGAAATGAGTTTTGTAGACAAATTGTGCCTATGTATGAATTCCTTCTTCTAAATTGTATTAAAATTTTCTTTAAAATGGACGAGTAGTCTACTGTTTTAATTGTCCTTGAAAGTTTTTTGTTTTGTTTTTTGAGTATGTATATTTAATATACATTTTATTTATTTACTACCACAATGTTTAGTTTAATCTTCCTATGAAATGCTATCAAAGTGGGACAATACTAAACAAGCAAACCTATGCACAATCATGATATTTACAAAGTGTACTTTTATAAATAGGCGATGTGTGCTGTAATGTCTTGGTGTGTCCATCAGGTGGCGCTTTCTGAACGTAATCGGTTGGGGCCATAATACTGTTCACCTCATTCCATCTTCTCTTAATCCTGCGTGACTGACTGTATTTAAATAAGTGTGTTGTACAGCTATAGGTGCCGCTCTGTCAACAACACTTAAATTTATCCTAAGCTGAGCTCAAACTGTGTGGAGGAAATTTAATTTCTAAGAGAAAACCACTTAACTCAATTTTCTTGAAAATAACAGTACCAAAAAATACTGATAGAGACAAAGAGCTGTCTCCATTTCAAGGCCTTTAACCTCACAGGATGATGTTGTAACGCAGTCATTTTCAATTTTCTTTGCTTGGTACAATAATACTGGTTGCATTTGTGCTGATCAGACTACGTGCATTGTTCAAGTAAATAAAATAAATAAATTCTGCTCATTTGAACCATCAATTCATCTCCTGCTGACTCTGCCTACTCTTGGACTGGTAGAGGAGTTAACATACGCTAACAAGCTGTTGGTGTTGACTGGTATTCTATATCAGATGAAACTCATAAATATATATATATATATATAAAGAACTGAACTGGATTGCTGACTGCCAGCAGGAGGTGAATTCACCGGAAGTGTTCGAGCGGCCATCTTAGTATGCCCAAACTGCCATAGAGTATCAATGACTCACCATCTCCGACCTGTGGATACAACAGTTGCATTTCACCCTCTAGTGACAATAATATGGAATGATTGATTTGCTTGTTATGGATAATATTCATTATGAGGGAGAAGATATATGCAGATCAGGATGACAGAGCATTCACCTGCCCCTGTGTTCAGCCTATCAGTGCAGCACAACAATCCCCAAAGGAAATGGCAATACTGTCCACAAGTTTTAATGTAAGTAGGAAAAGCTGTAATATCTGCTTGTTTAGGGTGACAATATGTCCTTACCCCCGAAAAGGACTTTAAGAACGTCATACCTGTATTTCTAAATCACCTTAAATGCCCGGGATTTGCTTGTTTTCACACTCAAGTGCTCTCTGTATTCAGTTGAATTCATTGTCCTCCAGTCGAACTCGTATCAGTTCAATTTAAAGCAACTTCGCTTTGCTTGTCTCCCTCAATCTCAGCGCCCACTGTTTGTGTAATAGAGGAAGAGAGAGAGTGCGTGCTCTTATTCAAGTGACTGCGAGAACAAGGCACTTTTTGATAAAACATAAAACAAGTAACTTTGAACAAACACTTTGATGATCACAATAAATAATTCTGAAAATGTCTGTTTGTAGCTTACCTCAGTTTCAGTGAACTAGTTTACATTCAGCTGATCTGTTCACTGATAAAGTTTTTTTTTGTGGTGAATACTGCTTGATAGATATATACATACAGTATCTCACAAAAGTGAGTACACACCTCACATTTTTGTAAATATTTGATTATAACTTTTCATGTGACACCACTGAAGAAAGGACACTTTTCTACAATGTAAAGTAGTGAGTGTACAGCTTGTATAACAGTGTAAATTTGCTGTCCCCTCAAAATAACTCAACACACAGCCATTAATGTCTAAACCGCTGGCAACAAAAGTGAGTACACCCCTAAGTGAAAATGTCCAAATTGAAAATGCACAATTAGCCATTTTTCCCTCCCTGGTGTCATGTGACTCGTTAGTGTTACAAGGTCTCAGGTGTGAATGGGGAGCAGGGTGTTAAATTTGGTGTCATCACGCTCACACTCCCTCATACTGGTCACTGGAAGTTCAACATGGCACCTCATGGCAAAGAACTCTCTGAGGATCTGAAAAAAATTATTGTTGCTCTACATAAAGATGGCCTAGGCTATAAGAAGATTGCCAAGACCCTGACACTGAGCTGTAACATGGTGGCTAAGACCATACAGCGGTTTAACAGGACAGGTTCCACTCAGAACAGGCCTCGCCATGGTCGACCAAATAAGTTGAGTGCATGTGCTCAGCATCATATCCAGAGGTTGTCTTTGGGAAATAGACGTATGAGTGCTGCCAGCATTGCTGCAGAGGTTGAATGGGTGGGGGGGGTCAGCCTGTCAGTGCTCAGACCATACGCCGCACACTGCATCAAATTGGTCTGCTTGGCTGTCATCCCGGAAGGAAGCCTCTTCTAAAGATGATTCACAAGAAAGCCTGCAAACAGTTTGCTGAAGACAAGCAGACTAAGGACATGGATTACTGGAACCATGTCCTGTGGTCTGATGAGACCAAGATAAACTTATTTGGTTCAGATGGTGTCAAGCGTGTGTCACGGCAACCAGGTGAGGAGTACAAAGACAACTGTGTCTTGCCTACAGTCAAGCATGGTGGTGGGAGTTTCATGATCTGGGGCTGCATGAGTGCTGCCGGCACTGGGGAGCTACTGTTCATTGAGGGAACCATGAATGCCAACATGTACTGTGACATACTGAAGCAGAGCATGATCCCCTCCCTTCGGAGACTGGGCCGCAGGGCAGTATTCCAGCATGATAATGACCCAAATACACCTCCAAGACGACCACTGCCTTGCTAAAGAAGCCGAGGGTGAAGGTGATGGACTGGCCAAGCATGTTTCCAGACCTAAACCCTATTGAGCATCTGTGGGGCATCCTCAAACGGAAGGTGGAGGAGCACAAGGTCTCTAACATCCACCAGCTCCGTGATGTCGTCGTGGAGGAGGACTCCAGTGGCAACCTGTGAAGCTCTGGTGAACTCCATGCCCAAGATGGTTAAAGCAGTGCTGGAAAATAATGGTGGCCGCACAAAATATTGACACTTTGTGCCCAATTTGGACATTTTCACTTATGGGTGTACTCACTTTTGTTGCCAGCGATTTAGACATTATTGGCTGTGTGTTGAGTTATTTTGAGGGGACAGCAAATTTACACTGAAGAAATGACACTTTACTACAATGTAAAGTAATGAGTGTACAGCTTGTATAACAGTGTTGTCACATGAAAAGATATAATCAAATATTTACAAAAATGTGAGGGGTGTACTCACTTTTGTGAGATACTGTAACTCGCTCTGGCTATCAAGAAACAGGAAAAATTCCCAACGTTAAATAAATAAATAATTACATGTGTGGGACGTTTGTGTTGGAGGGATGTACATGCAGATTTCAGTTATAAAATTTGTGATATAATGACTAATATACCACAGTTAGTTCCTGTCCTCAAATCTGATTGGACAAGAGACTTTCCATGAGCACTGATGGTGTGACAGTATCAGCACTCAGACGCTTCACTGTGTGTGTATCACTCTGTGTTCATGCTGTTCTAAACTAAATCTGTTAGGAGTTACTGGCTTTATTTCTGAAATTACATATGTTAGCCAGCAGGTGGTGGCAAAAGATAATATTTTTGTGTGTAATATGAATCCGTTAACAAATACTGTGCAAAAAGAGCACGTGCAAAAAGATCACGTGAACATGGCGTACTCATAATTACCACTTTATAAGTAAGAAGTAGGATCATTTCGATAGCACATGAAGGCAGCATAATTGATAGCAGCCAGCACAAGCACAGCCAGCACATGCACTCATCCAGTCTGTGTCAGACCAGCGAGTCACGCTGAACTAAACACGCTTTTAAACTCACATATAAGATGCAATTGGCTGTGAACAAAACTGGCGGTCTAAATGTATTCATCACTTTATATAAGCCACAGAATACGAAGAACACAGAAACCATGGAGGACTCTTCTAAGATGCTGTGGAATAACAGTAGGTTTTTTTACCATATGGCTTTGCTGTCACATGCTTTTGGTTCTTTCAGGACTGGGACTCAATTTGGTACCCACGTGCCATTTGTCGGCTGCTTTGAAACTCTCACATGTGTGTGCATGTCTGGATGTGATCTAAAGAGCATTCATGTAGAGTTGCCACCCATCAATGTTTTCTTTGGATATTCCCGGGTTTTGGCCGTCTGTCATGGAAAAATAAAATTCCATTTGCAAAATTTCCGGAATTTGAAAATGTTTTTGATGCTTTCATCCAGATGAGCACTTGTTTATGTGCACTTGATTCAAGAAGACATTTCCTAAACAGCTCTTTCATATGAATCTAGAAAGTCTGAATAATTTAGTGGATCGGATCGTTTGGACGATTCATGGATATGAAGCTCTCCTAAACCATCCTCTCCCTCTTATGTGAAGCATTGGGGTTCATTCAAATTGATTCATTTTGAGTTTCATGCAAAATACTCTATGCATTATTTCACTTCTTATTTGTTGCTGAATAGTTAGTAGATGTTCACCAATGTTTTCGATTAATTGATTTACATGAATGTGTTTACATTTATTTACACGGGTGTATCTGTTGATGCTGTTTAATACTGATAATTGTATATTTTTAATAAAGATAGTACTTCAGTGTTGTTAGGCCCTATTTTTAGTAGCTTGCAGTGTAGTAACTTTTTTTAAAAAGTAGCTTCAACTCAAAATTGCTCGGGGAGAAAAAATGTTGAATTTATACATAATACAGTTATTGATTATATTGTTTGAATTAGTTATATTCTGTTCATGTCCATGAACTATAGCTTATTTTCTGAATACAGCGCACAGTCCTTATCCACCTGCGACTAAGCTTCACTTATTGTATATGAAATATTTTTTTTTAAATGTATTTATTTGTAAAGGGACAGTACAAGAACATAATTTCAGCAACAACAACAACAACAAAAAAGAAACAAAAAAAGATGCATTGTACATAGAGATTAAAGAACATGTCATTTGCATCTCAGGTCCCTATATAGGCTTTTTTTTCCTAGAAGAAATAAATAAATAAAACTAAAAAGTAAAACAAGCATTTCAAAATTGAAGAGAAATTATTAACTGTAAATGCTAAAATGTATTGTATCAAATATTAACTATATAAGACAGAATTGTATGGCTTTAAAAATAACAACATGAATGGGTCACATTTTATAAGATGAAATTATTTGTAGAACTTTTACGTTTTGATACTTAAGTATTTTTAAAACCAGGTAATTTTTACGTTTACTTAAGTAATACATTTGTGTGGTTTCTGCACTTTTACTTAAGTATGGGAATTGAGTACTTTTTCCACTACTGGATGTGGGAGATCTAACATTCCTGGCATTGTCAGTCAGGGTGGGAAATCCTTTAGGTCTTACACTCATCAAGCCACTGCAATAAGGTAGTGTGAGTTGGTTGTTTGTCATCACCATTTAAATAATCAAATGCCATACTGTACCGTGGTGGGGTTTGAATCGATTCAAACTTTAAATATTTTGGCTACTAACCATCTGTCAGTTCATAGTATTTCTACAGCCATGGAGTGATTCTGAGGTTGAGTTAAATGAATAATGTTGATTTATTCAATCATTCAGTCAGATAACAGAAAAATAATGATTTAAGATTTGTAAAAGCAGTGGCAATAACAGTTGAGAAACAGTTGCCCATAAAGGTATCTTAAAGATCACCCAATTGGCATTAGAAAAGCTTGGTCAAAAATCAAAATAATTAATAAAGAGATAATAATAAGATGATAGGTGTGAGGAATTTAAAGCTCTGCTTGAATAGAGGGCAATGTGTTATAGTGAGCAACTATAGTGCTTCGTTTTAAACCTGTTAATTGTTTAAAATATGTTGTGTTTTGTAATACGATAACCCGCTCTGCGTGGCCGCTGCGCAGAACTGACATGCATGAGTCGCCCACGGCGGGAGCGCGCACTGACAACCGATGATGCGCTTGAATGAGCCATGGGGTGCGCGCACTGACAGCTGAAGGTTCTCCGCGATGACGGACACTCCGATGGCCCAGCAGCAGCAGCATCATCATCGGCATCCGCAGCATCCGCAACCCTGAGCGCTTAGCAACAGCATCAGCATCAGCACCTCATCCATCCTCCATGCTCCAGCAGAGACGCGCAGATCAAGCAGCGCCTGTCGGGTTTCTCTCTCTGCGTCCGCTGTCCTCCGCCATCCTGCGCGAGTGAAGCTGTTCTTTCTCCAGCATCCGATCGCCGTGTCCCGTCTCTCATCTTCCAGGATGTTCTCCGTCACACGGATGCTGTCGGTGGTCCTCATCCTGGGAAACGTAATGCTCCAATATGTGTCATCTCAAAACGGTAAGCAACTAGGGACTCTCGCGTCCGGGATCTATGTGTAATCTGCTTTAGGAACGCGCAGGTTAGAGGTCGATGCCATTTTTACGATTATACAGAGACGAAATGTTTATTTTGGTGGCATATAGCGTGGAAATTCCATGCAATAAGCGTGAACATGTACAGTCGAGTGATGTGGGAATTAGTTTAGCTATTTTATATTATAATAATTTATGTAGGATTAAAAAAAAATAGAGAAAATTAATAATTTATTTATTTTTTTAAATTAATGACATTTTTTATTATGCAAATCTTAAAGAGGCATTATTTTAAAGTGCAAGGGTGATTATAGGAGTGTTTTCCTTATGTTATATTCTCTTGAGTAATGTGTTGTTTACACTCATCGCGGGATTTCACCCTTCAAACTGACATTCACATCCTTGGCACCAATGATGAGATGAGATTTCACGACTCAATTTATTGGAAAAAAATAATAATCATGTTAGTTATACTAGTAACAATCTAATGCCCTAATGTTGCTAGCTATTAATATTTAACCTAATAGTGGGTCTTTTTTTTTTTTTACAGTGAATTAATATGCAAAAAAATAAAAATAAATAACAGCTACGTGTGCAATTGCTTTTGCTGTAGTTGAGAGCTGGTTTAGAACTAAGCAGAAATATAATTGCAAAGGCTTTGCAAGTGGTGAATAATGAGCACACTGCTTGTGTGTCCCTGAAGGCATGTCTCTGACTTTACATTCTGGAGTGTCACAGCTGTGACCAGGAGAGGGCAGATACATCACCTGCAGATAAACAAGGCCAGGGGTATTCCCTGGTATGTCCAAAAGGCTGTTTTTGTGTACGCCATCACTTTGATGTGAGCATCAGCCAAATGCATTGTTATTTTTGTGCCATACAACACTGGAAATCCCATGCAGTAAGTGTCTGCAGGCAGACAGTCGATTAATGTGGGAATTAATTTAATTTATTCTGTATAATGCACTATCTAGGATCTCCCATCTGGGACTGTACTGACCATTCTTACTAGTGAAGCTCAATCGACAGCATTTGTGGCATAATGGTGATTACCACAAACATTTATTTTCGACTTCTTAATTAAAAGAAGCACATTTCTGCCTGGGTTTAAAGGCAGAAATGTGAAGCTTCTAATTTTATAAAAGCACTTACATTAATTCTTCTGTTAAATGTAATGTATTATTTGAGCTGTAAAGTTGTAATATTGGCTATAGCTTTACACAAAAAGGTTAGTAAGTGATTTATCACACTATAATCATTTTAACATGCATATTGTTTATGCCTTGTGAGTACTTCAGGATTGACCCCATTCACTTCCATTATAAATGCCTCACTGTCACCCAGATTAGGCCAAAATGTTGGCCAAGTCAAAATAATCTTTTGTGGTAATCAATATTATGCCCCAAATGCAGTCAATTGAGCTTAACTTGTATTGATCCTGAAATATTCCTTTAACATTCTTGTTTTGTTTTGTTTTTTACACCAGGAAATATTGTAATATTCTAGGCTTAGGGAGGCATTATTTTATAGTTTAAGGATGGCTATTGGAGTGTTTCCCTTATGTTAATATTCTCTTGAGTCATATGTGTGTGTGTCCTTGAAGGCATGTCTCTGACTTTATAGAGTGTGACCAGCTAGGGCAGGCCAGGCACGTTACCTGCAAATAAACAAGGCCAGGGGTATTCCCTATCTAACTGCTGAAAAAAGAGAAATAAGTGAGAGTTATGAGTCACTTTTATGTCTAAAATGTTTTTGTGTACCGCATAACTTTATTGTGAGCATCAGCCAAATGTAAACCTCAAACTTAGCAGAAGGCCATTATGGCAGCATGTCTCACAGTTCAGAATGCTTAGTCAATTTACCTAAAATGCACTTCATATTGCTGTAATAAGTGTTTTTATTCAAATAAGTCTCAATAAATTGGTTACACCAATGAAAGTAATCTTTAAGGGTCAGGAGTTGTTAAAATACTTTCTCCTATCCATTTTTAAAATGCAATGTAGTTTGACTTCCTGAAGAGTATCAACACTTTTAAAACATTGCTCTTTTATAGCATAATATACTAGACTGACAGTGTGCCAATCAGCCAGATCTGTTCGTTCCACACACAGATGTCTTATTCCGAGAGAATATAACTATGGTTCACATTATCAGGCAGGGAATTCAACTAAGTGAAAATTGTGTCTTTTCATAGTTCAATCCCTGGCATGAGTTTGGGATGGGACTGTTCTTGGCAGACAGGGGAGTGTTCTGGAAACCTGTTTGAACACAATCATATTTGTGAAGTTCTGTTTTGTGCTCCTTGTGGTGTAGAAATCAGTGCAAGTTTTTGATTTCCATGGCCCCAAGCTGACTGGATGCCTACTGGATGTCCGTGGTGGTGAAAACCACTACTGGAAGTAATGACACAGTTTTAGGTAGCTTCAGGCTAAAAATTCAACTTTATTTCCAGTGCTCGGTAAAGAAGAACCTTTAATTTTAGTAAAGTATATAATGGATATAAACCTCCAGTGTGAAGGCATTGGTGCCAGATACAGACATTGGCTATGTTTGGAATAGCTTACTAACCCACTACTCTTAATATTACTGCAATATATAGTATGTAGTCTATAATGTGCACAGTATACAACATTTCTTAATGCATAGAATGCTTGGATGACCTACTACATTTGCCAAAGTGTGCAGTATGCTACAGAACATACTGTGTGGAATAATGTATCCCTCAGTGCAATGCACTTAACTTGATCTTCCATTTCTACTTGATAAATGAACCGGAAATAATATTAGCTGAAATGTTTAATATATCTTTTCCCATTATTTGATTGGACCAAAAAAAATTGGCCAAAAGTTAAGACATCTTTACAGAAAACTTTCTTAAAAATGGGAAATAACCATTTTAATTTCCAAGATGATAACTTGCCGGCACACACATTGAACATAATGAGGTCATGTGACCAAAAAACAATGTACTGCTTCCTGAAACGTTAAGGGCTCTGGGGTGGCTGTGGCTCAGTTGGTAGAGTGGGTCGGCCACCAATCGCAGGGTTGGTGGTTCGAATCCCGGCCCGTACAACTCCATGTGCCGAAGTGTCCTTGGGCAAGACACTGAACCCCAAGTTGCTCCTGATGGCAGTCTAGTGCCTTGCTTGGTGTGTGTGAATGAGTGAATGAGTCAACCATGTAAAGCGCTTGGAATACTGATAAGGTTAAATAAGTGCTATATAAGTGCAGACCATTTATTTAGTAAGTTGTAAGATAGTATTCCACACATGTTCCTTCATGTAGTATGTTATGGTGTGTGTGTGTGTGTAAAGGTCTGCTTTGATTGTCCAGACATAAGGTCAGTGGCTCTTCTGGATAATCCAGCTATTGTTTGGTAAAGCCAAACTGTACACATTCCAGACTCGCTGTATGCACCATGGAGCACAACTGTCTGCTTTCTGGAATCTAAACTCCACTTTGATCCATAAACTTATTTAGTTGGTCAGAATTTATCTAACTGAGTAACAAGTACCTTAGTGAGAATAAGTTACCACTTTGGGTTAATTTGTTGAACTGTTTATGAAATACACTTTATTATATATTTGTCCTGGACTCATGGTCCGTACACATACACAATGAGTTGTCGTACCCCTTCTAATCATAAATAAAAACAATAAATACCAGTAATATCACCTAAACCATTTCACAATATACAGTTGATGTCAGAAGTTTACATATACATTAGCCAAATACATTTAAAGTCTGTTTTTCACAATTCCTGACATTTATTTTTTTTTTAATTGTAGAGAGAAGGTCAGAAGTTTACATACACTTTGGTGGCATTGCCTATAAATTGTTTAACTTGGGTCAAACATTTTGGGTAGCCTTCCACAAGCTTCTCACAATATGTTGCTGGAATTTTGTCCCATTCCTCCAGACAGAACTGCTGTAACAAAGTCAGGTTTTTAGTTCTTGCTCTCACATGCTTGTTCAGTTCGGCCCACACATGTTTTATCAGATTGAGGTTAGGACTTTGTGACGGCCACTCCAATACCTTGAATTTGTTGTCCTTAAGCCATTTTGCCACAACTTCATTGCTGAGCAGCCTTTCAGGTTATGTTGATATAGGACTTCTTTTTACTGTGGATATAGATACTTGTCTACCTGTTTCCTCCAGCATCTTCACAAGGTCCTTTTCTGTTGTTCTGGTTTTGATTTGTACTTTTTACTCTAAACTACATTCATCTCTAGGAGACAGAATGCGTCTCCTTTCTGAGTGGTATGATAGCTGCGTGGTAACATGGTGTTTATACTTGTGTACTATTGTTTGTACATATGAACGTGGTATCATCGGGCGTTTGGAAATTGCTCCCAAGGATGAACCAGAATTGTGGAGTTCCACAAGTCTTAGTTCTTAGTGAGGTCTTAGTTTTAATGACTTCAACCTAAGTGTATGTAAACTTCTGACTTTAACTGTAGCTATTATTAGGGATGCACCGATCCGATACCTAGATCGGTATCAGCTCCGATACTGACGTTTTTAAACGGATTTTAATCTAAATCTGAAACTGTTACGATCCACACTGTCTTTTGTTTGTGTACCTTTTATTTTTAAGTTTTTGGCACCTTTTACATTCCATATTGTCTTTTGTTTTATGCACTCTTATTTTGAAATCACTCATGTTCCTGTTTCCCAGTCTTGTCATATCCTGTTTTCCCTCCATGTCTATGTGTCTGATTTTCATTGGTTCATTGTCTAATTATCTTGTTATCAGTTCTAGTTTATCATTGGTTTTAGTTTATTGTCTTGTTATCTTGTTTTGAGTTTTGGTTTTCCATTGGTCTATGTTTCCCCTTGTTTTATATTTAAGTCCTCATGTTTACCTTGTCCCTTGTCGGTTATTGTTTGGTAAATGTTGTATCTGAATCCTGCCTTAGTCCGTGTTCCTGCCTGTGCCCTCCTTGGAAGACTCCCCGTGTTAATATCTTGTGTTTATGTCTTTATTTTCCCCTCGTGGATGTTTTATTTGTCCCCGTATTCGCTTGACTTGAGTTATTTTCAATAAAACTGCTTTTGGATCCTCGCTCCTCGTCTGCCCGCCTCGTTACAGATACTATGTGTTAGTCATTTTCGTTACTGTCAAGCTCTAAAAATGACATAAAAGAACCTTTTAAAACACAGTTAAAGTAGACACTTGAAGATGTGCAATAGCTCTTTGAATCCCACAAATATATATATAATATATATAAAATGCACGCACAGCTCCAGCGTGTGATTGAAAGGCGTTGCTCTGTTTACACACGCTCACACCTATTTTTAGCCTTCACAGTGGTGAACAACATCTTGGATGTAGATGCTCAATAGTTCAGTTCATTCATAATATGCATTTAGAATGGCACTGGAGGTGCATTTTACCAGAATTTGAATAAGAAACGAATTAAACTACTGGGATCTTGTCTACAAACAGACACATACAGGATTTCCTGGGGAGATCAGAAAGTCCAATAAAAGAGTGAGGGTTTAAAAGTTAAAGGTGTCATGGAGAGACTCATAGAGGCAGAGATATGAACTCAGTAGCAGGGTTTATTGAACAGATGATTGAAACAGAGATGTAAATTTGTGAGTAAATCTAGTTGAGCAGAGTGGCAAACAGCAGGTGAGTAATATCCAGACAGGGTATATACACGATGAACAGATAACTCACAACAGTCTTATGATACTTGATGGCAATAATGAATACACAGGTATGTTTGACATAGTAGAAAGGTCTGGAATCTCAGAGATACTATCGACTAACAGACAACGAGTGTGTTTGTTTACAAATGATAATAATATTTAAGTTGAATGGGTTCCAAAAAATAACCGTGTGAATGAAACGTGAGCTGATTTCTTACAACTAAATTGAACAAAAAAGAGATCTGAATCCTTTAAAGTCCAGAAGTTGAAAAAAAAAAATAAAAAAAAATAAAAAATACTTTTCTACTGATGACTTGTAATTACTGTTAATTTTGCTGCTACATTATCCAGTATACTAGTAAACAATAAAGTGTTTCTTAATAAGCTATACATTTATATTGAAATAATGTGTAGTTTGAGGTTTGTGTTTCTTTACACATTAAAGAGCACACCCAATTAGTTCCACACAATAATGTAAAGATATTCTAAACTGATTATGCAAAAAAAAAAAAACTGGTATCGGATCGGGATTGTTCGATACTGAGATGTCCGATATCGGAATCGGAAGAAAAAAAGTGGTAGTTATTATTAGTGGGCATGACCTTGTAGCTAGACTTTTGACTACTGGCATAACATCTGGACCTTTGGGATTTTAGCTTATTCTGACCACGAACTGCCCACTTAGACAGGAAGACACTGTGTGACTGATATGTAAAGTGGTCAACCACAATCATTTTTATACACCGTTTAGGGGCGAATTTATATGAAATTGTTCATATAACAACAACAGACAAGTGTGTAAAAAAAAAGGCATTCAAATAATTGCACGACCAACTTTGTCTTGCCTAAAGTAATAAGTACTAATTATAATTTAGACGTAATCTTTACTTGCTACTAAGTGCCTTAAACTAAACATATGTCAAGGATTTGATGCCTTTCTTAATTATAAGTATGCCATTTCGTGGTTGATTTCCCTGAAAAGTGTAAACATTGTGGGTCTGTGGCACTATCAAAACATTGCTATGTTTGTTTAAGCATACCAACCAGCCTGATTCAGCAACATTGACTCAGCCAGTGGGATGAGTTTGGGGAAGGACTGTCTAAACAATAGAAGATGAGGAAAGAGTTTGGGAAATCTGTTTGAAAACAGTCATTGTTTTTGCAATTCTGTTGATACTAGTGGCACAGAAAATTACACACTTCACCTTTAATTTATGGATCTGTGACCTAATAGTTGTACTTAGTGTGCAGACAGTTAACCCAGTCTTGGTTCTGAGTGCACACTTCCTGCAGTGGCTTCCTTAACATGCTGCGATACATTCTGCCCCTCTTACATTGCAATAATTAATCTGATTACAGAAATCAAGATGTACATTTTTGGTGTGTGTGTGTGTGTGTGTGTGTGTAGCCTAGGTGAAGCCCTGAGGCAGTGTAGTGCACTCATAAGAGCAGCAACTGATATTTGCAGGACTGTAAATGGCTTGCCTCATTCTGCTGCAAGCTTCTATTATTAGAACAGACATGCACAGCACAGAACTGTGGCTTTGTAGTCTTTTTTTTTGTGGAAGGGATTCTATTAACTCTTAATGGATGAGTTCACAGGGTGGTTTTTGTTTATCATACACACAGTGTTGTGTGGTTTTCTATTATATTCCAAAACAGACCATAATCTCACTCTGAAGGAAATGGAGATTGGTTGTGGTGTGTGACATGAATATGACTATGGAGCATGTCTAATGTAGCCTCATGAACAATTCACAGTATAGCACAAAACTCAAGGCTCTCTACTGAGTATAAATAGCACATAGCACAGCCGTGTGATTGAACTCAAGTATATGTGTTTTGAAGGAATATTTCACCCAAAAATTACAATTCTATCACCATTAACTCACCATGAAAGTTCATTCCAAACCTGTATGACTTTCGTCTGTGGAACACAATAGTAAGATGTTATGATTAAAACTTTAAAAAAAAAAAGTGTGAATATGCATATAGGTGAAATAGATATGAGAGCTACAGTGGAGAAAAATGTCAATGAATAGCGATGTACATTTCAGTCTGTTCTTTACAGAAGGCTATTGCGCATCTTCAATAGACTTGGAATATAATGCACTAGTTGTAATGGACTACTCTTTTTTTTTTGGGGCTTGACAGCCCATGTGTGCTTTCATTGTATTTAAAAGAGCAGTGTAACATTTCTACTTTTGTGACAAAATATAGTTATGCAAGTTTGGAATGACACAAGGGTGAGTACAGAATGTGATGACAACATTTTCACTGAGCAAAGTCAGAGCTGTATTGAGATGCAAGTATGTGAGAGGCTAATTCCAGTCTGCATTAATTGTTTTTAACACTGTCTAAATACAGTTTAAATACAGTCTGTATTTAAACTGACACATCAACAGAATATGTCATGTTGCATGAAATTGAGGAGGGCAGTAACTCAGACTGCCAGTTAAGATTGAACAATAATTCATATAACACCTGCGTGAGCTGTTAAGAATTTCTAGGGGGGCTTCAGAATAAATGACTCATTCTTACCACCTGTGTTTGATACTCAACATGCAATGTGCAAGAGATGTTATAAGAAAGACTTGGTGCAGTCAAGAAAAAAAGTCAACAAGATGAATAAATCATGTCTGTCTTAGATTATAAAAAAAAGAATGCACAATCGTGAATAAAATCGTGGTATAATCATACAGCAGGAGAACTTGGGATTTTATTGCATGGTAGATAACAAGCAGTCGAGCCTTTGTAATAGACAGTCAGACAGACACAGAGATAGATAGATAGATAGATAGATAGATAGATAGATAGATAGATAGATAGATAGATAGATAGATAGATAGATAGATAGATATGCAAATTAGAAGCCACACAATCAGTATAGAACACACATGATTCATTCCACTTAAACAACACTCACATTTGGTTAAATGCATTAGAGTGAATCTGATTTAATTGTGGCTTATGTTATTGGTGGGCAGACAGGTCTGCTGCTGCGTGGTTTATTGTCCTCTAGGGAGCTGCAGATCCCATTGGAGGGGTGACAAACTCAAGTGATGCTTCACATGGCACAGATATAAATGATGCTGTTAACACTTACAAGCTGCCAAATGCCACTGTGAAACACCTTTTTTATTATTTGGCATGAGATGCCCTTGATTAAAGCATTTATTACAGCCATTCATGTGAGAGTATTACAACTTGTGCTGGCTTTCGAAAAAAGATTTTTCTGCAGCGGTGGTTTTGCTTCAAGGCCCACATTTTATATTGGACATCAAGTGAAGACCAAAAACAGCACCACATTATTGTACCAAAGACAATAAAATGTCCTTAAAATCAAACATAAAATTAATAAATATTGGTATGAACTACACAGGCCAAACAATATGCAAAATTAATGACATGGGCATAATAGGAATTTTGACAATTTTGTAAATTAATAAACAACAGCAGAATTATGATTTACCAAAACATACAAACAGTGGGCAACCCATTATATTAGAATGAGTATTAGCCATATTACCAAGTGACAAATGATTGCTACATTAATATGTGCCAAAATACAGTACAGTTTGATTTGACGCACAACCTTTGCTGTCAACAACAATAGATGGAAAGGGTTTTCTCTCTTATAAAATTGTTTCATTTATTAAGCCATCTCAACTATTTATATACTATAGTAAGTTGCAGTTTATTGTTTGCATTTAGCAGTCACTTTACAGTATGTTAGTGGTACGTTTATCGTATTTTAGAGTTTGTGGTTCGTCTTAAATGTTTGTTAGCAGTGCACAGACAGCTCTTAGACAGCTCTTTGACCACTGAAAGTGACTGGAATTTAATAATCCTTAAATATGATTGGACGATGTATCTCAGTTTTCCCACTCAGAATTACATCACGAGCATAAGTTGATTTCTCTGATAGGTGCTCAATGATAAGTCTCACTTGATAAGCACTGCTGGCATAGAGACAGTGTTCCAGATGTTTCTGTTCCAGGAGAGCTAAGCAGAGAATCGCGCTCCAGTAGACAAGGTGTGAAAGCCAAATCTGTTCGTTAGGGTGGGTGAAAACTCCACACACAGATGTCTTATTCTGAGAGAATATAATTATGGTTCACATTATCGTGCCTCAGGCAGGGAATTGAACTAAGTGAAAATTGTTTCTTTTCAAAGCTCACGCCACACACTTACTGGCTTCCTTCAGAGTCTGTGTCTTAACAAATGCTCACCTGAATACTTTTGTCAATTAGAGAAACAACAGAGAATCACTGTGCAAGCATTTTGACATTGTGAGAGGGAATAGTATATCGTATCATGTTTATATTTGTCCTTTTGATTGTAGCTAAAAAACAAGAGCAAATGGTATGTTAACTCTTCATTTTAAAATCTATAATTTTTGCTATTATTGATGCAACATTTATTATATTAAAACTACCCGACACTGAATTGCTGTGTGATTATTGGCAAGATCTTAGAAAGTCTGAATTGCCTATAACACTTGCCTAAATTAATAACTAAGTGTTAACAACTAGTTTACATGAACCAATGTCTTATTGCTATTATAAAAATAAAAAAAATTGACATTAACTTGTTGAGCACAAACCATGAAATTGACATACCTGAACTTAAATGGTTGTATTTACTGAACCCTTTGGAGTATGGACACAGTTGTAGTATCTTTTGAAAGAAGACATTTTGGGCTTTATTTCACAAGAATTAATTTATGTTGTTATTTTTTAAAGTTAGAGAAGCTGAAGTTTATATTAATGGAAATATTTTGTGCTGAACATGTTTTTGTAATCCCAAAAAACAATGATAGAAGTATCAAGACAACCCAGAAATACAATGTCCTCAAAGCCACGAGTCTAAAGAAGTTACATTTCAAATTTGAAGATGATCGAACAAAAAATGAGGTTCCTGCAAGCTTTTTTCTCTGTAAAATCGCTGGAAGTGTACAGAGTAAAATTAAGGCTCCGCCTTTAAATACGACACAAAATCTGACTGCACTGCTTGGCTATTATGAATAAAACTATGCCGTATTTTTAAAAATAGACTTTGGAGACAGGCTCGTTTTATTTATGAGACTCTAATATATACGATAATATGCAGTTTTGCAACATGAATGCTGCTCAGATTGCAGTTTGTTGAAGAATGATGACGAAGAGTAATTCTTTCAGGTGAGATCTCATGTAAACAATGGAGAATATATCAATATTTCTCAGATGTATCACTTTTATGGACAAAAAGTGCTATTGGATGTTTTTAACCCAATTGACCCAAATGTGTTGAACTGGATTCATCTGTCGATTGCATTTTCATAACAAATGTATGAAGTCCCATTTTGATATTGCATGTTTTCATTTGCACTCCTGGAACAAATAACTAAATTGCTGTTTCTGGAGCATTGCTATCGTGAACAAGAGAGCGGATATCAATGTTGAACCCTTAGAAAATGATGTATAATTTGTTAACATTAATTACATTTATAGACGGTAAATTATATATTAAATGTAAGCAGAGTGGCATCACTACCGTGTGCAGGGGAATTGCGTATCAACAGGTTAAAACATTTATCAAGCCAAACCATGAAGTGTCATTCTTTCACTTAAAGATATACACTCATTGACCACTTTATTAGGAACACCTGCAATGCATAAAAACATGCAGATACGGGTCAGGAGCTTAAGTTAATGTTCACATAATTTTTTTTTTCCGATTATGATGGTTATCTCAGTGATTTCAACCGTTGCATGATTGTTGATGCCAGACGGGCTGGTTTGTGTATTTCTGTCCTGCTGATCTCCTGGGATTTTCACGCACAGTCTATAGAGGTTACTCAGAAAGGTGGCAAAAATAAAAAAACATGTTGATGAGAGAGATCAATCGAGAATGGTCAGACTGGTTTGAGCTGACAGAAAGGCTACAGTAACTCCGACAAACCACTCTGTACAATTGTAGTGAGCAGAATAGCATCCCAGAATGTAGAACACACCAAACCTTGAGGCGGATGGGCTACAACAGCAGCTTTATTAGGACCGTAGTGTTCCTAATAAAGTGCTCAGTGAGTGTAGTTTCTGACATGTAAACTAAGGTAAATAGTTGGTCTGTATGAGTGCTGTGCAGTTATATACACAGTAGCTGGGGAACACATGTTTCACGTCATAGCTGTAACTATATTGTGTATTTTAGCATGACTGGAATGCTGAACATCATCTAGGACTGGGACAATCCATTTTATATTTGTGTATAAGAATAGGCTTATATTTGAAAGATATCCATGGAATCCTCCGAGCATTGGTTCATTTGTCAATTTTGAGTTCATTATATGTCAGACACCACCTCAATCACCTTGATCACAATCTGCCAAAATGTTTCCTTTCTGGATTGTAAATTGTGAAATCACTAACCCAATATGATTTTAGATAGACATGACTGCTAACAGATTATTGATATTTATGCTATTTTGGGTTGGTGAGTTTCAACACGGTCAAATATGCCCCTAATGTAGATCTGTATCACCGCTGAAAATGAGACACTCTGTGCAGATTGCAAAACGTTCTGGACTGGTAGAGTCCATCTTGAGCAGTCAGATATTTGGAGGCAAGCCTAGCCTAGCGTCTCTGGCAACATTTATCATTTACTGAGGCTAAAATACTGTAGCTGAACTGCTGTTTAGAAACACTGAGCTTTGTTGTAAATGTGAGGTGATATTTTGGAATTGTACCCATAGGAAAGAAAAATCACGAACAAGGTCGCTTTAATATCTCTTACACAATGAGATCAAATGGAGATGTTTGCTGTTTACTGCTTCTCCGATGTTTCTCCTGAGAAAAAGACCACAGTAATCTCACATTTACATAGTTTCATAAGAGATGTCAAAAATATCTCAAACTCTGCTCACATTTGTAGGGTCTGCATTTAAAAGTCAGAGATCTCAATGTGAACTCAAATATTTCTCTTCAAATGATCTGAGCTATGCTATTCATATTCATTTTATTGCCCTATACTCGTACTGTAAGTCTTCAATTGACTCAATTGTGTCTATTTTTATTTCTTCTAAGAATTTAAAGCGTAACATCAGAGACAAAGTACAGTAGATGGTCGTGGTGGGTTCAAGTTCACCTTAGTCGAGTCCGAGTCAAGCCAGAGTCTTAAAACAATAAAGTCAGAGTCGAGTCCAAGTTCAAAAGTGACCAAGTCGGACTCAAGTCCGAGTCCATAACAGTCCGAGTCGAGTCCGAGTCAAGCCCGAGTCTTTAAACAATAAAGTCAGAGTCCAGTCCGAGTCAAGCCCGAGTCTTTAAACAATAAAGTCAGAGTCCAGTCCGAGTCAAGCCCGAGTCTTTAAACAATAAAGTCAGAGTCCAGTCCGAGTCAAGCCCGAGTCTTTAAACAATAAAGTCAGAGTCCAGTCCGAGTCGAGCCCGAGTCTTTAAACAATAAAGTCAGAGTCAAGCCTGAGTCAAGCCCAAGTCTTTAAACAATAAAGTCAGAGTCGAGTCCAAGTTCAAAAGTGGCCAAGTCGGACTCAAGTCCGAGTCCATAACAGTCCGAGTCGAGTCCGAAGGAATCTGTTCATGAATCTGAATTCAAATTGGAACCGTAAACTCAACTTCAATATTTTAAGCTTATTTTAAATTTCAGAAATATGTATACAATGTTCAATGTAAACATGTAAATTCTTCACACTGTAACCCCTCCAATGTTCAAGCCAAATCTACACCCTTTTGTCAGGTACATATTTTAACACAAAATTCACAACATTGGAACCAAAAATTCAAAATACAAACCCCAAATCTCAACATTTAAATGAGTATTCCATGTTTAATTCAAGTTAAGCTCAGTCAACAGCATTTGTGGCATAAAATTTATTATCACAAAATTAATTTCAACTCATCTCTCCTTTTCTTTAAAGAAAAAAGAAAACAATCGAGGTTACAGTGAGGCACTTATGATGGAAGTGCATGGGGCCAATTTTTGTAGGGTTTAAACAAAGAAATGTGAAGCTTATAATGTTATAAATGCACTTGCATTATTTCTTCTGATAAAACTTATGTATTATTTGAGCTGTAATTTTGTTGAAATTTGTCATTTTTTCAGTCGTTTTAGGGTTTGTTGACATTACATCTTCATGGCAAAGAAGTTGTAAAATTGGATATGACTTTACACAGAAATGGTTAGTAAGTGATTTTGTCACTCTAAAATCATGTTAACACACATATTGTTTATGTCTTGTGGCTATACTTTTGAAACCTTAACCTTCAAAACTGGCTCCTATTCACTTCCATTTTAAGTGCCTCACTGCAACCTCAATTTTTGCTTTTTTTTTTTAAGAAAAGGAGAGAAGAGTCAAAATGTATTTTTGTGGTTATCAACATTATGCCACAAATGCTGTCGATTGAGCTTAACTTGTATTTAACCCGGAATATTCTTTAAGTGCTTGTACTATGCAAGAAGTGCAGTTTAGCTGTCTGAATGTGGCACCTCCATGCTCGTGAGGAAAATTAACATTCAGAAAACACCTCGCTTACATTTTCACGTGTTGCGCGAAAACATGGATCGGCTTCTTTCAGCTCGTTGTTGAAAACGCATTTTTGCATTATTTTGGGCATTTGCGCTGACTGATATGACGACATAGAGCACAACCATTCCAATTGGACTTGTGAATTGGACTTGAGTATGAGTCCCCCAACTCCAGTAGATGGTATAATCTACAATTAATAATCTTTGTGTGAGATTCTGAGATTAGCTACAAGAGGACTTTAGATTGTAGGAGTGTCTAATTCAAGCACGTCTCAGCCAGACTGCATGTGACTAAGGTTGCTTGTTTGCAGCTAACGCCACCTGTGCATTAGTCAGCTCTGACAACTTGCTGATACTCGTGACAAACTGATAGTGGTTTGATAAACAGGAATGATGTAAAAACCATGAGGGCTTAACTGTAATCAAGTTTCAAATATATCTGATGTGAGATTCAATCATATTTCTTTCTCTGTATTCATAAAATTCACCTTTTTTGTTAGTGCTGCAGCTGCTGCCGTAAATCTTAACATTAGAGCTGTTGAAGTGTAACGCTACAAGCCTTCACAAATCATTTCATTTACAGGCCCAGTAATCTGTAAGCATTATGACTTCATCTGAAAGGGCATCATCTCTTTATATATCAGTGTTTCCCAGAATATGAGTTGCACCAATGTTATTAGCATCTGGAGTTGGATTTTTGCAAAATACTGTTTTCTTAAAAATAGTGATCAACAAATAGTGGAGTTTTAAATGTGTTATATAATACAATTTAGTCATAGAAAATACGATGTTCACAAAATTGTAGAATTTAAAGGTATTTCATACAATATTTACTAAAAATGTATTTAAATATATTTGAAAACAGAAAATAATCCCTAAACATCTTGGTGTTTCCCATTAATTACCTAGGCTGTGGCGGCCTGCCACAGTCTAATTTGTCCCGCCACAGTTTCATAATGAACCAAAAACTTTTTTACACTTTTCATAATAACATAAAAGATCTCTAACATTGTGTTTCGCACCCTTGCTTCGGCAAAGCATCTCTCACTCCCAGTCAGCCTTAGCCCCCCCCCCCCCCCCCCCCCCCCCCCCCCAATATACACGCACATGCTCACGCACACAAACACACACACTAAAACGTTAACTTTATTACCAGCGGCTCTGACAACGTAACTATTTTCAGCATCTGAAGAGCAAGTTGAACACAGGTAATCACTTTTGCTTAATTTCTTTGATGGCTCACAGGGCTCGACATTGACGCTTGTCTGCTTGTCTTGGACAAGTGGATTTTTGAGGGGCAAGTGAAAGAGAATTTGACTTGCCCCACTGGACAAGCAGACTGATTAAAACATCAATAACAAAACAAAATAACCATATATATTTGTGATAGCCTAGGCCTGTGTCACTTATTAAAAAGTTCATATTTTTATTCTGCTGTTGAATGTAATCAAGAGCATGTAATTTCATAATTCGCAAGCGATCTAGTAACAGCTGTGCCCTGTTTGATTGACAGGCGGCGTATGTGTGTGTGTGCTGAACATGCGTGTGTTACGAGAATGTTTGCGCTAATGTGTGCCTGAAAGGTCAAATACATTTAAAAAGTCCGCCAAAATGCCTGTCTTGTTGAGGTATTCATGTAAACACAGAGTGATGTCTAAAGTGAACGTAACAGCGGAGATTAAAGTGGATTTGTACTAAAATGTCGGACTTGTAAGTATAAATGTAAGCTAACAGACCTGCTGCTCTCTCGTGTGTCATAATAATCAAACGACCATAATGAGAAAACACTCACTGCACTTGACTAACTTTAGTAGCTTTAAAAAGTATTAATGTATTATAATCATACAGTAAAGACCTGTTGTAGTTATATGTTGCATAAGTACTGAAGAACTTGTAACCATTCTTCCATAATTAACAAATGAGTTAATTGTTAATTGTTATTATTTGTTGTAGTATTGAAGCTGGTATTGAGAATCGCCAAATTTCACTACAGACTACTGAAAATTTGGTATTGTGATAATGTATAGCCTTTATTGTACATGGTAGATCTTGCTGCAATAACATGATGAAATGTAGATCTCATTCCATAGAAGTATGAGCACCCGTGCTGTAAATGATGGTGATGGAGGCTTTTCTTTATTTGACTACCATACATAACATTAAATAATAATCATATGACAATAGTCTCCTCTCCTACCCAGTGCTGTTTACATTTCTGTTACAGAGAATTGAGTTGGTTGCATAGGTACACTATTAGGTTGGGCATCGGTCATAAATTTAGAAAAATAAACAACACAAACTTTGACATTTTACTTTAGCATGTAACTTAAATGTCCTTTTTTATTTTTTACTCGGACAAGTGAATGACCAATGTATTTGTCCGGAGGACAAGCACATGACAATGCTTAATGTTGAGCCCTGGCTCAAATGTATGCTCTAGTCGATTTTGTGTTTTGACCATTTGTGAACTGCGTTAAACTCTCATATACCATTGCTTTGTGGGTGTGACTTTTTTGTGGTGTCATCACCATTCATATCTATATAACCAATGTGTTTATGATTAGATTATTACGAGAGCACAACATTGTTTACAAGAGCACAAAGTTCTTCATAGATCTAGCCTCTTAATTTTGTTCTCAAAGTACACTAGATTGAAGCATTTATCTTTAAAAATGTACAAACTTTTCTTATGGGGTAGCATGCCCCCGGATGAAGACCCAAGGTCCACCCACCATAGTCTCACAAAATTCTGTGTAAATCACAGCATCGACAAGACTAATGGTAGATTTTAGAACTGACATCAGCTGAAATGACCATTCTTAATCACCAGTCAGCATGATTTTATCTTGCCTGCCCTATATATTGGCCTATCACTATGAGACCCTCAGCACATGCCTGAAAAAAAATTAGCAGGCAAAACATTTCCAAAGGAAAAATTAAATTAAAGCATTGTTTTATTTTACATACCTATTTATTCACTCTGTATTTTCTACCAAACAAGCGTACAGTGAAAAATGGCATGGAAGACATGCTAAAGGGAGACTAGTGGTTTCCTTTAGCATCTTGAGAAGGACGGTATAAATTATCCTGCCAATGCACAGAATAATGCAACGCCTCAAACGGCCCTTACAGACCTTATATATTGATTATATGCAAATGCTTTTCTTCTCTTATCCTGCCGTTTATCAACTGTCAAAGATATGTGGTAAAAATAAAAAAATTGTGCATCAATTTGAGAGGTATAAACCTGTATGTTCATAAATTTGACAAAGAGAAAGATCTGACTTCATGAAAACATTTATGAGAATCAGTCTTAAAGAAAAAACATAAAAATTATTTAATTATTTCCCTAATGTTGGTCCAAACCTGTATGTCCATAGAACACTAAAGAGGAATTTTTGAAGAAAGTTTTTTGTTTGTATACAACAATAGTTCATAGTGACCACTTCTGTCAAGCTCCAAACAGGAAATATATAGACTATGTGTGTGTGCGCATGTATATACATATATTAGAGCTGTCGAAGTTAATGCATTAATGCACGTCCTTATATGTCCCTTTTAATAAATCATGACTGTATTGAAAGCAGATGGTGGGAGACATTATGCTGTGACTTGTGCCAAGCATTTTATCAATGGAGCAAAGCAGGGGAACATTTAGATCGAAGTAAGCACACAAAAAACACAGTTAGATAGTGCTCGTAACATGATTGCAGTGGTCATTTGAACACCTGACTTGCATGGCGCACCAGAGGTTTAGTGCTTAGAATGATGTTTTAGAATGATAAAGTTTACCGGATATATTGGAAGAAATCCGCTCATCTCATCTCTAAGCACACACATTTTAAGTTCTGTTAATTCAGGAATTACTCTAAATTACTTAAAATTCTGCTCGTAATATCATGTTTGTGCTTAAATTAAATGCAAGTATAATTAGGAGAAACAGTGTGCGTTTTAAGAACTTTCTTTTACTTTTTGCGCTATAATACACTGTCATAGGCCTAGTGATTAATGTGTCATTATACCAGAGTCTCTCCTGTGAAATCCAAACACAAGTGGTCAAAATAATAAGCATAATACAACCAGTTATAATGGTGATGTGTCTCGCTTGTCCCCTTGACTGAATAACCACAAACGCGTGCAAGGTTTTCTTTTATATTGTTTGTTTACATGTTATCATGAATTTCGCGCATGAATTTCAGGATCTACAAACCTGTTAATCAGCCAGTGGTTCTCAACCCTGATCCTGGAGGCTCACCAACACTACGCATTTTGGATGTTTCCCTAATTGAACACACCTGATTCAACTCGTCAGCTCATTAGTGGAGACTCCAAGAGCTGAATTGGGTGTCAGAAAAGGGAAATATACAAAATGTGCAGTGTTGGGGGGCCTCCAGGAACAGGGTTGAGAACCACTGCTGGAAGAGTTGGTACGAACTGGTACGAGGGACGGAAATAACGCAGGCTGCTTTTTTACATGCATCCAAATGAAGCATATTTTGACCTCTCGTGAGATATTGCGATTAACTATAAGAAAACATGTAGTTAATCATGACTTAAAATTGTAATCATTTAGGGCTGTCAATTTAACGCGTTAATTCAGTGCGATTAATTTTACAAAAACTTAACGCAATTAATCGCACTTCCCCCTGACCATAATAAAGAAGATTCCTAAGAAATGCAAGCTTGTAGTACCACCTGTTTACTCCAGAGGGCAGTAAGTGAAATTTCAGCTGTATGAGCAACGCAAAGTTTATACGCTGAAGAAAACATTTTAATTATCTGATTTTTTTTTATTTATATATATATATATATATAATTTTAAAATATTTAAATATATCTATGTATAATTATATATTGATATAAATATGTATAATCATTATATATTGAATTGTTGTTATATGAGGGTCTTTCTCAGCAAATATTTGCATATGCTTTTCTATTTTCTACTTTCCTATTAATTGGGACACCATGTAATTAATTTGATTAAAAATTTTAATCGATTGACAGCCCTAATATATATATATATATATATATATATATATATATATATATATATATATATATATATATATATATATATATATATATATATCTTCCCCTCTTCTGCTGCTCACAGATCTCATCCTCTATTCGAACTGGTGTTTCACCTTTGGTTATGATATGTGAGAACCAATGCCGTTTTGGCATCAGTGACTTCAGATGTGGCACAATGCATTGATGCTGCATTTTTTAAACTGAACATAAATTTCTCATTTCAGAACTTCGTTGGAGGGGAAATTTACCAATGACTAACGACTTCAATTTTGATCTGATCCCATAAAAAGCTATCATATAACTCCAGAAGTTTTTGAATATAGCGCATGAGTCGTATGGATGTACTTTTATGTTTGACAGATGTGGTCACTATTAACTGTCATTGAATGAAAAAACGCTGTGTGAAGATTCTTAATAAAGTCTCCTTTTGTGTTCAAGGGGGGAGACAAAAACATAAGTTTGATAAAAAAAATGACAGAATTTTAATTCTTGGGTGATCTATTCCTTTAAGAACATTTTCTCTTATTTCTTTTTGAGATGATACTGGCTAGTGCCTATCAAGAGTTGAAGGTCATATTGTAATATGCTCTCAAATGAAGAGTTTACAAGAGTCCATTTATCTGTTTCTCACTGATGCATTCACATGTTGCTCTTTTATTCTGCCTTCTACAATATTCCAACTGTTTTTTCCCCCACTCATTTATGATTTGTGGCTTATTTCTTCTTGATTTGCTGTTGAATCATTATACCTATTGGTTTTCAACTGACTCATTTCTTCTTGCATTCCTTTGCTTTTCCACTCTCTTATTTCAAACTTTCTTCTACCTTTATCCTGTTTTCCTTTCCACTATCCCCCTATCTCTGAAACCCTCTTCCTCTCCAGCTGGGTTTGTGAAGTCGCCAATGTCAGAGACTAAGCTCACGGGAGACGCCTTTGAGCTGTACTGCGACGTGATGGGTAACCCAGTGCCGGAGATCCAGTGGTGGTATGCTGATATTAACCGGGCGGACTCCTTCAAGCAGCTGTGGGATGGCGCCCGCAAACGGCGGGTGTCGATCAACACGGCATACGGTGCCAATGGTGTCAGCGTGCTGGCCATCTCACGCCTCACGCTGGAGGACGCCGGAGTCTACGAGTGCCGAGCCAGCAACGACCCACGTCGCAACGACCTTCGCCAAAACCCGGCCATCACCTGGATCCGAACGCAAGCAACCATATCCGTGTTGCAGAGTGAGTGGCCTATGTACTGTAGTATCTAAATGGTGCGACATATAGTAATCTGCCACTACCTAAGAGCATAGAACTCCCCCCTCACAAAACAATTGCTATCATTTCCAACATGATCTGATTTGTTTTTATATGTATTCAGATGTATAGAACATGTTTTTGTACGTTTGAATGGACACTGAAACATGCATCACTTATATGAAGAACTTGATGTACAAGTTGTTATGAATCCTTTTTTTTTTCCCTGAGTTGAACATTTTTCATCGGCCACCCAAGCAAAATTTCAGGCTGCCAAATAAATGTAATCAAATTCGTCTCACGTTTGCTGGTTGATCAGTGCTATATGTGCTTCAACAAGGGAATCTAGCAGACTAGACTATTTATTTATTAGACTATTTAGTGGATACAGTCAGAGTAATATAACTAGTCCTATGGATAATAATAAGGTGTTAGTTAAATTAAGTTAGTTAGATATAACATCGGTGATCTTTCGCATATATTTTATACTTGCTTTGATAATTCCATCTGGATTTAATTAAAAATTACTTTAAAAAAACACTTTCTCAGACAAAGTTCCTTGGCATTTACTTATAAATAAGAGTCGAGCGGTGATACTCTCGTAAAGATACCAGTAATTCCAATTCCGACCAATTGTCGAAGGATTTGTTAAGATTTGTACATCCTTCAAGTTGTACATAAGTAAAAGGGTTTAGATACTGTCAATACGTTGATATTGTATGTTTCAGTGTCTATCCATTATAGCTATGAATACCCATGAATACAAATGAGATCACCTTTTGATTTCAGCTTATTTTAGAATGTTTTGAATTGGGACAGAATTGCATTGTTTTCTTGATTCATTCTTTATGTATTATAGTTTTGATCTTGGTATATATCCGAATGTCACTCTTCCCTTTCAGTAGTATTTGAGAATTCACTGAATTCAATAGTCATTTAGTCCCTTTCCTTTTCGGAGCCTGTTGTTGTGGATGACCACAAACCCAGACAAATCCCTGAGTCTCTGTCTGCCTCTCCTCCTCCTCACAACTCCCTCCTCACCCCACATCCTGCCTGTTTTTGTATTTCCTGTGTTGCTTTCTGTTTCTTGTGTCCTCGAATATTTTAATTTGGTTTTTATTCCTTTTTGATATTGATATTATTTAGTGAGGCTATTTTGTCTTTTGTCGTTCTTACTTAAAGGGATAGTTCAACCAAACATTTATGTTGGGCGGTATGTTAGTCTCAGTCACCATTCACAGCATAGCATCTTTTTACATACAATGAAAGTGAATGGTGACTGAGGCTGTCAGTCCCTTACATGCTACCTAATTATCTCCTTTTGTGAGGAAATGATGACAGAACTTTCATTTGTGGGTGAACTATACCTTTAAGTTCTTTTTGTTTTGTTGTTTGTTTTTTTGCCTTTGCGTGGGTTGTTTTATTTACTTCAAAGCCTGATATTGTGTGCCCTGTGCTGAGAGTAAAGCCTAACGGCGCTTTGAAGTCATGCCATGTTCTATCTGTGCATTTTGCCCTTTGAAAAGGGTTGATGGAACAGCAAGAAGACACAAGGTTATATGCCCTCTAAAGACAAATCCTTATCTCTGTAGCTTATACTTTTTTGAAAAATGAACAACATAAAGCAACATAACCTTATCCTGGTGGGTCATCTGTTGTAAAACTGACCTGTGCTCAGTCCACAGCCAGAGTTTTACCTTGTGTCTTCTTTGCATTTACTGTTTGTCTGTGATTCAGTAATGACATAATATATTCCTCCTGCTCTGCTCTATAAATATGAAGGGGTCTGATTAATTTTGTGTGTGGCTAAGCAAACATCTGACCACTGAAGCAATGAAGATCAAGGATTACTGTCCGTCAAGAGCAGCATCTCTGAGACACTTGCTAAAAGCTAATTTATTTTTTGACAACTGCAAATGTGAAAAAATGAGAGAAATTTCAGGGTGAGTTCTAAATGCAATTCTGAGTGTCCTTCCAAGGTCCTGCAAGATATTTTGCTCTATATTTTGATATATTCTTTTTGACACGAAAGAGCTAAACGAGCCGAGACCCTTTGAACTTCATATTCTGTCATTACTGACATTTAATGTTGTCATATTATATACATGTAATACAACATTTTACATGTATATAACAGGCTATACATGCCGACGATTTGGGGATAAGAATGTATAGTTTGTCAACAGGATATTGTCCAAATTTAAGGTGGTCTTTTGTTAGCTTCCCATCTGAGTTGTGCTCATGCATAGAGGCTGTCGTAGACTGTAGTGAAAACTGTTGTCATTAGTAGTGAAAGTAGCGCCCAAACCAATTGCCATGCTGATGTTGATATTTTCATCCTCAAAATGAGTGTTGTATCATTACGAGGTTTAACAAAACTTCTCTTTACAGTTTTCTACCAACTCGCCTAAAACAGTCCGATTGGCCAATGATTGTAAGCACTGTTTTTTTGCGCACGGGCTGTACGGAGATTCCGGGTCTGGTTCGTGGAGGAATCGCCAGTGGTGGTGCACAATGATTAAATCCACTGATTGACCATTCACTCTTTCCTTTTATTAGGTGTCCTCCAAATGTCCTTCACATCACGGTACCTCAAGATGTCCTCGTATCTCAATCAAGAAATCTGGCAGATATTTTTGCTGGTGTGTATGTAGGCCGGGTGCCTCATGTTAAGATGAACACGTTGAGGTGAGAGTAGGCGTTCTGACACTGGCCGATAGAAAGGGAGAGAGATAGTACTGGTAGTAGCGCTCCCCTAGGATAAAGCAAACTGCAGGAAGAGGTGTAGGGAATGCTAATTGGAGTAGCTCGCGGCACACAGCTCATCCGATGCCCCTCCCCTGAACTGGAATGATATCTAGAGCTTTACTGTACAAGCCAATCGTTGGGTGATTATTGCACTCTCTTCTTTTTCCATCTGTGTTCTCTGGTTGCTATGGTAGAGCTGCCCGGTAACAGAACGTGAGGGCCCGGAACAAATGAACTGAGAGAGACCTGCTCAACTGCACGGACACCTGATTCAAATAAAGTCTTGTAGTATAAATTTAGATCTATGTGGCAGTTAGTTTGACATTTTGGTAATTGTTATTATTGTTAATTATTATTCTTATTCGATTCTGAGTTCTGTAGTACAATATGTTTTACTGTAAAATAGTAAACATACTGTACTACATATAAATATTATTCATATACATAGTGTCAAATATGACATGGACATTTTCTTATTAGCATTATTACTAGGTATGCTTCAAAATTTTGGCCATTTTCTAACTGAAAATTTTCATCTTGGCATTTTAAGACAGATGCAAATGATATAACTTATACTGGATATAATGGAAATGCCGGCTGATGATGTCTGATATATCTCGGAAGGACTGTAGGTAAATGATGCAATTGATGATGATTGCACACCTTCGTTGTATGATATGTGAGATTCTAGAGCACAACTCAAATTCCAGGCAGACAACGTGATGGTCGTCTCGTTGCACTCTGTACATGCAAACTGAGGTTAAATGCAAGTGCATTTTTTAATTTTGATTCCTGGTTGTGCATGCACAATGTTATTTGAATTGCATATGTTCTTTTTTTAATGCTTTTATTTGAAACATTCTCTGCCAAGAATTTTCATTTCGGTTTATCGCAAACTATTACTTTTAAGGTTATCATTACATTATTGATATTAAGCATTAGTAAGAAGACCTTATATTAATTTTGATAGTCCTTATTTTAATTTTGTCCCAATTAGGAGTTTTTTTTAAAACCTTAAGGTGAGTATGTGTGTGCTTAATCAACAGCAAGGAACATGTGCTAAACTTCCTGTAGCATGTAGCCTAAAATTAATGTGATTATATTTTGTTAAATTCTGACAGTAAAAATCTTAAGTGCAAACACATGTTACACATTTTCATGTGTATGTTTTCATATGTCCAATTGTATACATTCCTCCAAACATGTGCACATCAGGAAACACATCAGAAAAGGATACGATAAATGTCCACCAGGTCTGTATTTTTTAAAATTCTCTAATGGTCCAGTACTTTGTCTTCATTTCAGAGCCAAGAATCAATGCTTCAGATCAGGAGATTGTGCAGCCTAAAACTGCACAGGAAGTGCCCATCACTCTACAGTGTAACCTCACCAATTCGCACAGCATGCACCAGGGAACATTCTGGATGAAGAACAAACAAGAAATTCCGAACACACGGACCAATCACAAAAACACAGAGTATAAGTGAGAGTTCACATCTACAATTTAACTTTAACTTTTTCTGTTGGGCTCACATAAGTAATATTCCAGGTTATTTGCAACTTAGATTATAGTTTACCCCAAAATTGTCAATTGTATTTACTCTTTCTAATTGTTAGATCCAAACCTGTATGACTTTCTTTCCTCCTTGAAACACAAAACCGCACTAAGAAACTGAACTGTTGGGCATATGAATTTTCAAAAAGATACAGCGGTTCAAAGTGTTATAAAATATAATGAGAAAGGTTATATGATTTTATATATATATATATATATATATATATGATTGTATTCGCACAGCTCTAATTTACATAGAAATACACTTAATAATATCAAGCATGTCTGAGATGAGTATTTTACTTCAAACTTTATAGGATGCTCTGAGGAATCAGGATATTTGAGCACAAAATCTCTTTAGTAACTTGTCTTCTCTGAGTTAAGCCTGTGTAACTGAACCTCAACACCCCCCGACCCCCCCACCCACCACCAGACCTTTCAAAAACTCTCCTCAGCCAGCCAAGAATGATGTGGCGAAAGGCAATATCCTGTCAGACTGCATGTCACAAGCAAAATAGAGACAGTTCCATCCAGAACAGACAGCACTGTGCCAACAGCTCTTGCACTGTGTAACTATGTCCCCCTTCCATGTTCCCAATGCACTGTTCTGTCAAAATATATCTTCGCATAGTGGGCTGTCTGAAAGTTGCATTGTGAAAATGTTTTCCTCTGATTATTACAAACAAATCCAATACATTTAACTGATTATAATCAGCTACTTAAAGTCAAGATTAAACAGCATTCGTAACCCATTTTATTTCTGTAATGTGACAAATTTGCATGTGAAACAGGATATGCAATGAGAAAAACATTGATTCTATCCATCAGGACTTAGATCGTGAAAATTCTGGGATAAAAAATAAGAGGGCCTTTTGCCGTCACCCGAAGAATAGTTATTTTAGATGCGGAGCAAGTTATTTCATTTTGATAAAAGATTACAAAGATTAACTTTTTTTTATTTCGATTACAAAAATTAACTTTTTTAAATTTGTATTTAGAAGGTAAATAATCATTTTCAATGAATAGCGATTTCATGTTGACTTTAAGATGTGAGTGATTCTCTGTTGCTAGAGTTTACAGTGAAGTTTTCTTTTTTTTTTCTTAGGATAAATAAACCAAGGGCAGAAGATTCTGGCGAATACATGTGCGTTTACATCTTTAAGTCGGCTCCAAATGTCAGTGCTTCCATTGAGGTCAAAGGTAAGAAATCTTTTCCTAGCTATGCCTTACAACAGCTTGCAACCATAGTCATTCAGAACATAGTAAATTATGTACAATTATGTGTAGCAGGATTTCAGGATTTCATTGTGGGCGGAGCTACCCAACACAACGTTGCATAAATAGAAACCAAATAACCAGCAAAATGTCCTGACGCTCGTTGTTGATGATTAGGATGAATACATTTACATGGAAGAGATTTTTATGGCTTGTTGCTTTATTGTGTCACTTCTGTTTAGGACATGGAGTGAAATTCATGAACACACCATTAGGACCATAGAAATGCTGTTACTTTACAATAGAGGCTTAACCCTGTGTTATAATTAGGTATTGTTTGGAGTTGTAATTAGCCTCTTTTCACCTTAAAATGAACTCACTTGAGAGACACAACTCAGGCCAGAGTAATTTTGCAGGAGTAAATCCAGACAGTCACGTACAGAAGTCTCACTGTGAGCGATCCCATCTCATTAGAGTTGCGTTCACAAGGCGGGTGGCATAGTGACACTCAGATAGCTGCTGTCACTTATCAATCAGGGCAGCAGTCATCCGCCGGGGACGGTGCGTAATTGACATGAAAAAATGTCACAGTGCAAAAAAAAAATCTTAATAGTCCTAAATGGTCCTTAATTTTCTTTTAGCAAAATACAATTTCTCATTTTTATATTTTGAGTTTGCAGTTAATGTGATCAAGAGATGTTCTAGACAGGTTTCATGAGATTCAACCATTTTAGAGCTTCTGGCAATTTTATGAGCAGTAGAAATAAAGCTCTTTCCATTATCTCATAGTGCTCCGGTGTGCAGACGATACAAATAATTTTTAAACCAGCCAGTTTCCTTTATATTAAGTCAGTTTTAATCTACACTACAACAGTGCAAGCATCCCTCACAGCCATAAACCCCAGAGATCTGACACAGTCTGAGCTTGCCTGTGTTCCCCACAGTTAAGACAGATTGTTGTAACACTGCCGTCAAACGCACTGAGCATGCCCAGACCGTTATGTCAAGGCTCTCTCTAAGCGTTACCTGGTTACGTAATGTGACATCGTTGTCTGCTTTGGCCAGCTTTTCTGCCCGCAGCTTGTCAGATGACAGCACACAGCTCATGTGCCACAAGCTCTGCTCCGTTAGAATGGCAAGATAAAGAACCGCGCAAAACTGGAGCCTTAAGACGTCTCAAGAGCTGTTTGATTCTTTTGTTTGAGTCTTTTTTAATTCATGAACCAATGCTGCGTTTGTGTTGCTAGACAGTTTATTGACTAATATTGTATAATATTAATCATGAAAACATGTCAGTCCCCCCCCCCCAATTTGGAAATGTTACTTTTTAATATTTGTTATGTAATTCCCCTTATTCTAAACGGTGAATATCAATATGTTTCTCATTGCTGTAATGCAGTCATCTTTATTACAGTTAAAAATTCCTTAAACAATGATTTCTTTTAATTAAAATGAGCATAAAGACAGTATGTCCGGTGTACGTTTGAATGTGTCCCACTTTGCAGCCTGTCCATCCCCCAATCGGTCGTGTATATTGCACCTCTCTCTCTCTCTCTCTCTCTCTCTCTCTCTCTCTCTCTCTTTCTCAGAGTCAGCAAAACATTATTGGCATGATTGTCTCCATTAACAAAGAGCCAGTTAACATGCACACCAATACACGGATAACTCCTAAAAATCATCTTATTTAAAAAATCAGACAAAGCAAATTTATTTGAAATAATCTAGTTATTCTCTGCTTGGACGTCAAACCATGAAAAGGCATGCGAAAACAATTGCACACATTGGATAAGCCAGTAAGAACGCCGGTAAAGGTGTTTACTTGCAATGCGGAATCAGAGTAATGTGTAAAAATCTACCTGTGTCGATTGGTTTATTCTTATGCCGTTTATGACATACCGATAAAAGAAAGCCGTTTAATGCGTTAACATGACCACAAACATTGTTGGCTTATTAAGCATAATTGCTGTACGAAAGAGGCAATACAAGTAAATAAGATACATGAAATGAAAAGGAAAAAAGAGACACTCTATCTATCAGTCTCTCTCTCTCTTGTTTCACCACTCTAAGGCAACAGATGGAGGCTCGCTTGGTGGGTTGGGGTGGGATTAAGACTCTGGATTCACTCCCAGTGTTTCTGTGGCAGGACTTTATTGTCCACTATCATAATCTGCCCTGAGCAGTCATGTTTCAACATTTACACTCTGTACATCTACACTTTGCAATGCTTTTGTGAATATAATTAGATTTATATGCCCAGTAAACAGATCATTCTGCTCTGGTGGTGAAATCTAATTAAATCACCTACTTTAAATCACGTCAGGTGAAATAATACCCAGACTGCACCTTTACGTGTTTATATTTAGTAACGTCCTATTAAGGAAGTATGCTGATGCGCCATCTGTTGTGTGTGTGTGTTATTTTTAGTGCATATATATTTCCCTGTGTTACAGTACCTCTGCCTGCTCTGCATGATTTCCTGTGTCAATACTTTATATTCCATCTGTTACTGATTTCCTTTGGTTTTCAGTTACAAAGGCTCTTTCCTTTCAGAGCAAACGAGATGCCCCACAAATAGCAGCGTAGAACAGCTACCAGCATCCCAACACTGTTACTGATCTCCCCCCGCATTGATCACACACTTCCGCTGTCGATCAGTATTTGAAAGCAGGCCAGTGTGAGTGTGTAAGAGAGAAAGTCTCAGAGACACGCTGTGACTGAGGATAATGCCGAGTTAAGCTCCAGCTTGCTTTGACACACACACACACACACAACACACACTCTATCCTTACTAGGCACATGCACACCATAATTTGAGCTGGTGATGTCAGCCAAGTTCCAATCCACGCCCTCTTTAACCTGCACGTTCACCATCTCTCTAGTGCAAAAAAATTAAGGTACCACTTTACAATAAGGTTGTATTTGTTAACATTAGCTAATACATTAAGTGTCATGAATTAATAATATTGGTTAATGTTAAATTATAAATTACTATTGTTTATCGATAGATCTTGTTAGTTCAAAATGCATTAGTTGACGTTAAAATACACAACTTATAATCCTAAAAACATATGTAGACTTACTTTGTAGAAATAAAGAAAAATGAATAAGTGGCTCAAAGGTATTGTTCGTTGTTAGTTCTTGTTCACTGTTGCGTTAAATAATGTTAACATGCACATCAGTATTGTAAAGTGTTACCACAATAATTTTCTTAATCAGCATTATTGTTGTTTTCTTGGAAAAAATATCTAAACCCTTAGAGCAACATCATTTGTTAACTTGTTTTATGCAGAATGAGAATGAACCAAAAAACATTTCACATGTTTCTTCTTGTTTTAAGTATGGATTCAATACAAATTAAGCCAGATTTATGCTTAAAACAAGAAAAAAACATGTGAAATGTTTTTTGGTTCATTCTCATTCTTCTTTAATAGCGGGGAGGGAATCACAGCACTTTTGTAGATTAGCCACAGAAGGTTCTTTGTTTGAAAATCAGTGGGGTTGGGGTGCTGTCATATTTCCTAATTCTGGAGAATATTTATCTGCTGGGGCTTTGTGACATTGAGCAGTGACAGCTCTGTATTATCCAGTGAAGGGGAATAATGGTGACTCAGCACATCAGAGAGGGGAAGCCTGAATTATAACGCTCTCGGGGTTTGATTTTAATGAAGTTTACGCCATCTTGTTTCCATCAAATCATTTCTGGTGTTGTGATCTCAAGATCAAGCACAGTTGAGATTTTAAAAATATCGATTTTTCATCTTGGATGCGAAGCAGTCAGTGAAGCCTTTACTAAGTATCTTAAAAGATAACTTTTTGCCTTCAAAGATAGACCTGTCTCTTTGTAAGTAATGGACCGATACATCGGCCAGGCTGATTAATTGGCAGATATTTGGCCATTTTTTTGATCATCAACATCTGTCGATAACTGTGAGTGATTGGCCAAATAACAGAAATGATCATTCCACATAGTGTCTGTTTTAAAATCTGCATTCAGCATTGTTTTTTGTGGGTTTTGAATTTACATTATGTAAAATAATCATTTATTTAAATGTACAAATTTTCTGTATCTTATTAGCTATCATTAGAATGGGCATCGGCTATTTAAAATAAACCAATTTGGCTGTCCACTATTGTTTGTCTAGTGGATTCTTTAAGTAATGCGCAAATGATATCTTGATATCTTGTGGTTGTTAATGGGAATGTTGCTAGTTCGATCCCCATAAGAATTTAATATTTTGAAATTTACTATAATTTTGAATAAACATTTTGTAGATCTGTTTAAAAAAAATACAAAATTGACAAATGAGTTATAATATCTTATGTTTTGAAGTGATATTGTAATATTGGTTTTCAAGAAAATGTATTTTAGTTTTAGTATGTTTTTTTTTTTTTACCGGAAAACAAGACAAAAATCCTGGTTAAGAACATTATGTTTAACACTGAACTGACAATATATTGGGAAGGTTGCTGGTTCGATCACCCTAAAAAGTGAGACGCGTACCATTACCATTGTGTTCTTGGGCAAGGACAGTTGCTCCAGGGTATTGTCTTGTTAATAACTTCACGGCACTGTTCTATGGCGACATCGCCCTGGTCGCGTAGCGGTAAATAAGGATTGTAATCCTGGCACAATTTACAATCTGTTCATAATGCTAGATAAGCCCAGACAGTTTACAGTACATGCTTAACTTTCTAATTCTAGAGAATTACAGAAACCACTACAACCGGACCATATGAAATGTTGTAATAAAAATCACACAACATAACAGATTCAGAATGTCAAGAATAGATGAAGAGAGTTATGAATAAGGGAAAGTAATGGGACAATTTCAAATCTAATTGAACCTTTCCTCTTTCTACTCAGCTGCTCCTGAAATCACAGGCCACAAACGAAGTGAGAACAAAAAAGAAGGGAATAATGCAACGCTATACTGCAAATCGGTGGGATACCCACATCCTGTTTGGATGTGGCGTAAGAAATTGGGCCGCGGATCTTACATCGTAAGTAGCTAAAATGTAGGGTAGCAAACATTATAAAAACAGCTATAAAGCAGATTTCAGTTTAAATGTTTAATCTTAAAAGTTCTTTAAAAGCGAAGTGTGTAATTTTTCAGTGATTTAATACTTTCTCCTCCCAGTTTAATATGCAGAGACAACTGTAAGTAAGACTTTCGTAGGTTGATCCCCTGAAAATTGTAAATACTGTGGCTCTGTGGTGCTATCAAAACATTGCTCTGTTTGTTTGAGCATCCTGACTACCCCGAAAAAGCAACACTGGATCAACCAATGGTTTGAGTTTTGGGCAGGATTGTCTGTTTTCGAATAATAGTGTTTAATAGTAATAAATCACTATTTCTGCTAGTCCGTGTGGTGATGCTATTGGCACTGAAATTACACACTTCACCTTTAAATAAATGAGGACACAGCAGCATCACAGATAAACTCATGTGCTTCCAACATTGTGTAGGACATTGATAACAGCACTGGCCGATTTTTCATCATCAACAAACATAATTACACAGAGCTGAACATCACCGACCTGGACATCAGCACAGATCCGGGCGAATACGTCTGCAACGCTTCAAACATCATCGGCTCGAAAGAGTCCATGACCATCCTGCGGGTGAGGAGTCAGCTCGCCCCGCTGTGGCCTTTTCTGGGCGTCTTAGCTGAAATCATCATTCTGGTGGTCATTATTGTGGTTTACGAAAGGCGCAAGAGGCCAGACGAGGTTCCTGATGGTAAGTAGCGCTGTGCTTTATTCATTTTTACTAAAAGGTTTTTTGAAATGCCAATCATGACTAGGAGCAGTTCCTTATTTTTGCATAAAAAAACACCGCACTGTGTGTTTTTGTTGTTTTCTAAACATCCGTATCACATTTTACATAGATTAAATTGTGTAAGATAATTACTTCAGTTTTGGTTTTATTAATTATTATATATGTTAAAAAAATTATTTTTTTTTTTTACTGCATTATCTGAGAAAGAATTTGTTTCATATGTAACCCAAATGGATATTATAACTTAAATATAGCCAAATGAATCAGAATCGGATCAATCAGGAAATCTATATCGATTCCCAGTCCTATTTATAAAAAGGTAATTTTCTCTTTTTTTTGACAATTTTTGTAAGCATTACATTTGGCTATATTTACAGTATGTTGAAAAGAAAAGAAAAATACTTAATATATTATATAAATAAAAAAAGATTGTGTATAATGAACTAACAATATAATAGCATTCTGAAGAGCTTAATGGGGCAATTGTTTAGGTAATAGATCAGAAAATTATGTAAATTGTTCTTGAAATGTGGTACTGTACCTACAAGCAAACACAACTTTGATGAAACAACTGGGCTGGTATCTTGGAATACATTAAGACTGTTTTAAAGAATGAAGCAGCCATCAATAATATATTTTAGAAGCAGGTTGTTAGTGGGACATTCATGGGTTGGGCTGTTAGCACGAGGGTAGTTGCACAAGTGAATATTCATGAGTGTTGAGTCAGATGAGAACCACAGGGAAATACTGATCTCTATGTTTGACCACGTTCAGCCGGCCTCTACTAGAAAAATAAATCAGAACATTAGCTGCCTTGCTTTTGTACACTCTTAATGAATAACTGATGCTGTCATCAAATACACAGGATTCTTTTGTCTCAATAAGAAAACAAGAAATGTTAATGGAGTTGACTGATTAGTGAACAAGATATATTTTAACATTTAAAGGAATAATTCACCCAAAAAGGAAAATTAATAAGTACCCCAAACTCGTATTATTTTGTTTCTCCGTGGAATCCAAAAGGTAAAAAAAAAAACATTTTCAATAATGAAAGTAAAAAGAGACTGTCTGTCAGTATCCTGGGTTTTGTCATCATCAAAATTTAAGTGGTTATTTATTGAAAATCTTCCTGTCCGCTGTAGCTCTCAAATCAAAGTGGACTTTGATTCTCACATCTCATTGCGTGTCTCATTAATGGCGTTTACAATTAATAAAACTTTTGATGTCCATTTCAGAGCTTCGATAGGGAAGATTATCAGTGAATACCAATTTAAATTTGTGTCTGTTCCTCAAACAAACATCTTATGACTTTAGAGTACTTGGAATATAAGTTGTATGGATAACTTTTATGGAGCTTTGCTGCTTTTTTTTGTGTCATTTTGGAGATTGACAGACATTCACCTTCATGAAATGGAAAAAACAGACAGCATTTTCTTAAATAAATCACCTTATGTGTTGTATAGAAGAAATAAAAAAGTCATACAGGGTTTGGGAGGACATGAGGGTGTGTAAATGATGACAAAAGTTAAATTTTTAGGTGAAATATTCCTTTAGAGACTGTTTCTTTTCAATCCCATTCTGTCACACTTTGGCCACAAGGGAAGTGTTGAAAAGGACAGTAAATAATCCTAATAACTAGAACACACAGCCAGTGAGCTAGTACGTCTAAACACGCTCCTTTCTTAACATGTTGAGGCTGTGAGTGTCAGTCTCTGAAGGGATGCAGTCAGGCATAGCATAATGCTAATTTGACCTTTGCAGAACTGCAGAAGGGAATCACAGAGCCAGGGGTGGTCAGTAGCTACCCTTTAAATGTGTTGCAACATTCACTAGATCCTAGTGACTGAAACAACTTATATCCTATCAATAAAACCATGCTGCTTGTTCTGCTGTTTTCTGCTAAATTATAATGGAAACTCAAGATGCATCTTTCTCATTTTGTATTGTTACATTTTTAGAAATAGTAATCAAATCCGACAACCACCAGTAAATGTTTGTTGGCATACATATCTAGGAATAAATTGCATTTAATTGCCATCTATGGGATTTGTACATGCAATGAATAATTTAAAAGAAGAATATATTACAGTCAACATAGTCACAACTAACCTTGAGGAAAAAAATTAGAAAAGATATGTTTTGCCTGTTCATACAAGAAAACACTTTCAGGGCAGTAACTCAGTAAGCGCAATTCTTTAGTGAATTAATTACAGGTAACAATATTGCTTTCCTTCCTAATAATATTTTACGTTTTTAATATATTTCAAAATGATTGTAAAGACCAGCCTGTAATTCACAACAGAATGTCTCTGCTTTCTATTTAATATAATGGTTTAATTTAATTATGGGTTAAATTTTGTTTTTTTCTTCTCCATGTGGCATCATATTCTTTGTTGTTGGTAAGTTTGAGAACCTGCATGTCTTCAGACATTTCAGCGTTTTATTTGTTTTCTGTTCATTCAAGCTGTGATGTCCACTTGTGCTTATTTAATGCTCAAAGGAAATTAAAAAAAAAAGGTCTGGGTGTTTGCTGCAACACTTGCAACGATTCTCTACTGTTACGATTATGGTTCATTATTATTCGAAATATTTTTTGAGTTTTTTGGGAAATGTAATTCGTTAAAATGTAATCAACAACAACAACAAAAACCCTTCATATAAACAAACTTGTCTCTTTTGACCTAGATTCCTAATGAAAAAATGAGCACTACATGATAGTAACAGATGGAAAGGAATACAAAGAGAGAGAGAGAGAGTTTGTGTTAATTGCCATCACAGATTTGACTGAAATTCAGAAGTACTAAACCTAAACTAAACCTTCCACTGTTGCAGCTTTAACCATAACATTCTCAAATACGCCTGTTTGTTTTGCTGCTTTGGAAAAAATCCCTGAATGGCCTCTACAGACCCTATGTAACAGAATAATCGCATGCAAAACATAATTAAGGAGAAAAACTTCCTCACATCTTGCATGAACGCCATGTTCTGTTTTGTGGTATGAGGCAGATTTGTTCCCAGGAGATCGGGTGTAGGGAAGGGTAGGGTAGATTAAGGTAGATTATATCTGCCCACAGATTTATCAACAGAATCAGAAATGATAACATAATGCAATGATGCACATTACAGCTGAAATCCACGTGCCAGGATGTTGTAATTTTAGCAGCGCTGACCTTTACTCCTCTAGTGGTTTGGAATCTGTGAGCTGATAAACTGACATGAGTGATTTACTGAATTATTTAAGTGAATTACTGCTTGACGCAGTTCATACTGATAGCAATTTTTTTGGAGGCTGCCTCGTCGCATTGTTTGTTGTTTATGGGCATTACAGAAATCTGATCACAAATGTGATGTATTACCAGTAAAATAAGGTTTTGACAAGGAAAGTTTTCATGCTGCTAAAAAAAGAACATTCTGAAGGGGAAAGCGTTTGTACACAAATTGCAGTGTATAATGCATCATATCATAAACTAGATCAACGACTATTATTGCATGCATCAAACTCTTGAAATGCAGACATTTTCTAACTTTTTTTTTTGTTGATTTTTTTTATTTTTTAGATTTTTTAATCTAGCTCATTTGCATTAAGGTAAACAACTCTGCATCGCATCACCAATGGTCGTTCACGACACACTCAAATCGCTGACTTTCAATGTAAACTAATCACTTGGGAGTCATTCTGACCATACACTTTATTGCTCTAAAAAAAAAAAAGAAAGATGCAGCACAAAAAAGAGAAACGTATCTTTTAATTTTGACAGCATCTAAAAAGGTGGCGTACGTGTGCGAGATGCTAAAAGAAAAAGTGACATGGCGCAATGGTCAAAGACATCAGTCTAGTCTAGTGCATGTTTACATAGAAAAACAACTGTAAAACAGACATATGGGAAAAATGGCACTGGAAAGGGCCTATTCTGTGTGAACAATCCCTTATGGGTACTTTGTCACTTTAAATCGCCTGTCAGTGTGACTGGCACATCACACTTGGGTTCCTGACTCATTAGTCATATTTGCACAGCAAGCACATTTGTTTTGGTCTGTCATATGTAGTAAACTGACAGATTTTTGTTCTGTGTTGTTTTTGAATTGGCAAGAATTATTAGACTGATTTATAATAGTATGTGCCAAAGAGTCATATTGTTCTACAGTATGTCAAACTTTCATAACCTGCTTTGTGTTCAATACTGTGGAATGCTGCTGCCTGTGGCCGCCGCATGTGCTGTTATACATTCATACACTAACCAAAACTGTCCATTTGTCTGTGGAAAGAGCCATGCTTCTGTTCTTCAGTGACCTCTAGTGACCTTACTACACCTTTCTGTCAACTACAACTACTGTCCAAGCATCTGAATATGAAATGTTATTGGTTGTTTTGTGGTTTTTAATCAATTTGCAGAGTAAAACTACTGGCCAATTAATTTCCTTGACTTTTCCTATTGTTTGTGATTACTGGAAAGTGATTTTTAGCAATTTTGAGCTGATTAAATTCTTTAAAGCAGAGTATAACTACAAAATGTGTTTAATTTAATCATTTCAATGACTCTGCCAAGCTTCAGTCTTAAAATTCCCTGATATTTTGGGGTTTCCATCTATGCGGGAATCCCATTTTTAGCTTTAGTGGAGGCGGTTTTCCCCATGAAATATCTAACATTTATAAACTTTCTATTTGCATCCCAACTGTGACATTATGAGCCAAGACAGAAAGAATCTAACCATTTAAGCTTTTAGTCTTACAAACCAAATGCATTCCTAATTTATTCAGAAAATGCATTTGGTTGCTGTTGCATCTAACAGTAACCATTTAATGTGAATTATCTGTTTATAATACCATTTTACGTTACATAAACTTTACAGAACTATTTCATTACAACAAAGGTTCAGTGCAAATATTAGTGTTATGGTTTAATATGAAGTCTTTTTTTTTTCCATGTTTTTCTGTGCGTCAACCCTGTTGAAGATGATGAACCAGTTGCACCAATGTAAGAACTCTTAATTGTGATAATAGAATAATGTCTATTAAAACGTATCTATGATTCATTTAGATGTTTAAAATTGTTTATTAATTGTGAACTTTAAATCTTTGTCCTTTAGAAAAACAAACTCCACAAACAACCACAAAGACAAAAATGTAAGACAGCGGAATGCCAACTGAGCCAGCGGACCAACGTACTACAGAAGAATGCTGAAGGTTTAGAAATTAAGATTAATACTTAATTATCTGTATAATACATAACAGAATCTGGATTTTGTCCAACCATGTGTCTTAAAGCTACAATGGAGTTACAAATGAAACACAACATACAAACATAAAAAAATAAAAAAAAATCACTAAGTCTAAGTCACTATTTCCAGATGAACAACTGCATATCCCGACTGTACAGACGTTTATACAAGAAGAGGAGACGCTCATGGCGATTTGCAGTGATGCATATCCTGCCTCACGAGGTGAAGAAAACAAAAACAATGACAGCATTACACAGGCAGAAATGAACAATAAAGTCTGTCTGTCTTTATGTATGCCTTATTCAGGCTAAGGATCTGTGTGAATGTGTGGACACTGACCGAATCATTCTAAAGGTGACAAGGATTTTTTTTCCCCATGTGCTGTTAACTTTGAGTTTTTTGTTCTTTTATCATGCCCTCCTGCTGCACTGAATCATGTTCATATCTACATGTTGTCTTGAATGCATGCAATAACATAATCGAATAAGGTTCAAATATTGTTTTTCTATTGTTACTTATTACTTTGTGGTGTTGCATCCAAATGAATAACCAGTGTGTGTGTGTGTGTGTGAGGAAGTATGTCAGCATATCAGCACGTGTGAGTGTTTTTAAAGAAATTTAAATGGATTAAAAAAAAGTAACAAGTCATTGAGAACTTTGTACAGTTTATCATATCACTAGAAAGCAAGAACCTTGCAGAGCAGTATTTAATCAAAAAGAGCTGATATTGTATTAAATGACAAAATGAAATGAATACATGTAACATTTATTTTCTAGAGTACTTTAGATGTCTTGTACATTGTGGTGCTGTAAATGTTCAAATACTATGATAGCATCTGTAAAAAGAAGAAAAACTATATCTTTTTTTTAAACCTCAATGTCTTTCAAGTTTCTTTTTAGAGATATATTAATTATTGTACAGCATGGCTATAATCCTATGCAATATGTATTCATATAGACCTACTGGCAATTGTAAGGTGGGGCGGGTTTGTTTCATTACAGAGTGTAATAAAAAAAAGCTTTAATAGGACAGGAACAATAGGGGTGATTCGCATTTCAAATGCAATGCTGTAGTTGCATGTCAACTGATCAATATCATGAATATCACAATGACAAAGGACCAACATTCAAGGGAGGAAGTGGGTGGAGCTAAAGCCATTACAAACTATGTGAAAACAATTGTTTCCTTTTTCAGAATAAAGGTTCCAAAATATATTTGTGTTTCTGTGTTGTTTTGAATGAATGGTTGGTGTGAGTTTTAACATGAGAGATGTTTTGGACTGTATAAAAATTGACCCTTCACTAAGCCCAGCCTTAAAAATATTAAATACGGTCCAATTCTACCTTAGCTACTTTTGCCATTCGCCATTATTATTAGAAAATCTTTTGGTCTTTTCTAATGTACATCTATGTAAGACCTGTGTTTTTGGATAGTTTTAAAGAGAATTCAAATGAATAAATCTTGAAAAGTGCATGTTATGGATTAAACTATCCATCAGCCCTCATTCTCTAATGAATATGTTTAGCATCAGTAATGACACCTATATTTGCTTCAAATAAATTAAATGGTTAGTTCAGCCAAAACAAGTCTGCCATTAGTTATTCACCCTCATGTTGTTCAAATCCCATATTCCAAGTCTTTCTTCTTGGAACACATAAGGAGAAGGCAGAATTTTAAAGACTAACAGCATCAAACAGTTACAATTTACTTTCATGAGAAAAGATGCAATGAAATTGAATGGCTATTGAGACAGTCTCTTAAATTCTGTGTAACATCTCATTTTGTGATCCATGGAAGAAAGAAAGTCACACAGGAACAACATGAGGATGAGTAAATGATTATATGATAACCGCAATTTACTGTAGTATAACCAACTGTTCTGTTCACTTAAATAATATCAGCTGTAATCACTATAAAATTATTTATTATATCAGTTGGCTGCGATTGGATTGATTCTAATCATGTTACTGCATATATTAAACATTTCTGTAAAGAAAATGGCAAATGAAAGAAGATGCTTTGCAATGTTACACTTCATTCCATCCCACGTACAATAATATCAATTGAGCACATTGTACCAAAAATCACAATGTTCATTGAGATCTCAAATTCCAATCCTATGGGACGTTCTGTATAGAAAGGGGGCAGGGCTTAGCAAAGGATCAGTTATGCAGTTTCAATCATCTGACGAGGCATTAGACAGCTATGGAGCATCAGTGTGGATGTAATTATGGATTTTGTAAGCCCTCCTCTTCCTCAGTCCTGGATTAGCTCCTTTAGCTTGTTTTCCACTTCCTCAACAAAAGCAGGAAAGCCAGAATCAAGCAGACAGAGGCGCAGTAGAGTCTCCAGGTCTCCAGGGGGCAGCATGGACTGATGATATGCCATCGGCAGGGAGAGCTCGCGCTCACCCAGGAAGTGCTGAGGAGGAGGGGGGGTATATATAATGTGCATGAAAAAGTCAGTGTGCACTTCAAGGATGGGATCTCAGAGGTCAAATTAAACCACTGCTTATTACAGCATCTAATTCAGTGACTCGACACAACAGCACACAAATGCAGTGATCACGTTCATTTCAGCAGCCTTCAAATCAAAATCAATGTTACCTGAGAAAGGTGTTCGATTGACAATGATCCCATGGCAATGGCAGGGGCTGCCTGTGGAGCATTTTCAGAGGCCTGAAGAGGGAACAGAAATAGATCAATTCATTACAGTCTCAGTACTCACAAGGCAGGCCTCAAAAGCCGATCAATACCCTCATTACTAATTGAATGTCCTCATCGCCACACAATCTCTTTCATCACTTCTTCAGGGTGCCGCTGTCACCAACCATATTTTACAAAGAGACTCCCTTTGTGCTTAAGCATTCACTATATTTAGCGCCTGAAGTCTGTGTATTTACATTTCAGATTCACAAATAAGAACAGTTGAACCGAGGGTGGGATTATTTCATTCTTAGCACCAATGTAGTGTCATTATGTGGCAATGGCACCCCCTAGTGGCCAAGACTTTCACATGCAGAGTTCCACTAAACATGACATAAAAACTCTATTTATTCCCTTAATAAAGATTCCTGTTCTATCTGTGCACAATTCATCGGTGCACATTATTCAGAAGAATAAAATGTTGTGTTTTCATAACTTTCATTATAATCTAAAGTATTTCTGATTCATTAAATAACTTACATTTTCTATTGATGTAACCAAGGCTGTGTGGGGAGAACAATAAAATCATTGGACACTTTTCACAAACCTGCGCCACATTATTTTCTATGGATATTCTCACTTGGAAATGTTACATAACATACAGTAAATTCATCATAATTCATCGTTATCCCAGGCAGTGATTCCCTACATACATTAGCTGTGCTAGTCTCATGTCTCTCGTATCAATCCGTGCTCCCCACTCACATAACAAAATCAACTCAAGACAATGTTCCATGTCCATTCATTTATTTTGATAAGTACCCTTGTAATGTAATAAGGAGGATACTGTACATTTAGGTGTTTATCATCACAAAATAAGACTGGGAATGTTTCGCAATGACCGACTGACTGTACGTTATCCATTACGTTTCTCACAGGTAATACAGTATTTCCCACCTTCTGCTGTTGTTCAGAGGTTCCAGGTTCTGCAGGATTAGTTAGAGCAGCAGAAGCTGGTGTAGCTGCAGGGGAAGGTGTTATTGTGTGCTCCTGCACAGGTACATAAATCTGCAACATCTCTACTGCTTTACTGCAAAAACCTGTGGCTTCAGCCCGACTGCTCCCATCAAACTGCAGTCTGATCAGACGGTTCTCTCCCTTCCAGACAAAACAGAAAAAACAAAAACATCTCTGTGACCTGATTGCATTTTTCAGGTCTGTATGTTTCTATATCACTCATAAGTGACTCTGCAAACACTTGACTGGAAATGTAAGAAATTCAGCGGGCATTCCACACTAAAACAAACACTTACCATTTTAGCTAAAAAAGATGTATTAAATTTTCCCAGCTGCAAGCACAAAACCACATTTCTGCTTTGCATTATGAACGCTGCATACACTCACTGAGCACTTTATTAGAACACCTGTACACCTACAGTACTTATTCATGCAATTATCTAATCAGCCAATTGTGTGGCAACAGCGCAATGCATAAAATCATGCTGATACAGGTCAGGGCTTCAGTTGATATTCACATCAACCATCAGAATGTGGAAACAACTTTGATCTCAGTGATTCCGACCGTTGCATTATTGTTGATGCCAGACAGGCTGGTTTGAGTATTTCTGTAACTGCTGATCTCCTGGGATTTTCACACACAACAGTCTCTAGAGTTCACTCAGAATGGTGCCAAAAACAAAAAACATCCAGTGAGCGGCAGTTCTGTGGACGGAATCGCCTTGTTGATGAGGTCAGCGGAGAATGGCCACATGGTTCAAGCTGACAGAAATGCTACGGTTACTCAGATATCCACTCTGTATAGTTGTAGTGAGCATAATAGCATCTCAGAATGCACAACACATCAAACCTTGAGGTGGATGGGCTACAACAGCAGATAGCAACCATGTTGGGCATTTTATTAAGACCATAGTGTTCCTAATAAAGTACAAAGTGAGTGTAGATTGTTTGCAACCACATCAAAGCTATATTAGGGATTGTTGTTGTTTTCAAGAAATTCATCAGTATACATAAAGTAAATGTTCAAAAAGACACGTTGGAGAAGAGATAATTAGCTTAATTAGCAAGGCACAGAGTTTGTCTTTGAGCTGTAAGTTGGAGGTCACTTGTAAGCAGTTATTTTTTTTACATTTGCATATTAAAATTGTTTATTGCTTTCAAGGACATGGAGGTGGAGTCTGCCTCCAGGACAACATACACAAATCACATCCCGTTGACTTCCTTTTGTGTCTGATAGCTGTTCAACTACAGATTAATATGTAGAAACAATGTTTAATTCTTTGAAAATACAAAAAAGTGCTGTTACTCACCTTTACTGTAATGTTGAACAGCAGACTGTCTGTTTTGTGCTGAATTTTCAAAAAGCTTTGTGCATTGAGTAGAGAAAAGCCCTCCTACAGGAGGAAACAGGATCACACGTTATGATTATCTGTCAGGGACTCATTTACACTTCATAGGATTGAAGCAAGCAGAAAGCACATAATGTCACAAAACACAAAGGCTTTCTGCCATGCCCCTCCACTGGTGTGTTTATAACGCTGAATATAAGTGTGATGTCAATCTGACTGTTGTTGATATATTAAAATGCAAAAGCATTTATTTGACAAATTGTACATAATGAACTAGATTAAGAGTGGTGCTTGCCTCTGCAAAAGTCATCTTGAGCCAGACTTAACAAGCACCATAAAATTAACAAAACAAGCTCATCTGTAATTCAATGAGTGTGTAACTAAACTAGTATTGTCATTGTTATTCTTGTACTTAACACCAGGCATTTCCCAAACATTAGGGTATAGGTATTTTATTTCTGGCTGCTATTACACAACCTTGTCAGAAGGGGGATCTATTAACACAACAACCTAAAGTGTTGTGTTAATAGAACTGCTACCCAAACCACTGCTCTACATCAGGAACAACTTCAACAAATAGATGTAGTTCAACTACTGCTATTACTACTATTATTAGGCCTACTGAAGTGTTTTTTATTGCAGTTTTACATGTGAATCTTACAGTCAGAATCTTACAGGGAACAATTCATTTGAACATTTCCCCCTCATTTCTTTAAAGTTTAGAGTTAGGATTATTTCTTGTAATTAATCATACCTTGCACATTATCCTGAGCCATTTTCTAGTACTGTAGCAGTAACGAAAAATGTCAGGATTCTACCAGAACTCGGCTTTCTATTGGATATGTTACGTAAACATCTTTCAACCTCAAAAGATTAAAAAATGATTTTTCCTGCACAGATCCTCAAAGATGATATGATTGAAATTCATTACATCTAAAATATCATATTTGCATTGCACCGCACAGTTCTCTGCACTTGCTGTTTGTTGTGCAAGTAAAAAAATTCACTGTTGATTCCCTCGACTCAAAAAACTGTTCATTTTCGCTTTTTAAATAAATGGGGGGAAACGCTTATAGACACATATTCATGACTGAATACTGGTCTCTGCTCTCAAAATCACCCATGGACATGCTGACTCGTTTGGCTCTACAGTTCTGCATAAAAGCTTGAAATGTGGCTCATTCTCCAAAAGTAGCACCGCAGCACATCACGAAGAGCCAGTTGTGTGACTATTGTGTCCACGAGTCCAAGATTGGGGCTTATTGTTGGGAGATTTCAGAGGCACTCAGCCTGGAATTACTCTTGGTCTGGCAATCCCAAAGGAAAAGGCCCAGTGGGAGAGGAAGGGGATTACATTGTCCTTTCAGCGGTTGAAAAGAAATATGGTCAAGCACTTATGATGGGCTCAGTGGATGGCCTGCACTCAGATGGGAGGAAGAGTGTTAAGGGTTTAAAGAGTGTCATAAACCATAAACAAAAAATTGTGTTATTGGTTGCCAAACATGGCCCGTATGTTTATATAATCTTACCAAGACTTCCTGTCCTTGAGATACTAGCAGATGACCAGAGCCCAAAATATTCAACTCCAGCTGGCCAGACTTTTCACAGGACTCAAAAATCTGAAAGAAACATAAAATTTGCTGTTTGTTTTCATTTCTACTTTTACTATTTTCTATGATAATCATTTTAAGCAGTAGTATACTAGTATACTAATATATTAATTAAAAGTGTGGAGAGAACAATTCAATAAAGCAAAATATACTTTTCTTTATACAATTATCATATTGTAAGGAAATGAACAAAAATAATGAAATAAATACCCCCCCCCCCCCCTGTTACCATGATTTTGTAAAGCAAACAATTGATAATTGAAAACAATTAGGCCATCTCTTTTTTTAAGATGCACCTAGTCCACAATGACCTTGAGCAATGACCCAAAGGCCTCTAATGTCAAATTATACTGTAAAAATGTCTGTTCTGTTATTTATGGTATAATTATGTCCCAACATCAAGGGCGTAAATTTGGCTTGAACTTAGCAGGGGTTGCAACGTGAAGAATTTACATGTTTCCATTGATCATGGTATACAAATTAGGCGGTTTGTACTGGCTTGTTTTGATTATTGTGCCCAACACAACACATTTTAAACAGTATAAATTTACCTTGCAGAAATGTAAAAAGTAAAAAAAAAAACTACAAATATTTACTTTAAAAATCACAGCTAGAATAGGCACCATTCATTAAATTAATCAAAAAATATTTCACTTAAAAACAACAAATATAACAGGTTTAAAAATATTTAACTTATAAAACTAAATGTGTGCCCAACACGCGCTTCCCGCCATTTGACGTTCCGCGCGCTTCCCACCCGCCTCACCTTCCATGCGGAGCCTCTCCCTGAGTCTTTAGATTTTGTTTTGGGAATAAAACGACCGTAGCGTTTGAGCTTCCAAACGTGGTTTGAAATGGTCGCGGTTTTCGAAGTTTCTGTATCTGAACTCTGTCTTTCCATAACTGTAAATTACGAGAGTAAAACCCTGAAATACAAGCGAACTGGGCGTAGCCAGAGTGAGTGGCGTTGCGTTGGTTTGTATGTGTGCACACTGCGCATGCGTTATTGTCTGTCGTAAATACAGTTATTCATCTCACCGTTTTCGGTTCGTTCACCTCTAGAAAATTAAATTAATGTGCCAATATTATTAGGAAAACGTCAGCATCTATATTCTATACACAAAGTTGTTTTTTTAATTACAAGTTGCACAATTAGGAAACTACTACATGACTTGTGAATGTTACAGGTGATTTAGTTTGTACCTAACAACAAGTCTTAAGAATCTAGATGGATAAGTACAATATTTTCCTCAGTGTTATTTACAGTTAGAATATTCCCAAACATTGCCATTTGCATTGATAAATCCAACTATAAATTGCTTTTGAGTTTTTAAATATCCAATGAAATGTGGATATTGTGGATATTGCGAGGAAAATCGCGTAAAGGGTTAGTTTGGGACCTAAGTGGGTGGGCGGGCCGACCTTGCTCTGCCTTTTTCGCTTCTATGGCAACACGATATAGATCAGCATCGCTATGAATATTCACGGTATCAGAACGGATAGGGACGGCGGAAGGCGGTGATGTCAGCGGTGCCCGGCGGCAGCTGATGATGTGGAGTATATGCATGATCGCGGTGATTTGCGAGTGATTGACAGCCGAAAGGGGCCCGAAAGTCTAGGCTTGGGTCCATGACCTCCGCGCCTCTCTATTCGACTGCACCTCCCTCACATGTGATGCTGATGAGGCTCCAGTCTGCGTTTACCCCTGACTTTAATCCACACACAGAGCAACACAGTGCCTTGGAACTGGAGTGTTGTGGTGAGACGGGAACCACTGGATCTGTGTGAGGGTGCAAATTTGGACATTCAGGTAGCCTAATGGTCGGGGAGATGCCGTGGCATGTTTTTGAGCGAAAGACAGGCGTGGTTTGATATCACCTCCAGGCTGTTCGCATTCGGACACAGATTCAGAGGGGGTTGTGGCAATAATCGCACCAATAACATCACCAAATCTGGTTCATATGTCATTGAATTGATCGCGCCACCGTTTCAATGTCATAATGGACAGGTTGCATTCTTCCATGCGTAAAAGGCTCTACAGTTTGCCACAGCACATCGGACAGAAATCTCCGATCATGGGTGAAGCTGAAGACACCGACAAGGACACCCGGAGGAAGAGCATCAGGATGAAGCCCCTGCCGTCGCCGACCTCCGGGGGGGCTAGTTGCAAAGGGGAGACCAAAAGCGGAGAGTCCTTGATCATGGAGACGGACATCGGAAGACCCCTGAAAACCAGTTCCAACGGGGACTGCCGGAGGTTCCGGGGTAGCCTTTCGTCCATCACCAGTCGGCACGTCCATGACTCGGATGCAGCGGAGGAGAGGCGTCTGATCACGGATGGAGAAGTCACCCCGAGCGAGGAGAACACCTCTGGAGCGGCGGGTGGCGGCGCGGAGCCCGGGGCGCAAGGCGGTGCCTGCGATGATGCCCCCGGTGCGAGCCAGCAACAGGGCAACCCCGATCAGCAGGCTGGCTTTATAAAGCTGGAGGGCATCGAGCAGATCTTACCAGACGATGAGAGATATTACCAAGCCGGCTTCATGCACAGGCAGTTCGGGGCGATGCTTCAGCCAGGGGTCAACAAATTTTCCCTGAGGATGTTTGGGAGCGAGAAGGCGGTGGAACGGGAGCAAGAACGGGTCAAATCCGCTGGGTTCTGGATTATTCACCCCTACAGTGATTTCAGGTACGTCCATGTGTCCCTCAAAAATACTGCTTATTTTACACCTGGACTACTCAGTGTGTGGGGAAAATAATGATAAACTGACCAAAAAAAGAATATTGAGCATTGCTTTCCATTAATTATAAGAGTGATTATATTGAGTAATGTGATACAAAATGCAATATCTTAATTGATTAATTCAAATCTCCAATATCTTAATGCGTGTTGTGAATTATTATTTTTTGTCTTAAAATAAGGTTAATATCATGATGGACATTTGGGTCAAAGAAGTGCATTTTATGTGTCATGATTTATATTTTGTCATTGTCTTAATCATGTCACTGTTAAATGCATGTAACGTTCTTTATAATAGTTTTATTACATGCTTAACTCCATAAAGTATCAGATTTATCAATTTGATGAACCCAACAGTTTTATAAAAAGCAAATGCAAATGCATGCAACAAATAGTGAGCCAAAGGGCAATTAGAAGTGAAAACAAAAAACAAAAAACTTCAGGTTAATTTTGATATTATTGTTTTACTGTATCTTCTTGCTTCTTTGTTTTGTTTGTATTTTACAGCCAACATTTTGGGCCCAATCTCTGGTAGCTGACAGTGAAAGTGCATTAGCTGCCTAAAGTTTACATGAAATCCAGAAACTCTCTCTTAATTAAGAGGTGTCCTTATGGGATGACATTGATTGTATAGATTTGATATGTTCTGCTTGTACAATACAAGTAGATTTGTATATGCACATGGGTTTGTGAACGTTTGATTTTAAACACAAATATTTCTTTGCTATGCAAATTCAAAGATTGTCTTATCTTTTGTAAGATTGTCAAGCCAATTATGAAAAAGTAAGTAAACGTGAGAGACAGAGTGCAGGGTTACAACTATCCCAACCCCCTCTGGAGAGATGATGCTGTTTGCCTTGTTTACTTATTGATTCTGAGAACATGCTTTTTATTATCCTCATCATTATGAGATTGTAACAGTGTTCTTGGAGGATATGAAAGGTAGCGTAGGAAGAGACTGATATAATAAGAGGTTGTTTTATCCTTGGTTGCTGTGTGTGTGTGTGTGTGTGTGTGTGTGCAGAGAGAGGACATTTATTGTTTTCATAACAACAAAGTATCCAATAGACCAGTGACGAACTGTGCATTTACAGTCTAAGCCTACAATGTGATTCATGCCATTAAGAAAACACAGTTTCACAATGAATAAGACACTCTATGTCTTTGGGCATCATACATTATGTCGCAGCTAACTAGTAATACCGATTGACATTTTAAAAACACATCAACACATGAATGCCAGAACCTGAAATGACACTTAATGCTCAAGCAAGCATAATTTTAACTGCAGCATGACTGTTTTGTGATATGAACATCTCCCGAACAGACATTCAAAAATCAGAATTTTTCATATGGGTCTACCAAGGAGGTCTATAATACCTGGAAAAATCTATCTAATAATATTTGCGATTTAAATGTTGCTTGCAATAAATGTAGTTTCGTCAGGGTACACGGTTATGCTGTGTTCCATTCAAGTTGGATGAGGGATATTCCTATTTGATATCTCCGACCATAAATGCATTCCATTCCCTGATATTCAGGACTGCAATGCTCCCGTTAGCTTAGCAGGGGTTTGACTCTCATTAGAGACGTCTCCTATCAACCCAATTGATAAACAATGCTGCAGCACTAGCATGTGTGCTTCAGGTGTACATTATCAAAAGAGATTATGTTTATACACATGTTTCTGCATTTGTTAAACAAGCTTTAATATCATGTACTGTGGAAATGAACTCATTTATCGATATTACATAAAGTGAATGTTTATTACATCTCCCTGATTATCGACATGTTTGTGTGACATCATGCCCATGAATCTCGGAGAAATCGGAGTTGAGAATTTCAGCACAAGCCTACAAGTTGTAATTCTGACTTCAAGATGCATTCCATTGCACTTTTCCTAGTCGGAAGTTATAATATCCGAATTTCCGAGTTGAATGGAATGACGCACTACTTTTCAAAACTTTATCCGACACTGAATGCTACAGCAGCCTAATTTACTCTTAGGCTATGTCTACATTAATCCGGATACATTTGAAAACGGCGTTTTCATTTCAAAACACTCTTTAACATTTTCAAGCATTTTCCAAAAGTTGCTCGTCCACACTGAAACGTTTGAAAATGCCTAAATCATGTCACTGCGCATGCGGAAAATCTTTGCTGAAAACGTAATTGTCTGAAACGTAAAGTCCTTGTGTTCTGTCTCCGGGCACCAATTCCCAGTAAACTTCCCTTCACCTTTGAAGGAATGCAATGTGAAGGTTGTACCAAAAAATAATATTTTTTTTTAACAACTCTATAATAGTGAGTATCAGGCACAACAGCGCCGCTATAACACAGGCCGCCATCTTGATTGTTTTGGTTGGATAGATCACATAACAAAAAATGCATCATTGTTTTCCAAAGCACCCGTTTTCACAGTCCACACTACAAAGTGAAAACAGAGTTTTCAAATTTATCCACTTTGGAGTGCGTTTTCAAAAAGCTTAGTTTTCACGGACAAAAATGCAGTCTCAGTGTGGACGGAAGGCCAAAACTGAGAGAAAAAGATGCGTTTTCAAACGAAAACTTATTAGTGTGGACTAGGCCTTAGAAAACTCCTGATGTTGCTATAACAATACAAAAAGTACTTACCAATTTGCTTAAAGTGAAAATCAGTCCCCCTTTCCTGTTTAATAAATTAAGCAATCACACAGTCATGCAGAACATCTCGTGTTTTTAAATCCATAAGGATCTCTTTCTCAATGGTGATGTGGCAGTGACAGCCGACTCGTCAGCAAGATCTTGTGTTCTTCACTTTCAAATTACATCACTTAAATCATGATTGCGTCACTTAAGGCTAGCTAGAAGGCCTCGACCGGGACATATCCTAGGTCACACCCAAGAACAAAAAATCAATCAATCTGATTTACCGATGAATTGGACAATCTGACTTTAGTTGCTCATTCATTTGCACTGTTGAGGGATTCTGTGGAAATTCTGAAGGCCCGATGGGGCTCATGTGCTGCTTCGGCATGGAATTTGTGAAACAGTTGTCACACTTTGCTTGTAAGCATCAAGGAATACATTCTGACTGGATAAACTTTTTGTTTTTCTCTATTTGTTGGTAGATTAATTAAGAGTGGAAAGCGGTTAAAAATACATTGGCAAAAAGGTGATTGAGAATGAAAGGATGAAAAATATGTATTTATTTGGCATGTTAGGCCAGCAGTAAAGGCTTAACCGGCCCTGAGAATTCGCAACTGCATTAGACACCGTATGCTGGTGTTCTCAACTTTGTAAGGGGTTGAGATGATGCATTTTTCCACATTTCTCACAAATATTGCTCTAAATATTCTGAGAGACTGTTTTAAAGGGATAGTTCACCCCAAAAAGGAAAATTATTTTTTGTAATTTGCTAACCTAATGCCATGACTTGTGCAATATGTGTGACTTTCTTTCATCTGCAGAACACAAATGAAGATTTTTAGAAGAATATTCAGCTCTGTAAGTCTTCACAATGCAAGTGAATGGGTACCGATATTTTGTAGCTTTAAAAAGCACAAAAGCCAGCATAAAAGTAATCCATAAGACTCCATATCTTCAGAAATAGAAAAATGATAAGTGTGGGTGAGAAACTGATCAATATTCAAGTACTTTTTTACTATAAATTCTCCTCCCTGCCCAGTAGGTGGCGATATGCATCAAGAATGTGAATCACCAAAAGCAAAAGAAGAAGAATGTGGAAGTGAATGTAGAGATTGATAGTAAAAAAGGACTTAAATATGGGTCTATTTTTCACCAACACTTATCAAGATATGCATTTAAACACTGGAGTCATTTGGATTACTTTTATGCTGCCTTTATTTGATTTTGGAGCCTCAAAGTTTGGTACCCATTCACTTGCATTGTATGGACCAACAGAGCTGAAATATTTGTCTAAAAATCTTAATTTGTGTTGAGCAGAAGAAAGAAAGTCACACACATCTGAGGGTGAGTAAATGATAGACTTTTTATTTTTGGGTGAATTATTTTTTAAAGGATGGCATTAAGCCTCAGTAATTCGCTGCAAATACAGTATTATGAGAACACCCAAACAAGATTGACAGGCAGAAAGCTTCAGGGACCGCGGCTAGAGTCTTGTACTGTCACAGAGACAGGTCAGATATCTCATGACACATTTCAGTGTTATCTTTCGTGGAGTTTTCGTCCATGAAAAAAATCGCTTACAGAACCTTTAAAATAGAAATTTCTGTTTGGATTTTCAATGGGACACAAAAGGAGAAATTTTGTAGATCTTTACACAGATCTTTTCCATACAACAACGGCTCAATGTAACCACATCTGCCAAGCTCTAAAAAGGACGATAAAGCACTATGAATATAATCCAGACAATGTGTGCATTATATTCCAAGTCTTCTGAAGACATACAATACCTTTATTTGTGGAACAGACCAAAAAGCTATTTAGTGCTTGTGTTCAGATTTTAAAATTGCGCCTCATAGCATCGCAGCAGGTTTGAGGTATTGAGGTATTGAAGACAAAACACCATTGGTTCTAATCTTTGTTATCAGTGCATTTCTTAAGAAGACTTGGAATATAGTGCACAAGTGCTATTCACTACCTTTATGGTTCTTTTTAAGTTTTTTTTTGGTTCATTTTGGAGCATGATTGGGTGTAATCCAATTACAAATTACTGCAATATAATTACATTTTAGTCCATAAAGTAGTGTAATTAATTATATTTGAAATGATTGTAATCAGATTACTGTTACTGACTTAAATTTAGTTACTTTTATGTACATTATAGGGTTATTCTTATTTCAAATATATTATTCATGTAGAATACATGAAAATTGTTTTACAAAGTTACTTAAAAGTAAAGAATTTAGTAAAGCAATATGATAAATAATTAGTAATTTGTAGTGGATTACTTTTTAAAGTTATTATCCCAACACTGATGGCAAACATATATAATATAATATAATATAATATAATATGTCCTTGCGTGGACCAGACTTTCTGAAGATTCTTAAAAATTCTCCTTTCGTGTTCAGTGGAAAAAATAAATGCATTCAGGTTTTGAAAGACATAAAGGTAAGTAAAAAATAGCAGAAAAAATAGGCTATTCCTTTAAACATCTTGGATTACAGATTGTTGCTGGTATTCTCGAGATCCAACACATACCTCTAAAATTACCACTACAAGGTCACACACTACAACACACATTAAAGAGGATAAAGGACAGCACTACATGTTTCGTTGACCCCTATACATTCTATAGCTCTATTCCAAAACCTAGTGAGCTCCCTTGCAGTCTTCTGCCGACATGACACAAATTAGCATATTTCTAAGATAATGACACGCAACAGATAGCAAGTGTGATATTGCTTTTATACAATATGATACAGTTAAACAAGAAGTTAATATTGAATAACTTAAATTTGCATAAAATTATCAGTCATTTTGTTTATTTTTGCTCCATCAAAAAAATTATTCATAGTGCATTCTGGGATTGCTGTATCTGTGAAGGATATAAATTATGCTGCTTTAGAATTAGCCCAGATAATGTTGATGCCTAACTTTTGGAAAAACCTTTGTGTTGGGAGTGCACCTATGATGCCTAAAAACACACTCTGGGTAGGCAGCTCACTAGGCTTTGTAACAGATTATCTGGTACCTTCTTCTAGTCTATTACATCATTCAATACTTTACACAATACACTTATCCTCACTTCAAAAATCATCTTCTGTGCAGTGTGTCATCAACCATATATTTATCTTGTCATGCTCTTAAAAGACTTGAGTTGCTGAATCTGTTTCAGAGTCATGGAGCTCCAGCCCCCTCTCATAACTGGCCTTTGTAGAAAGTAGCTTTAAATAAAGTCTAATGATGGAATTTTTAATATAAAATTTTTTGTCAGGATGGCTTATGTCTGCTGTTGCATAATGGCCATGTAATTAGTGTTTTACCATATGCATAAAAATTAACCTCTGTTTCAGCTGCACTTAAACCCAGTGTGTCCGTGATTATGGAATCAGCAATTAAAATCTTCCATGTCTCCATCCATCTGTATGCACAGAATTATCTGTATCACTGTATCTGTATTTAGTCATTTGATTAATGCCTTCAACCTTCCACAGGTCACAGGCAGCAGATCAGCACAGATCAGATACTCTCTGTCTATAATGAGTGAGCTCCACTACACACAGTGCGCTCTCTTGCACATACTTTATAAGAGACATAGTAACTACGAAAAACAATTTAGCGCATCAAAGTAAAGCTGATGGAAACGCAAATTATCATTACAATTTCACAAATGCCGACATAATATTTTTCAGTTTAACTCTAGGGCATAAACTCATGTTGTGTCAAATGTTGCGAAAAACTGGTTTGGAAACACTGGAAACACAGTTGATTAATTTGAATCATGGTAGCCATCCGTTTATTTATTAAAGTTGCATTTCCACACCAATAATATCCCAATAATAAACGGCAGCCATGGAATTAGCCCACAATACAAAAAAACATAATTTCTGTGCACAAAGATGTTTTAAATTAAAAATGAATACACAATACTTGTAGAAAAACTTCAGGGTGCTTTACTGGAACACTAACATAGACCAATTCTATAAAATTATTGTTTATACTTTTGAAAACATGCCGGCAAAATTCCCTGTATTAAATTAAATAAAGTAGCCTACCAAATAAATAAAGCACTAAATAAAATAATTAATTACCAAATGAAAAAATATATATATTTTGTTAGGCCTATATACTTGCCTTTTCTTTACACAAACTTAAACTAGCCTTACCTTGTTCTGTAGACAAAAAAAGTCGGCTGAATGACATTCTCAGAATGTTCTACAGTATGTCTAGGCTACGTATGTAACCTCCGTTCCCTGATGGAGGGAACGAGATGTTGTGTCAAAGAAGCGACACTAGGGGTCTCTCTTGAGTTTCGCTTGCAGGTTCACAACCTGGACCCTGAGGGTCGTAGGAACCTTGGGCACGTAGTCCGGTCGCGGTCTTAGGGTCACATGAGTGTCTGCCGGACCGAACTTCAGGCAAGTGTCGCTGACAGAGGACGCTTGCAGGTCCCCAACCCTTTGAGCGCGATCAGGATGGCCTTCATTCACTGAAGGCCCAAGAGGACTACTGAGAGACCCCAGGAGGGGAACAGGCTTGGCCGGGAAGGATTTAACCTCCGGGCGCCCCTTAGGAATCTGATGATTAAGTCATGCTTACCCAAAGACTTGCCGTCTACTGTGTCGTGGTGGGCCACGATAGCAGCCACATACACCTTCAAGGTGGAAAGGGACAGCCTACCCTCCCACCTCTCCTGCAGAAATAAGAGCACTGACTTAACTGCGCACCTCTGTGGGTCTTCAGCCTGGGAAGAACACCAATCTGCGAACAAGCGCCACTTCAGGGTGTAAAGATCGTGTCTACGACGGCAGGTGGTAGACCAGCTAGATCGGGACACCTGCTGCAAGGGGACTCCTGTCCGCAGAAAGCAGAGGTCTGTCCAGTGTTTTGACGTTTGGCAGCAGGTGGGGGTGATGATCACACGGTGCGTGCCGTGGCGCCATGCTCGTCTCGTGACTCGAGTCTGGGGCCAGTGCTGAAGCGGTCTCATATGCATCAACCCCTGTGGCGCGGCCGCATTTGGCATTTTAGCACTGACTGTATGCGCTCGTTGGCGAGGCGCACTGACATTGAGACTGAGTCTAACCCCATGCTGAGAAAAGAGATGCTCTGAACCGGGGCGAGCTAGCTCTTTTCCCAGTTGACCTAAGGCCCTAAACGCACAGTAACTCGGGATTGGGCCAGGATGAGTCAGTCGCCGAGGTAGTTGAGTATGCGAACGCCTGCTTCCCGAAGTGGGGCAAGGGCTGCCCCCGTGACCTTCGTAGAGACACGAGGGGACAGGGACATGCCAAAGGGGGGGACCTTGTACTGATACGCCTGGCCGTCGAACGCGAGCCGTAGAGAGGGTTGATGTCGAGGCAAGATTGAGACGTGGAAGTCACAAATTCTTGTGCAAGGCCCGGTTGAAAACTCGCAAGTCCAAGAGCAGTCGTAAGCTGCCACCTTTCTTGGGTATGATGAAGCCAGTGGAGGTGTCCTCTGGACTCGTCAGAACCGGCTGGCCGGGGAACAGTCGTGGGGCTGAAGGCGAGAGGTCCGCGTCCAGTGTGCCGGGACTGTTGAAGTGTGGTGGCAGAGAGCCGTGAGAACAGCATTTGCAGGCCAGGTGACCCAGAAATAGGAAATTGCTCTATTATTGAAAAAAATACCTTTAACTGAAGGTTCTCTTCCTGGCCCTTCACCGGGGGATGGAGTGGTCTGTTTACCAACTCTTGAGCAAACGTCTCGATCTCTGGGTTGTCCGTCTCAGGAGCACTTGGGAGCCTTCCGGGTATTCGTAGAGGTCCGTGAGATGGGGGGCATGCGCTTCCTGCGGGGTGCTCGATGCTGGGGCTGAGAGCTGGGCCCACTCTTGGTTGAGGTGGAGCAGCACATTTTTATATTTTTTTTTGGAATCCGCAGGAGGACTCATCCCGAGCTCGAACAGAAGCAAGCAAGCGTGCCGGGGAGGCGGGTGGTTCGAAGGGATTTACCTAGTGAAACTGAACCTGTCATTATCCCCAAATTGCCTTCATCGCCTGCGGCACCTGCCCCAATCCCGTAGGAAGGAGGCAAGGCACGGGGGGGTGGCTAAAGTGGCTTTGTATTATGACAAAAGAAAGCGACAGACGGGGAACACTTTTTTCAAGACTATAAACTATCAGAACTATCAGAACTACTCAATGCTGACTTCACTTTCAGAAAACAAGCTTTTGAACATTTAAAAAATGTAAATATTTTAAATCTAAAATCTTTACCTCGGATCGCATTTGCTGAGCTTCTTTAGAAAATGTAAATTGCATTATGACGATAAAATACATTTTAGATGACAATCAAGTTCAGTTGGTTGTTAAAAGTTGCTGGAAAAATATGTGGGATATAATTCAGTTGTGATGGGAATGCTTTAGATTAGATGATTGTTCAAAATAGCCTATTGAATTTCAGGAATGTATCATATATAAACCCTGATAGTACACAGCATTATTGTTTCTTTAATAGCTGTGCACACAGCATATACACATCAATGGATGATCCTTATACAAAGACCGAAAGTTTCTGCCACTACTTGGTGCAGAATGCCAGCTTGAACAGGGCCATGATGATTCACTTTCGTGTCGGAACCAGTGGCAACCTGTAATAAACGCAACATCGGGACCAATATTACAGTCCTATCAGAAAGGCAACTGTTCCCTTTTGATTGCAATTCCGACTTCTGATTGCTTTTATTTGTGAAATTAAAATGACAGTAAGCTGGCTAATTTAAATAAATTGTCTGAATACTCCCCATTTTACCAAAACTTAAGAGGAAATTTTTTTGGGACATCCGAGAGGAGAAAGATGCACAATTAGCAGTGTTGCAGAGTATCTAACTACATGTAGCGATGGTACTAACTTAACAACTTTTTTCAGTAGCTTGACAGTAGCTCAGCTGCTTTAAAAACAGAGTAGCTTTTCCAGTAGTGTACTACAACTTTTTCCCAGCAAGTAGTAGTTATTATTGCCTTTGGAGGGATTTTGTTTATGTTGTAAATATGTTTATTTCACTTCTCATCGTCTGTGCGTTACTTGGAGCAGCGAGTAAATTATTATTATAATATTTATAAATATACAGTATATAATATTATAATAATTAATATCATGCAGAACTATTTGATTTCTCCATTTCTTAGCATTTAATGAACTATTATTTTCATATAAAATAAATAAAATGATTGGTAAAATAAATAATTTATGGCATGTATTATGCAACAATCTAGGATGACCATCTGTCCACTTTTTTTGGACCAGAACAAAGCGAACAAATATTTGTAGAGCAACCTCTGTATGTGACCTGTAAAGCTGTCACTCGCATGTCAATGGCAAAAAAGACAATGAGATTGAACCCAGGTGAGGGGAGAAACAAGCCCTGAGTCTTTATTCACATATTATCCACACTAAATATTATGTAACAAGAGCAAAAAATATCAGCCCAAGGAGAGTTTGTCATAAAAATGTTATCTTTAGGGAAGTAGGCTACACCTGGCCACAGCATGACTGAAAAGTGTGAAGTATTGTGTAATATTTTTTAATGTCATCTTTTTTGTTTTTTTTTATACTGTGGTATTTTATTTTATGGCCATTATTAACTGTATTAATGTTACTATTCATGTGTAACAATGTATTCAATGTATTAAATACATTTCATATATTTAATTAAACACATTAAATGTATTTAATTAATAAATTAATTAATAAATGTCATTAGTGTACATTTTGTTATTAATATTATTGGTTTGATTGTAACATTTAAAAAAAATTGCCTCATTAAGTAGCTTCAATGTAGCTAGCTACTTTTTGATAGCATCTTGTAGTGTAGCTAACTACTTTTTCAAAATAGTAGCTTGACTGTAGCTTAAAATTATTAGTAGCTTGTAGCTTGTCAAACTACTGTTTCAAAGTAGCTTCCCCAGCACTGAAAATTAGCAATAAACGGACATTTCTGTATGGAAAAGGCTTAAGGGCCGATTTTGCGATAAACCCAAACTTATGCTACAAAGTGTTTTTTAGGCATGATGTCATCACGCACACCATTTTTATCAATAAAAGGCCATTTGAATGGAAACACACAGAAGACGGCAAATTTCCCAAACTTTTTTTTACGCATTTTCACTTTGTCGTTTACAAAATAGCATGAAAAGTGGATGGAATCTAAGCTAGTGACAGCATTAAATGAAATGTCAGAGAGCAGTGCATCTTAAGCTGTGAGCTGCAGACTTTTTGAATTGACTTATAGAAAGTAGTTCCAATGGTCACAGTGAAGAAGTTAATATTGGATGCTTTTGGGCACCTACGGGTCCAGATGCCACTTTTGTGGTGCAGCAGACCTGCGGAAAAACAAGTTCATACAGTAACTAGGTAAATTTCACGAAACCTGTCAATAAAATATCCAAGTCATATCTAAAAATGGAATATATTTTGCTTAAAGGTGTCACGATCCTGTCTCTCTGTCAGTCTGGGTTTTTGTCTGACAGGACCGTGGCATCAATGTCCCATGTCTGTCTTGTGTTTCTTTGTCTGTCTTTGTGTGATTGCTCGGTTTCAGATGTATTCCATGCCATGCACTATTTGGTCTGTCTTATTTCATGTCAGGAGTATGGTGTCTGGGCCCTGACTTCCTGTCTTTCTGTACTGTAATGTGAGAAAAACAATAATCGCAATTGTAATGTATGTGTGCATTATGGTAGTATTTGTTTTACTATCTTTAATATATGCTGATTTTTACAAATCATTGCATTACAGTCATTTATATATAAAAAGAAAATACAGTAATACCTTCATAAAAATCACTTTTGAGGATAATGAGAATTATCTGTAGCACATTACATTCAGTGTAATGCTAATATAATTAATTATGAAAGTAATAACAGGACATTTTTAAAAAGTACTCTCAGTTCCACAAAATAATTATAGATTAAGTGCACATTGCTCATAAGTATTACTCACTAATGTAATTTTGGACACTGTAATGTATAGCGTGACACTCAATGGCATCTTTAGAACATTTACTAAAAGCCAATGCTGGTTGCTGGTAGAAATGTAATTCTTTTTTTTCTACAGGGCAAAACCCTAATGATTTTATTCAGTGATTTAAAACACTGGGTGATATACTGTAATTGGAGTTGATCAACAAAAGGAAGAGCCTGGCTTTCGGTAATTACACACCAGACTGAGAAGTTCTGGAGGCATTGTGTCCATGACTGGTGGCTTCAGGCAATATTGTCTCATGTCAGATATTGTATAATACGAGTGGTGTAGAACAGCAAGAAGAGAGAGGGTGGGTGTTTTCTGAGAGCAAATACGGATTAAACATGGCCCCATAATCCAATCTATAGTCTCATTTCCAACTCTAAAGCAGAGCAGTTCCTCTCTGTATTTTTCTTATCTTGTATTTATTTTATCCAGCCTTAATTGAGCCTTTTATTCCACAGAGGAACACCTCAGTTATGATGGAATTGCTTTTTCTAGAACGTTCTGCACTTCATGTTCAAAGAAAAAAAACTGGGATGACAAAATGTTAAAAGAGAAGCAATCACATCAAGAGATAAATGTTTAATCAGAGTACAGTTTATTCAGCAGAACCGTAAGATGTTGGATTGGTGGGGTCTTGTGGTATGATGGCATTATCCACTAGATTTGGAAACCTTTTAAATTTGACAGCTAGAAGATTCTTAAAGGGATAGTTCACCCCAAAATTAAAATTCTCCCTCATGCCACCCCAAAATGATAGTTCACCCTCATGCCATCCCAGATGTGTATGACGTTATATCTTCTGCTGAACACAAACAAATATTTTCGAAGATTATTTCAGCTCTGTAGATCCAAACAATGCAAGTGAATGGGTACCAAAATTTTGAAGCTCCATAATGAAAATAAAGGCAGCGCAAAAGTAATCGATAGGACTCCAGTGTTTAAATCCATATTTTCTGAAATGATAATATAGATGTGCGTGAGAAAGAATCAATATTTAATTACTTTTTACTATCAATCTCCACTTTCACACTCTTCTGTTTTGTTTTTGGCATTTGCATTCTTTGTACATAACACAACATACTAGGAAGAGAGAAGAATTTATGGTAAAAATTGACTTAAATATTGATTTGTTTCTCACAAATACCTATCATATGGATTCTGAAGATATGGATTTAACCACTGGAGTCGTATGGATAACTTTTACGCTTCCTTTATGCATTTTGGATCTTCAAAAGTTTGGTACCCATTCACCTACAAATCTTTGATTGTATTCAGCAGGAAAAAAGTCCTACAATTCTGGAATAATAAGAACATTTAAATTTTTGGGTGAAATATCCCTTTAAGAGGTGTGTTTTAATCTTGGGGTCCTCAAAAGTGCCTTTTATATCCTAAAGGCATTGTAAATTTCAACATAAAATTAAAATAGACTTGTTGACTTTAATGCACATCCCTGGTCTTAACTCACATTGGAAGTGAGGAATCCTTAGGTGATGTGTCTTTCAATTAATTCTACAGTACCTCTGTAGACATTAGCCCATCTCATCATTCTATTTATCTCTCTTTGTCTCTCTCTCTCTCTTCTCACTTTCTTCTCTCTTAGGCATTCTCTCAGAAACTTCTATTTCCAGCCTTTTATTCATACTGCATAAGCAGCCACATGTCTCCCAAAAGGGACTTACCTCCACCACAGAAAATATGAAGAGAGTATTCTCTCCCTGGTTTATTTTTCTCTCTCTTTTCTTCAGATCTAGCTGAATTCATTAAAGTAAATTGGAGCAGCTTTAGAATACAGAATGCACATTAGAGTTTGATGTTTTCCTTCAGTTCTACAGGTAGAGACAGAGAAAGCCTGTGATTTTCAGTGTAGAGCTACAGTGTAGTATTGTTCTCTGGATAAAATGTTCTTTTGTCTCACTTTTACATAATTTTCTTCATCTGTCCTTCACAAAGTTCTTGTTTTTTACAGCAAAAATGTGTTGTACAGTATGAGGTGTTGTCAAAGTGATGTGTGTGAGCTGCTTTCTGATGTCTGTGACTGAATTAAACAATAAACTGATAATTGCATATAATGGTTAATTAAGATAAAGGGATAATTTAGAGTAATGCATTCTCCCAAAACCTAGTGAGCTGCTATGCTACCTATATTGTGTAAATTGGCAGTAACCCTCAAAGGCAGCATCATAACTCAAATGGAACCTTATAAGTGACTCATAAGTAACATGTTAAAATAACAAATTGATAATTTACAAGCCAAAAAATAAATAGTTCTTAAATATGGAGGAACAATATAGTCTTGACAATCTCTGTTGTCTTCATTCACCATCTTAGATTATTTATCAATGATGAAATGATAATGTACAATACACACACACACACACACACACACACTTTACTCACAGCTCAAATTACTGTCTCTGATGCTCTCTGCAGGTTTTGATTGCACTTGATTGTTTGGTGCGTGTCTATTGATTTGTTTGGGTCTCGCAGGTTTGCAATCGTATCCCACTCATGATTTATTTGAGAATGAGATGAGTCAGACCAACATCCCATACATACACACCTACACGTTTCACAGTCCAATGCACAAATCAATGTAAAAAGTGAACGTGCAGTAACTAGTTTGTCTTAAGGGAGAACTAAAAATCACACGTGTTTTTAGCAGTACATGAATGGTATGCACTGTCCTTCAATAACGCAACAAATATCGAAATATCTATAACTAGTGACTTTTTAATGCAAAAATCTATTATAGTCCATAGAAACACATAATGTATGGATTATGCTTAATAAGGCAACATTGCTCACAGTTTTCAAGGCAATAGTCTTGAAAATCATTGTTGAACAGTGAATTACAAATGCATTTTTGCAACTTCTCTAATTGTTGACAGTATGCTGTGCTCTAGCGTGCAAACAGTAACTGTAGACTGTCATCATGGTAAAACCCTCTCAGACTTTTGCAACTCTAAATGAATCCTTTTTTTTTATTGTTGGAAGACAAGTCAAGTAGTTCCCCTTCTGGCACTCACTCGATGTTGTGTCTTCTTTCGGGAGCCTCGGATACCTCTGTCTTCTTTCGGGAGCCTCAGATACCTCTGAATATGAAAAAGGCTAATGTCAAATTGGCGAACAGAATTTGCATGTCCCTTCCCCGGACATATGGGTTTAAAATGCAGGTTGTGCCTCTGTTCAGTCAGATTCTTTCTTCGGAGCCGAGTGGTTGCGTGTGTTCAGCGAGCTGAAGCCTCACTCTGTTCCACTTCACCTCTAGAGAGCTTTCCTGTTGGATCTATGGTGCATTGACAGTGGCTTTCTCCCTGCTCTGCACGACAGTGCAATTCACACCCCTGGGTGCTTCGACAGACTTTTAAAAGAGCAACACTAAAAGAGTATTATTTTCAAAGAAAATAAAAGAGTTAACGCTTGGCGTTGAATGTCTTTTTAAAGACGCTTCTTTATCAAGATGCCCTTCCACCTTTGCATTGTTCCTGAATGCGGCAGATATCTCTGCTTCTGACGGCCATAGGCGCTGCCTTGTGTGTCTGGGTCAGGATCACACGAGGCAGCATTTGTGGATGGTTTATGTACTCACTGCGAGAACCTGACCATGGCATCTTTGCGGTCGCGGCTTTCCTTTCTCAACGTAAACACCACTCCAGCCACCCCCCACATTCTCCTTCTTCCCACAGGATTGAGGACAACCCGGCTGGTGATGGAGGCGATTTGGGGAGTTTAGCAGGTGCGGTTTAGCCGGGTAAATTCCCACGCACCACCCGCCCCCCCAGCATGCTCGATTGCTTCCGTCCGTGCTCGACGTGAGACCGGCTCGCTTCACGGCCAGTCTGAAGTCTCCGTTAGGGCCATGGAGAAGGATGATAATGTCGCCACTGCATCAGAAAGCGACTAGAACCCTCCGTCCTCCCCTCAACCCTCACAGCTAGATGATTGGTTCCTCGGGTCAGTGCACCACTGGAAGCCACACCACCCCGGTTCCTTTGTTCCCGGAGGTGCATGATGAGCTAACGAGGTTGTGGAGGGTTTCTTTTACTGCCCGGAATCGACCTCCTTACTCGTTCTCACTACCTCGATGGTGGGGTGCCCCTCATGGGATCTCTCCATGGTCCTTACAGGTCTTCAGAGAACCCCCTTCAAGCCTCTAGAATCAGTTGAGCTAAGTGCCCTCTCAGACGGCTATCCTGATTGCGCTCACTTCCATCAAGAGGGTTGGAAACCTGCAAGCGTTCTCTGTCAGTGACACTTCCTTGAATTCGGTCCAGCAGATACCCATGTCATCCTAAGACCACAACCGGGCTATGTGACCAAGGTTCCTATGACCCATTTTAGGGACCAGGTAGTGAACCTGAAAGCACTGCCCCGAGTGGAGGCAGACCCAGCCTTATCGTTGCTGTGTCCGGTGCGTGCTTTGCGTACCTATTTGGACTGCACACAGAGCTTTAGACTCAGAACAGCTCTTTGTTTGCTTTGGCAGACAGTGGAAAGGGAACGCTGTCTCTAAACAGAGGCTTGTCGACGCCATCGCATTGGCCTATCAGACCCAGGCCGTGCCCACCCCCTTGTGGGTTCGAGCACATTCTACAAGAATTGTGGCATCCTCGTGGACACTGGCCAATGGCACCTCTCTAGCAGACATCTGTAGAGCAGCGGGCTGGGTGACACCCAATACCTTTGCGAGATTCTACAATCTCCGGGTTGTGTCGGTTTCGACTGACCGGGTGTACTGCTTGCTCCCTTCCCCTTAACTGAGGCAAACACATGCACTGTTTTTCCCAGGAGAGTCCACTAAACTTCCGCTCTCTGGATATCCTTTCCTCCCTAGCCCTCTGGTCCGCGAATTCAGCGGAGGAATTCCCGACCAGACCCACTACGGGTACTAATTACTCTGTACTGGAATAGGTGCTCCACAGGGTTCGCCTTCATGGATTAATCCCCCTGTGTGTATTTTCCGTGGTACGGTCCCCCTACCGGCAGACCCACATCTCCCTTGGGCAGTCCCCTCTGCCCCCCAGTCGCTTTTCCTCTCAGCAGGTAGGATCTACCACCGCGCCACTTCCACATGTGGCCTAAAAACCAATGTGAGGAATTCGCCACATTTAACCTCCCCCAGCCTGGGCAGGATGTGGACTCCGCAGGGTCTTTTCCCCATGAAAGATTAGGAGTTGGAAAAGAATGCCTTCCCCGATGCGTGTTATAGCTAGATGGCCCCAGCCTCATCTAACACTTTATGAGGAGAAACATAGAGAAAAGGCTGCGGCTGGCGCGGCCTGCTCCCATGCTTGTTCCCTCCCGCCAAGGGAATCCTTTGTTGGATGCCGGTAACCTAATAAAAACAATATGACATCTTAGTGGGGCATCAGGGAGGGTTACGTGCAGTCTGATTACTCATGCGCCTTTGGCACGCTACAGCCTGCTGCACCAGCATCAGCAGATCACGTAACATAGGTGGCGCTATTGTATAGGGACCCCTTGTGTCACTTAAATCGACATAACGTGAGTGAGTGACAGAAGGGGAATGTGTATGTTACTAGTGTAACTGCCATTCCCTGATGGAGGGAACGAGACATTATGTCCCCCTTGCCACAACACAGTACCAAGCCGCTGTAATGGCTGAACCTGGTTCTCGGCTCCTCAGTGCAGAATCTGATTGAACAGAGGCACATCCCGCCTTTTATACCCATACGTCTGGGGGGCAATTTGGCATTGACCTTTTTCATATTCAGAGGTATCCGAGGCTCCCGAAAGAAGCCCCTTTTGTCACTACAATCCACACAATGTCTCGTTCTCTCCATCAGGGAAAGGGGGTTTCACTAGTATCCTAGATGTTTTATGTGCAAGAAAGTGTGTTCCAATTCAAAGGGCCCCTTGCCAAACTTTGTGTAAGACTGGGAGGTGGTTTGCAAAGACTTACTGTGAAGTGATATATCATTGCTCATTTGTTCCCTATGCCGTTAGCCATGCCCTTTAATCTGAGCATACAGACTCCTTCAAGTTTATAATCTCACATAAAATTACAATATACCCAGTAGAGTCCATTACTCTAGGCACATGAATGAAATGCATCCTTAACATTATCTTCAGGGTAGATATAAATTGCTATTGTAGAATATGTGGAAAAAATTGTCGAAGTAAGAGGTCAGCTTGGAGGCCACCGCAAGACTGACCACTTGCCCCATCCCCTGTGCTCTAATTTAGTGAAGGTAAAGTGGGAATTATCAAGTGCCCTGGATAGACTGAAAGTGGGGTAATCAAAATGTCCACCAATATGAGGAGCACGGAGCCGAGGGGATTATTACAACACAATTTATTTAATGGAGGGATAGGGAGCAGGGCTTATGGAACGATAAGAGAGAGAGAGAGACGGAGCAAAGGGGGGTGGACAAAGGGAAAGAGCCTCAGAGTGATTGAAATAATACCAGCTCGGTGACCAAGGCTCACCAAGAGGTTAGCAAGGGGGACACATGCCAACAGTGCCTGCCTCGAAATGACTTTTTGAGAGCTATTTTGCCTTATACACTTGTTCAAGCTTTTTCTTTTATTTCATTCAACTTTGTTATTATGTGTTTGCTCAGTGACAAAAACTATTTAATGGAAGCAGGAGTGAATCTTGAAAATGATTGTAATTTGCCAGTAAGGTTAATTTAACATTTAAAGTAGGTTTAGGTGGTATGACATATATACCGTGTGGTGGTAGAAAGGTGTCAGCTAGATTTTACAATACCATTTATACCACGTTTATAGGAGTTAAATTCAGCTGGAACAATTTGGAATATCATGCAAAGGGCACCAGAATTGCAGGCTGGCCCAAACATTGTGTGCTGTCCTTTTCTGCACATCACAACACCGTTTTGTGGTCTGTTTTTGAGACTCTGCATAATGTGGTGACTCATTTTAGCATAACGCGGCCCATTAAGCCCGTTTCGCGGCTAACCCACCAGCCTGCTCGGTTCTCCCGATGGCCAGTCCGAACCTATTTGGCCCCAAAGTGCGTCGGCCCACCAGAAAAATGCCTGGTATTTCAGATTACCAGTCCAGCCCTGGTGGTATGTAACAGATCTGTCAGTCTCCAAAGACGGCTGGAAGACACAGTTGTTTGCATAGAAGGTGTTAGTATTTTTAGAAAAAACAAGTAAGTTCAAATCCAGGCCATGCTGAGTGACTCCAGTCAGGTCTCCTAAGAACCAAATTGGCCCGGATGCTAGGGAGATTAGAGTCACGTTGGGGTAACCTCCTCGTGGTCGCTATAATGTGGTTCTCGCTCTCAGTGGGGCACATGGTGAGTTGTCTGTGGATGCCACGGAGTATAGCGTACTACGTCCGCAGTAACGCGCTCAAAAAGCCACGTGATAAGATGTGCGGATTGACGGTCTCAGACATGGAGGCAACTGAGCTTCGTCCTCCGCCATCTGGATTGAGGTGAGTCACTACGCCACCAACAGGACTTAGAGCACATTGGGCATTCCAAATTGGGTTGAAAAGGGGAGGGAAAAAAACACATTCAGGGTCAGTTCCATGTATCAATTACATGTTTTATTTCTAATAGAAAATTTCAATGAGGTATTTTTTGACCAAGCAGAATTTACAATAAACACTAACAATAAAATAACATATATATATATATATATATATATATATATATATATATATATATATATATACACACACACACACACACACACACACACACACACACACACACACACACACACACACACACACACACACACACACACACACACACACACACACACACACACACACACACACACACACACACACACACACACACACACACACACACACACACACACACACACAGACAGCGGTTAGCACTGTCGCCTCACAGCAAGAAGGTCGTGGGTTCAAACCCCGGTTGCCCCGGCCTTTCTGTGTGGAGTTTGCATGTTCTCCCCATGTCTGCGTGGGTTCTCTCCGGGTGCTCTGGCTTCCTCCCACCATCCAAAGACATGCAGGCTAGGTTAATTGATGTCTCCAAAAATTGTCCTAGCTGTGGATGTGAGTGTGAGTGGTTGTCTGTCTATGTGTGGTGACCTGTCCAGGGTGTACCCCGCCTTTTGCCCAATGTTAGCTGGGATAGGCTCCAAACCCCCACCCCCCCGCGACCCCTAATGTGACATACTGTATTTTAAAATGAAACCGAATATTCAACCAAAAATGTAGGACAGGACTTGATTTTATACATCTGGACTTGATTTGATCCATTATTCTATCTGTCAATTTTGATTTGATGGTGACTTTAAAGATGTTTCTGTCATTGTCATCTAAACCCCATTGAGGTCGGAAATCTTCTGTGCTTTTTGCATTTAGTTCATTCTCATGACAAACATTCATATGGAAATCATTTGTTTTTCTTATTTATTTGTCTCGTTGTGGCCAATTGTGGTGTTTTTGCTGAAAGGCTCAATTGAAAGATGATTGACAGACGCTCTCAAAGTTCAGACATGAGCAGATAAGATGGCAAAGTGGCATCTTACTCACAGACAGAATCAACCACACACTGTACTAAGAATAAAGTGTGTGTGTAGGTCATGTGGAAGGGTAAGTGCCTCTCTGAACGTGGTGTTGAGGTCGTCACTGGATCTTCAGTGTGTTTCAGACTCCGTTAAGAGCCACAGATGACAAGAAAATAGCAAGACTGATCTCACACACATAAACATACACGTGTCCCAAAGGACAGAAAAGCCTTTTCCAGTTCAGTTATTTGTCATTTAGGTTTCATTGTTTGTTTGTTTTTTTCTCTCAACAGCTTCTGTCACCAACTAGCTTCATTTTGTGCGGCACATCTCTGTTTTAATTGGAATGGACAACATAGCTTAGCACCTGACCTGTTGGTAAATCAACAATTACTGTTCTAAAAAGCAAATCTTGTCTCCATTTACAGCTATTAAAATGCAGCTTAACTGATGCTTCCATTCCTTAAGTTTAAGTTTTAATTATATTGATTGCTCTTATGCAGCATTTGAGTTTTATTTTTTCCCCTTACACATGTTTATGAGTGATATTTGCTATGGCAACCATCACTATTACTATTTCTCATACTTTTTTGCTGTTTGTGCTACAGACATGAATGATACCTCTAAACAGTCGACTTGTTGAGGAGAGCTGTGCTATAACTTTACTAAGTGATCAGAACTATGATGAAGACAAATAATCTTAATTGGAGTAGATGCTATAATTAATTGTATGAGGTTGTAAGGAAGTCTGATCAATATGTCATACTGTCTTAATTGTTCCAGCCAGGTCACATCAAATTTTTACAACCAATGTTTTTGAGTTTTTCATATTTTCACTCACATTTTCATCAGAAAACATTCATCATGTTAAAATTTAGTTTGAATTTAATTTGTTTTGTTTCATGTTTTTGCTTTAAAGAAGTGTTCCAATACATGTTAAGCTCAATGGACACAACAGCTTTTTTGGCATAATGTTGATTACCTCAAAAATGTGTCCAAATTGTCCTTCCTCAGTGATGCACTTAAAATGGAAGTGAATGTGGGCAATTTTTGTAGCAGTTAAAGGCAAAAATGTAAAGCTAATAATTAAAAAAAGCACTTTAATTCTTCTGTTAGAACTTGTGTATTTTTTGAGCTGTAAAGTTGTTTAAATGGCCATTTCCATTTCTTTATGGCATTACATCGTCATGGCAAAGAAGTTCTAAATAACTTTACAGAGAAAAGGTAACACTGTAAAAAACTGCAGTTCGCCATTAACTTACTGTAATTTGAAATTACAGTAACAATACTGTATTGATATTTACAGTAACATTCATGATAGTGAATAGTGAAGATTCAAAAAGAACACAAAAGTATCATAAAAGTAGTCCATGCACCTTGTGTGTCATATTCACAATCTGAGGGATCTTGAAGGAATATGAAATTGAAGACTTGGAATATGACACACATGATGATTGAACTACTTTTATTATATTTTTGCATCCTTTTTGAAGTTTTAAAGTTAATCTACCACTACCACAGTACTGTAATGTGGGCCTCAGAGATCTCTTTTTGTGTTAGAAATAAATTCATAAAGGTTTGGAATTACATGAAGGTGAGTAAATTATGACAATTTCATCACTTCATGGTGAATTATTCCTTTAATAGAATTGCCGGATGAAACTTACAGAACCTATAATGAATGCCAGAGTTCTTTGCATTGTAAATATATTTTTACATTTTAGAACAAATTTTGTTCAAACTTGCAATATGTTTAAACAACATAATAAGACTTCAATTTTTTTAATTTTTGAACAATTTTGATAATAAAAACTAAAAAATCTTAAGAACTTACAAACTCATATAAACTCTCCTGAGCAGAATGTATTGTACTTTTGTAGATTAATAATTTTGACATCTGAAATCCACAAACTGATGAAGGTTGTGATGAAGGAGGCAACATGAGGGTTCAGGTCAAACTTGCTTGAGTTACTTTCTTTCATTGAACACAAAAGACAAAATTCTAAAGACTATGCTGGTCACTATTTTCCATGCAATTACAATAAATGGGGGAAATTTTCAAGCTTGAAAAAGACACAAATGCATAATAAATGAATTATAAAAGTGGACCATTCAACTGCATTAGATTGCAAGTCCTTATAAGCCATATGATAGTTTTGCGTGAACTGACACAAATTTAAGTTAATCACTTTTCACTAAAAGTTTATTTCACTACAGTTTATTTATTTTATTTTCACTACAAGTTTATTTCAGTCAACATTGGCATAATGTTGATTACCTCAAAAGTTAATTTCAGCTTGTCCCTACTTTTCTTTAAAAACCGCACAAATCTAGGTAACAGATGGAAGTGAATGGGGTCAATCCTAAACATTAAAATACTCAATGTTTCAAAGGTATAGACACAAGATGTAAACAATATGTGTGTTAACATGATTCTAGTGTGATAAAATCACTTACGAACCTTTTCTATGTAAAGTTAGATCCAATTATACCAATTAACTTCATTGAAAATGTACAGCATTTACCCTTAAACAACAGTAAAAGCAACAAGATATTTAACAATGTACAGGTCTAATAATACACAAATTTTAACAGAAGAATTAAATAATGAATAATAATAATAAAATAATGCTTTTATAAATCAAGCTTCACATTTCTGCTTTTAAACCCTCCAGAAATTGTCCCTATTGACTTCCAATGTAAGTGCATAACTGAAACCTCATTTTATAATTTTTTTTAAAGAAAAAGGGGGAGGAATCTATTATTATTATTATTATTTTTATTTTTTTTATTGTGTAAACAACATTAAGCCACAAATGCTGTTGATTGAGCTTAACTTGAAACGAAACCAGAATATTCCTTTAATTACAAACATTTTTTAATGAGATAATATTTGGGCAGATGTTAAGATTTTCAGTAAATAATCACTTAGATTTTTGTCTCTTTCTCACAAAGCCATTGTATGGCTTCAGAAGACTTCGAATTTAGTACATCGGTTGTATGGACTACTTTTATGGTGCTTAAGCATAATTGTTTAAGCTTGAAATTTTATGTACCCATTCATTGTAAATTCATGGAAAAGAACAACTAGTACGGTCTTTAAATTGCTTTTGGGTTCCATGGCAGAAAGTCCCATTATTGGTTCATAAGAATGACCTTTGTTATAAATTATGGAATAATTTTTAAATTAAGGTATAAATTACCTTGAAAAAGACTTAATGTTACTTAATATTATAGCATAATTCAGATCTGACCTCTAAATGAACTCCAAAGTAGTGGCTGCTTCCACTTGGTACTCTATGTTAAACACATAATAACAAAAAAATAGAATGTCAAATGCAGAGGTTATGTCTAGTAGGTCAGTCACAGGGACTTCAATTGCCAGCATCCATTTTCTGCTGCAGATTATGTAATCCACCCTAAAAAGAAATAAAATTAATTAAATATACAGTATATGTATTTGTGTGTGTGTGTGTAGGTTTAACCTTGCAAAGACATTTCAAATATGTTGTTATTAACTTAGTAACCGTGTATAGACAGTGAAGCATCTCTCATTAGGTTAAGAAGAAGAAGCCTTTATTTTTTTGTCGCACATTATTAAAAAAAAAATATATATTTTTTTCACATATTCCAGCGCAGGGTCAGCCATGATATGGCACCCCTGGAGCAGATAGGGTCAAGGGCCTTGCTCAAGGGCCCAACAGTGGCATCTTGGCAGTTTTGGGGCTTCAACCTCTGACCTTCTGCTCAGTTACCCAGAGCTACTGAGCCATCCATGTCTTCAGAAGTTATATGATAGCTGTGGGTGAGAAACAGATAAATATTTAAGTCCCTTTGACTTAAATAAGTATCCTCCTTTGACCAGCCCCAACCAGTAGGTGACGATATGCACAAAGAGTGCAATCACCAAAAAAAACTTAAGACTAATGTTGAAGTGGAGATTTATAGTTAAATTGACTTAAATATTGATCTGTTTCTCACCCACACCTATCATATCACTTCTGAAGACATGGATTAAACCATAGGAGTCGCCTGGATTACTTTTATGCTGCTTTTGTGCTTTTTGGACCTTCAAAGTTCTGGCCACCTTTCACTTGCATTGTATGGACATACAGAGCTGAGATATTTTTTCTAAAAATCTTAATTTGTTTCTGCAGAAGAAAACAAATCATACACATCTAGGATGAAATAAGGGTAAATGATGAGAGAATTTTCATTTTTGGGTGAACTATCTCTTTAAGTTAAAGACTACATCACAAATACAGCTTTTAATGATAAAAATGTATACAGATTGAAGGAGATGAAGTCATCATCAGTCAGAGCAGGGTCACAAGGATCAAGTGAACACTGAAAGACAATAATATATGATCAGTGTTAATGTGAAAGTCATGAAGTCATCACATCTAATACTTCCCAAAATCTTCTTTAACTTGTTTGCCGGTTCACACAAGATGCGTTCTTGTGCCCAAAACAGCAAGATGAAGCACAACGCAATAGATGAAATTACTCTGACGTCATACTGCAGAAAACCCTGCTTCCGTGTTCTTACAGCAGCAGATTTTAATGGTGGAAATAGGCAGCGCTGCTGTTTTAATAATCTTTTAAGATGTATATAATGTAAAAAAAAAAAATTTTTAACGTTAATAAAAGTTATAATCAAGGAATATCTGAGTTTAACAGACTTCTAAAGCCTAAGAATTTAGATACATAGAAATTAAAACTACCATCAGACATACAATATATGTCTTAACTGCTTAAAATATTAACCCACATACAATAATAATATTTTACTTCAATAGGATCATATTCCATATCAAAACTTAATAACAGCCGTTATCAGTATGGCTTTATTACTGTTGAAAGTTTGTTCATTCAATTACTGACTGATTTTATGATATCACGTAATATTTGGGTGTAGCGTTTCAACAAGAAAATTACATTCATATTTCATACAATGTCATAATCGGACAAAACCATCATCTTGTAAACTGAGACACAAGTTAACATGGACACACTGCTGGATTTTATGCACCATTTCACACCGAACACACACACTCATGTGAATACAAAGATGCCCCCTTAAATTGTTGCTGTCAAGCTCAAATGAATAGTCTGCAATGGTGTCATTCTGATCAGATATTTGATTGCAGAGATCAAATCTTTTACCTCAGTTATTTTTTTTTTAATCTTCTGCCATTTGATCTAATAATACCACTTATTTTAATTAAATATGTTTTAATTAAATATGTTGTTATGTTTACAGTTAATTGAGCACAAAATATTGAGACAGAAGCATGATTTTCAGAATCAACGAATCTGCAGCCACCACATGTGATGTAAAACAGAAGAAGGTCATCAGTTAACATGAAAACCAGTTGAACTGTAACACCGGTCAGTTGTGTCTAATAAAGTAGACGTGATAACAATGATGGCGACCCGTGAAGTATCATCATTTATGTTAAATCCTGAGTTTATTCCTGATGCAACGATCTGGTAGAAATGTAAAGAAGCCCTAATCTCCAATAATCTGCGGGAAACGGGGTGTTTCAACCCCCAAAATAGCACCTTTTGGGCAGTTTCAGCGCAATTTGAGGGAAGCGCCTATAGACAGCAGTTCTTTTCTGGGCTACCAAAAGAACCTGTAAGAGACAGGGCGGACGTTTGTTTGTAAACAGTAATGCGTGGGTCTCATACGTTCAACAAATGGTAAATTTAGTCTTCTACTGTTGGGGATTGAGGGAGTCAGAGAAAGAGAGAGAGAGAGAGAGAGAGAGAGAGAGAGACAAAGCCAAAATTACAATTATCATTACAATTAACGGACGATAAAACTGTAATGTCTATAATGTTGATGAATCATCATTGTGTAATTAGATAAAATACGATTGTTAATCGTGTTTAAAAATAAGTAATTAAATAATAATTGTATTAATAACCCCAGTGAGCAAGCTGAAAGCGACTGTGGCAAGGAACACAAAACTCCATAAATTGTTGATAAATGGAGAAAAATAACCTTGGGAGAAACCAGACTCACTGTAGGGGCCAGTTCCCCCTTGCTAATATCAGGAATATAATGTAAATATTACTTATGTATAGTTCAAGTCATGGTTTAAAATTATTAAACTAAGTAAGTGTTAAAGGTCAGTGTTTAAACATCGATTTTGTATGAACTGTAAGATTAATGACTAATGTCTTTGAAGTCCAGCCTGGATTAACTGCAGAAATTCACATAGATGCATTGCCCTTTGTTAGTTGACTGATGAAGGCTTTTGTTGGCAATTGATAGTCTATGCATTCCATTATAAGAGTGAAGTCCATCAATAGACTGAGGCGATGCAGGCAGAGATCAAGGATGTGAAACGCAGTTCAACCTGGCCGGTAATTTCGGTCCATCCTAAATCCAAGGTTCAAACAATGGCATATGAAGTATCCCATGTCTTATGGTTGGAGCTGGCATCAGTTCATCCTCTGAAGTCATCATAATAGACTGAAGTGATGTTTGGCTGGCACCGGCTGCTACTAGTCATCAGTTCTGGTGACCTCAGTCAGGATAGGAGTCCCGAGGTTGAGACAGGAAAACAAATAAAATAAAATAAAAAAGGGGCATTTTATAATGGCCTGAGGACAGTCTAAATAAATTGAGAGCCTCTTTTTGATGTTAAACATCTTCATTATAGTAAGTACTTCATCTTTACTGTTTGAACGAGTAAACAGGCTTCAAAAACTGTTTAAAGAGTCGGCTCTGTTCTCAGACTCTATACACAATCTCCTTTTAAGCCCATCTGGAGTCATTAGGTGATAAAGCAACATGTGATGCACCTAAATACTGCCTCTTGTGTCTACGCAGACAATTTGGCTACTATAAAGGAACAGACAGACAGAGTCAGATAGACCAACAGCAGCTCTGAGATGCATATGCCATTTGCATGCTCCATGATTTTCTTTAAGGGGTTTTGCAGATTTTCGCCTCAGGGCATCAAAGCTCCTCCTTCCAGAAGATGCTCAGAGGTTGCGCTTTCATAGCTTACAAATTTAAACGTATTGACTTCAAAACAAATGAATTAGTTTAAGTTTTTATAATGAAGTTTTTTTTTTTTTCTTTCAGTTTTTTCATTTAGTTTTTGTTAAAGTTTAGTTTTTAATCAGAACATTGCTACACTCACAAACAAATAAACTTGCATACACACACTCACACAGATGTGGCCAAACTGTTCAGGGCCCCCAACTAAAGTTGAATCACAGTGGGTTGGACAGGGAACAAGAGAAAAGACTTTTGATATCTGCAGCTGTCTGATACAAAATGATCTAACATCCCTCTTCTTTCTTTCTCTCTTTAATGCGTTGTGAGTGTGTGTGTGTGTTTGTGTGTGTGTGGCCAGATGGCACATCCATACTTCTGAGAGGGATTCTTCGAACAAACAAACTTGTGAGCCAAGAACCACCTCAAAACAAACAATCGCCTCACAAACAAACTCACAACAAGAGCAAGAAAATGCATTATTCAGGAGTATGCTTTTTATTATTTATGTTCATAAATGAGTTGCTTCAGTCAACAACAAAAAACAAACAGTGCAAATCATAATCAGATATACAGTACACTCGTCTTAATCATTCAGTCAGCATGGGGAGAAACTAACTTCCTCTTCACCTGAAACAACACCTGAGAACTACTCTACTTAAACCAGAGAATCTCACTGCAAACACTCACTCTCATCTCGTATCATCAGATCTTATAGGGTTCATTATTATGATATAGTCAAATAATAAATGGACATGTTTTAACTCAAATATCTGGCTATACACTATATATATATATATATATATATATATATATATATATATATATATATATATATATATATAACATATATATATTTCCCCTTCTGTCACTCACTCGATGTTGTGTCGAATGAAGTGACACAAGGGGTCTTCCTGTGACGCCAAATGTACCTCTGAACCTGAGAAAAGGCCAATATCAAGTTGGCATACAGAATTTGCATGCCCCGCCCCGGACATATGGGTATAAAGGGAAGAGGGGCAGCGAGTGCCAGTCAGAATTTTTCTTCGGACCCGAACGGTTGTGCAACAGCAAGCTGAGTTCACCACTGTTCCACTCACCTATACTGGCGATAATCCCTGCTTTTAGATCTATGGTGCGTTTCCAGCTGGCGTTCTCTCTCTCTGCACGCTGGGCGCTTCGACAGCACTTTCATTGCCTGAAAGAGTGTTTCTCCTCCTAAAAAGAGTTTATTTCCTCTAAAAGAGTTTGAGTTCTCACTCATAAAAGAGCAAAACACAGCAGACGTTGAACGTCCTTATGCGTCTTTTTAAAGATGTCTTTCCGCCTCTGTGTAGTTCCTGGATGTGGTTGATTTCTCTCCACTTCTGACAGTCATAAAAGCTGCCTCGCGTGCCTGGACTGCGATCACATGCAGGCAGCATTTTATGAATGGTTCATGTTCTCAGTGCGAGAACATAGCCATAGCAACATTGCGGTCGCGGCTTTCTTTTCTCACGAGAGAAAGCCACTTCAGCCGCCCCCTGCGTTGTTCCTTCTTTCCATGGGATTGAGGACGACCCGGCTGGCGATGAAGGCGATTTGGGGATGACGACGGGCTCGGTTTCGGCGGGTAAATCCCCAGGAACCACCCGCCCCCAGTACGCTTTCTTGCTTCCATCCGAGCTCGGGATGAGTGCGGCTCGCCTTGCGGCCAGCCGGCATTCTCCCTTGGGCCCCCGGAATTGGATGACGACATCGTCGCTGCATCGGAGAGCGTCACAGTGGCATCTGATGCTGATGACTCATCTGGGCTGCCAACTTCGGGTCTGCTCGCCCAGTCTGAGGCTGACGCACAGATGTCCGCTATGCTTTCCCAGGCCGACGTGAGCGCGAGGCTGGACTGGAAACCTCCACCCCCCCTCACGGCTACTCGATCAGTTCCTTGGGTCAGGGTGCCACTCATAGCCACGCCCCTCCCGGTCCCGTTCTTCCCGGAAGTGCATGACAAGATGACGCAGTCGTGGAGGGCACCTTTTACTGCCCGGAACCAACCCCTCCGCTCGTCTGCTCTCACTACCCTGGATGGCGGGGCAGCCCACGGGTACAAGGAGGTTCTCAGGTGGACAGAGCGGTTGTGATCCAATTGTGTCCCGAGAACGCCGCCGCCACCTGGTGGGACCGCCCGGTATTCCCCTCCAGAGCCAGTAGAATAACGTCATCACTGACCTCGAAAGTCTACAGCACCACTGGACAGGCCATGGCTCTGGAACCTCTGGTACCTCCACGTCTGGCCCCTGGATGGGATGCGGAAGATCTAGTGGATCTACCACCTGCAGTCGTAGACACGATCAACCAAGCCAGAGCTCCCTCCACCAGACAACTTTACGCCCTAAAGCGGCGCTTGTTTGCGAATTGTGTTCTTCTCGAGCAAACGTCTGACTGCCTGGGTCGCCCGTCTCAGGAGCGCTTCGGAGCTTTCCTTGATTATCAGGTTCCTGAAAGGTGCTTGGACACTGAACCCTCCGCGGCCTAGCCTTTTCGCCTCCTGGGAGCTCTCTGTGGTCCTCTCGGGCCTTCAGAGACCCCCCTTCGAGCCACTTGATTCAGTTGAGCTCAAGGCCCTCTCCCTGAAGACAGAGCTCTAGTTGTTCTGAGTAGCTCTTCGTCTGCTTTGGCAGATGTCGGAAAGGGAACGCTGTCTCCATACAGGTTAGCTCACTGGGTCGGTTATGCTATTTCCTTAGCTTATCACACCCAGGCCGTGCCCGACCCATTGTGGGTTCGAGCACACTGTACAAGAAGTGTGGCATCCTCGTGGGCACTGGCCCATGGCACCTCCTTAGCATACATCTGCAGAGCAGCAGGCTGGGCAACACCCAATACCTTTACCAGATTTTACAATCTCAGGGTTGAGTCGGTCTCATCCCGTGTTTTGTCAGGTCTGAGCCGGTAGAACTCGGTAACGCGGCACAACCGACCAGGTGTTCCGCTTGCACACAGCGCCCTTCACCAAGTTAGGCTGGACCTACCACCTTACCATTTCCCACGTATGGCTTCACAACCCTCGTGGTGTATTTGCCACCTGTTATCTCCCCCTAGACTGGGCAGGATGTGGCCTCCGTAGGGTCTTTTCCCCATGAAAAAATAGGACTGGGAAAGACCACCTTCCCCGATGCATTTCATAGCGTTAACCCCAGCCGTTTCACGTCCTATGTGAGAGTGAGAGAAAAGGCATTGGGGAGGGCTACGTGCAGCCGACACAGTTGCCTCTAGCACGCAGTTGCTAGTAGCTGTCTCGGCAGTTCACGTAACACAGTCAGGAGCCGTGGACGTGACGTTCCCCTTCTGTCATTCACTTGACGTTGTGTCGAATGAAGTGACATAAGGGGTCCCATATGTCACTTCATTCGACACAACGTCAAGTGAATGACAGAAGGGGAACATCATGGTTACTGTTGTAACCTCCATTCCCCGAGAGAAGGAACAAGACGTTGTGTCCCTCCTGCCACAGCACTTGACCTACCACTGTAAACGGCCATACCTTATTTTTGGCTCCTCAGTGCATATGGGCGGGGCATGCAAATTCTGTCTTCCATCTTGACACTGGCCTTTTCTCAGGTTCAAAGGTACGCTTGGCATCCCAGGAAGACCCATTGTGTCACTTCATTCGACACAACTTCTCGTTCCTTCCCTCGGGGAATGGAGGTTACAACAGTAACCATGACGATATCAGCAATTCTATACTGATGCACCAACAGTATCCAGACTAATCTTATAATGAGCTATTATAATAATGAACTATATTACTTGCCGGAATTTATTTTATGTGACTATTATTTTTAACTGAAGAGAATGTGATAATTTGAGCTATCATTCATGTCCCTAATACAAAACCATTTGTGACTTATTGCTTTCATGAATATTTTTAGTGTATGCCAACAAAATGTTGTAAATGTACAGTGTACAACAGTGGACAAATCAACAATCTCATCAACATACACATACTGTATAAGCCTATATACATTTCCATGACTCCTGCTTGCATGTCTTTTTTTCTTTCTTGAGGGCAGACTGTTGTGTATAATGTATATGAGAGAGAGAGAGACAGAGAGATAGTCAGAAAGAGAGGCTTATCGTGTAGCTGGAGGCACTTAAAAGGTGAAAACATGTCATAGACATCCTCTTAGGGAACAAGACTTTCTCTCTCAATCTCTCTCTCAGTAGTGGATCAGGGAAGTGCCATGGAAGTGTGTCTCGGGTGTGTGTTTGTGTGAGTGTGTACATTTGTCCATTTTTTCAGTTAATACTGTAGGTAATTTCTCTACTCCTCTGCTGCTCTGTTCTCCTTTAAACACACTTTTGCAATGATAAATGGGTAGATCCAATGAAAATATGTATATGTACATGTCATATTTCAACCCAACATCAAAAGAAAACAAAATATGAAATTATATTTTGCATAAAGAAATCAATTCTTCTTATATAATTTTTCTTATAATCATCTGAATGATGATTCTTTTTAGAAGGAAAAAGTCCTGTAATACAATATTTTGTATATAATTTTTAACCAGTTAAATGTAGTAAAAAAAAAATCTACCAAGATTTACAAGTGTTTTAACAATCTAATATACAGTATATCATAATTCCGTTCCCTTTACAGTAAAGAGAATTGAAGCGGTGCTTAAATATTATGTTAAGGGACATGTTCTTGACAGTTTTTGTGAGATTCTCCCAAGCACATTCTCTCTTTCTCTCTCTCTCTCTCTCTCTCTCTCTCTCTCTCTCTCTCTCTCTCTCACTCTCTGTCCCTATTCCTGTCTCTTTCCCCTCTCTCTCTTGCTCTCCTTGTCTCTCTTTCTATCTGTCTGTGTCTCTGTTCCTCTTGTCGTTCTGTTCTCTTTCTCCATGTATCTCTTGTTTTCTCTTTCTGGATGTGTGTGGAATTCAAAATGTCAGAGAGAAAGGAACAACTGTAAATACTGGATGGGGTCTGTTTCTGTCACAGAACATTAATACACACACATATGTAAACACACACACTGTATTTACAGAACAATGTCTCTATTTACATTATAAAACAGGATAGATCACTGCCCGCCCTCAAAAAAAAATAATTCTCCATTAGAATGCAACTTTCACTTAAGCACAAAATATACTCAACACAAGTACGGGAATACAAATGCATCTAGCTAGCTTCAAGCTTGATTTCATGCATCGTTGTTTTCCAAAATGTTCCAAACATAATTTATAACACAACACATTTTCAGTGCTGCAACAAGGCGTGCTATAGCAGGCACTAGGTAAACATTGTCTTTTTCTATTGTCATTTTTCTCTTTCAGTGCTTTTGTAATGTCATGCAGAGTTTGAAGAGAATCTTGCTGAACAAGACAATTTGTTAAACTGTCAACATTTTGGTTTAATGGTGCAGGCATTTAAAGGTAACTCTATTGCCACCTTTAGTACTAAGGTTTGTTACCATTTCAGTAAAACAGCAAAACATGTTAAAGGGTTAGTTCACCCAAAAATGAAAATGATCTCATCATTTACTGACCCTCATGCCATCCCAGATGCTCCCATCTATAAGACTCCAGTGGTTTAATCAATGTCTTTTGAAGTGATCCAGTTGGCTTTAGGTGAGAACAGACCAAAATAAAACTCCTTTTTCACTTTACATCTTGACAGCAGTCTCCTTGACGATAATGATTTCAAGCTCGATTACACTTCCTGTTGCACAATCTAGCGCTTTGTGAATCATCAGGCAATAGGAAGTGTTATCAAGCTTAAAATAATGATCATGCCAAGAGACTGCAATGACAAGATGTTAAGTGAATAAGGAGTTACATTTTGGTCTGTGCTCACCTAAAGCCAAATGGGTCGCTTCAGAAGAAATTGATTATACCACTGGAGTCTTATGGATTACTTTTATGTTGACTTTATCTCCTTTTTGGAGCTTTTGGAGTTCTGGTCACCATTCACTTTTATTGTAAGGACCTACAGAGCTGATCTATTCTTTTGAATATCTTTGTTTGTGTTCAGCAGAAGAAAGAAAGTCATACACATGTGGGATGGCATGAGGGTGAGTAAATGATGAGCGAATTTCCATTATTTTGGTGAGCTATCCTTTTAAGTATGTACAACAGGATGTCCTTGCAATGCAATGGTAGTGTGTTTCTGGTACACACACACACACACACACACACACACACACACACACACACACACATATACATTGGTGAGGCTATCCTTGTGAGGACGCTCCATATAAATAATGATTTTTATACTGTACGAACTATAGATTATATTCCCTAAACCTTTAAGCTATTTAAATTATGGGCACACTAGAAAGGTCCTCATACACCACTTTTATAGCATAATACCATTGTAATTACAAGTTTGTAACCTAAACAATTTCCTCACACACCACACACACACAGAAAAACACACACACAAACACTCACTTGCTCAGAAATCATTTTACTATCTTTACACGTTGTGTAAAAGCATAAACAATCCCCTTGGTGATTTAGTGACAATGGCCCTTGTGTCTTTTTTCTGCAGCTGTAAACAGATGATGGAATCTAAATTTAGGTATTACATTTGCAAATCTGTCTAGCAAGAAAATACAGAGCAGGTTCATTAAAGTTAGTTTTATTATAATTTCTCTTCTGCTTAATAACATATTAGTTAAAAGTAGAATTGACATTTACATGGGGCACAGTCCACCCAAAGGTATAATGTTGTTAACACATCAGCAGAAGTTAATCCAGCAGTCCCACCTGAAATTTATGATTTTGCCAACAGTCAAATAATAAAAATGTAGCTTTACATTTATGCTGTTAAACCCTCTTGTTTAACCCCTCATTGTATGTGCATAACTGAAAATGTGATTCATATTTCTTTATACAATTTGACTGACAAGTCGATTTTCTTTCTTTGGTAACCAACAATGATACAGCATTCACAACCCATTTTAGCCTACTTCAATATTGTGGAATATTTCCAGGTAAAATAGGATGTTAGTCATTTTATACATACTGCCCAACCTTTTCTGGAAAATTAACAAAATTTAATAGAATTTTTTTTTTTCATTTTGAAGTCATGTGTGAAAATGACCCATTTAATAAATCAGCAAATCAGCTCTGGCAATTTCCCGGAATGAGAATCTGTAAAATTCCATAAGAGTAACAGTTTGAGCATTTACAAGGTCAGGACTTGCTGATGTAGTCTGCTTTAAAACCAATAACAGAATTCTGACCAAGATGAAACAATTACTCCATGGCGTTTAACGTGTATACATTACTCTGCTTTTTAGACGCAGGTAGCACCTCTGCCTTTGGATGATAGTGATAGCACTTTGTTTTCTACAGTTAATCACTTCCAAGTTGTCGAATATGATATATGTTGTTGGGTCAAAAGCAACTGCATCAATGTAAAAATTCGCCAGAAAATTTATAAAAAATTTAAATTAAATCATTCAGATAGTAAATCACACACCACCATGTTTTTTTAACTAGAAGCCTCCATTTCTGGTGCAGCTGTTTAAAGGTAATGTCTGGCAAACTCCATCACCAAGTTTAACAGCATTTTGATGCTGATGGGTGAAGGGTAGCAAAGCGTTTAAAAGATGGAAAGCGTTGCATGTTTGAATAGCAGATGTGAGACATTTACCAGAAAAGGCAATCCGGCAATTTTACTGCAATTTTAACAGGTTTCATGTGTGAAAGTGATTATCAAATAATATTCAATGAATTTCATTCAGAATGATCTCTATATAACAAGTGGTTGGCAGGGAAGGATTGAAAAAAAATGTGCAAGCTTGGTGATGTCAGCTGAAAAGGAAAGTTATTTTAGAAGTGGAGCAATTCACAATACGAATTAGTCGATAATAGTGAATGCTGACTGCAGAGTGTGTATGCATTTTTGTGTATTGTTGATAAAGAATAGCAATAAGTATCCTGGAAAATTGTACTCATTTTGAAGGTTAGGAACAAAACTGCACTTTTGTTGCATTTACTCAACAAAAGCTGTTGGAAAGTACAGTTAAAAAAAAAAAGAGAGAGGAAAACAGAGAGAGAGCAACACATATGAAATTGTCTAACACTTCTATTTTATTATGAACAAAATCATAACATCATCAGGAATTACAACATCAGAATTATGACCGCTGAACTTGTAATTAGGAACTTCCCAGGGGGACTTGAAAGTAGCGTTTATAATTGGAGGGAGGGGCATTCTCATTCTAGAGAGTATTTTACTGGATAAAAATTTGCATTGAGTCATCAAAATTTTTTGTCAGTTTTCCTGGAAGAGAAAGTACATTTTAAATTAGTATATCTGGTAAAAGATCATTTCAAGAGTATACTGCTGTAGATAGATACAGCAAAAGCTTACGAACACTCCAAAAAGGCCACACAGCTCAAATTTTGATTTCATTTATTTTATTATAGACAATTTCAAGAACAGTTCGTAGGTGACATCAAGTGACACCATTGTTCAATGAACATTTAAATTGTGTCAAAACGAAAGCTGCATCCCAAACGACACACTATATGCTATGCACTTACAAAATATACTATGCACTCAGCCATGTAGTGTATGAATTTTCAAAGTGTAGTCTCATTCCAAATGGAACGTTTTTTTACTACACGGAAGCATTTGCCATTTTAACAGCTGACAGAAGGGACGGATCAAGCGTATGTGATGTGTTGCCGCTAACTTTAGCCAACCGCAGTTCAACAATTCTATCTTAAACAACGTACATATTCACACAGCATGAGGTGATGGTACAGCATTCAACTCACATTTGTAAGGTGCTGTATCCACTTAAGTTTCGCTAGCTGCTTCATTCTTCATTATTTACAATTGCTTTGTCGGACCAGCAGCGCAGCCAGGTAACTCCGCCCCTTCCACCAAGTACGTTTTGACTGTTGAAAAAGTCCATCATCTGGGTACATAAAGTACACTTATTTTTCTGCATTTTCAGTCTAAACTTACTAATACTTCTTACATTATAAAATGGTGTAGAAAAGTGCATAAGTATGCGGTTTGGGATGCACCTACAGACTATTTAGCAGTGACAGGCAATTTCTATTAGAAGCCTCGTTTGAGATGAGCAAAATCTGTGCACCACCAATCACCGGTGATCACCGCGAGGTGCACGGCGGTTAGAAATGTGTCAGAGTGTGGTTCGACTTGCTTCGATGTCATGCTGACGTATGCAAATAGCTCTCCTGATAGCTAGGCGGCCATGCCATGTGGTGCATTCGGGGACAGTTGCTCTCCCCCGACTGCACTTACTAAAGGCAGGATTGGAAAATACTTGCTGATGACACAGCTTAATGCTCATTGGCTTAAACAACCATGATGTTTTGTTCTCTTCTAAAATAGTAGATTTTTTATCTCTAATATCATATTTTTATGTGTATAAATTAGCCTATATGTGAATATTCCCAGTGTGATCTCTGTATGAGACATGTGCTTGTTATCATATAACAGCAGGAGGCGGTAATGCACTGTTAAGTTGCGATCTGCCAAAAAACAAAAGAAGAAGCAGCAGTATGAACGTGAATCCTGTGATATCTGCCTTTGATCTCAAAGGTGTCTTTTTCCAGTTTGGCGGCATGTGACGGGACTCACCTGAACCCGATGAAGAGCCTCTTCACCCTTGCCTTTAAACACAGAGCACGCCTTTCCTCAGGAGAACGGTCTCTACCTGCTGGCGTCTTTGCAGGTCCAGGGATGGAGCGGGGAGTGTACAGTGCATGTTATATGCATCGGCGGACCAATACCCTGGAACCTGGGATTGGAGCATGCATCATGGCAGATGGGGCCAGGATGCGGGGCCGCTATTCCTCTCAAGTGCCAAGGCCCAGAGATGCCGGGGCGCTCAAGTGAAGCCGCAGCCCCACGCACCACAGACCAAGGAGTGGAGCACGTGGCAGCACACTTGGACCCCACCCACTATCGCCTGGACCTTCCCTTTGTCTTCACTTCTCTTCCTTCACATAGCCCTTTCCACTGCGAAGGCCCCACTTTCATCATTGTTTTGGACATTTTAAATAACTGCCTCTCTGAGGCCTGACGCCACACCCACTGTGTCCATCTCTTGCTCACCCCGCTATACATTATTGTCAGATGTTACTTCTTATTTGAAATATGTTCTTTTATCATAATCTTGACCTATGATTTCGGTCTTTCCCCATTCAGCTAGATAGGTGCTGCACTTTCATGATGCTTGTTTTCTTTTCATGTTGTAGAAAAGTAGCTGCCCAAGAGCATTTCAAAGATGGACGCCAGGTGGACTGAAAAATGACTTTGTTGAAAGGATCCAGAAATCAGTTTGGACCATTCTAATTTCTTTGTTTTTGTTTACATTCGTGAAATGGTCTATAGTCTTGACTTCAAATTAGGGATGCACCGATACCACTTTTTCTCTTCCGATTCTGATATCAGAAATCTCAGTATCGGCCGATCCCGATCCGATACGGTGTTGTTTTTTGCATAATCAGTTTAGAATATCTTTACATTTTTGTGTGGAACTAATTGGGTGTGCTCTTTAATATGTAAAGAAACACAAACCTCTAACTACACATTATTTCAATATAAATGTATAGCTTATTAAGAAACATTTTATTGTTAACTAGTATACTGGATAATGTAGTAGCAAAATTAACAGTAATTCCATTATAAGTCTTCAGTAGAAAAGTGTTTTTTTTTTTTTTTTTTTGCAAAATTTTTTCAACTTGTATCTGGACTTTAAAGGATTCAGATCTCTTTTTTGTTAATTTAGTTTTAAGATATCAGCTCACTTTTCATTTACACGGTTATTTTTTGGAACCCATTCAACTTAATTATTATTATAATTTGCAAACAAATAATAATATTTTATAATAGTAGTATATAGTAATATATCTCAATCATGCACCTTTAACTTTTAAACCCTCACGCTTTTATTTTGACCTTCTGAACTCTCCAGGAAGTCCTGTAAGTGTGTCTGTTTGTAGACAAGTTCACAGTAGTTTAATTCGCTTCTTATTCAAATTCTGGTAAAATGCACCTCCAGTGTCATTCTAAATGCATATTATAAGTGAACCGAAATGTTGAGCATCTACATCTGAGATGTTGTTCGTGAGTAGCGCTCAAATATTGCTCAACACGTGAAGGCTAAAAATAGCCCGAGTGTGTGTGTAAACAGAGCTGTGCCATTCACTGATGCGCAGGAGCTGCATGTGCATTTTATATATTTACTTATTAAACACTTTTGTCATTCACAGAGCTATCGCACATCTTCAAAGTGGCTTTGAATAAAATGCACGAGTCATATGAACTATTTTAAATGTGTTTTTATGGTTCTTTATGGTTAAGCTTGACAGTAATGTACATGACTAACACACAGACCAATACCCGATCCGTCTAAAAGCTTCAGTATCGGAGCCAATACTGATCCTGTATCGGATCGGTGCATCCCTAACTTCAAATATTTCCAACCTTGACTGGGCCGAATGACCCAGTTAAAGCCATCATTAGATCCAGAGAGGCAGACGTACTGGCATGAAATTCCAAATGTAAAGTTAAAAGAAATGGGTTGAGATGCTAGCATGGATGGCACATCTCTTTACACATTAGTGGGTATCTTCCCAAAGTGCGCATTTGTGTGTGTTTGTGTGTGTGCTGGGGAATACTGAGGTTTAAGAACAAATGTTGTGAGCACTGAATTTGATATTCCTCTGATGTCTGTGACATTTTCTTGGGTTTTCAAGCTCAACTGAACAAACAGTGTCAGAAACGTCACACTAAATATAACACACATGCTGACAGCGATCCAAACCACTGGGTTTCCTTCTTATTTTGAAGAATTCCAATTACTGTCAGTGTTTTCAATGCGTGCGTGTGGGTACATTGTAATCCATCCACATTGCAGCTCAGGCATCACCGACCTTTGTGTGTGTGTGTGTGTGTGTGTGTGTGTGTGTGTGTGTGTGTGTGTGATGTCCCCTGAAATTTGTATTTATTCAGGAACGCTGTGATTTTATCCACAAAAATCCTAAAAGAAGTAACCTGCTAAAAGAAACAATAAATAAACACGAAGAATAATAATGAGTTGTGGAGGATTCAATTCAGGAGAAAATCTCCACAAATATGATGAAATCAAACCGCTTTCATTTGCCTGCCCTCCCTGCTTTAAATTGGCTTTCACACCGACACTGGATTTTTATGAGCTGCCTAAACTTTGGAGGGTTAACCAACTAGAACCAAGTTACCCGTTCACAACAAACTCTCACACTCTCTCTTTCTCTCTTTCTCTCTCTCTCTCTCTATTGACCAGTGAGGATATATTGCCCAACAACAGAGCCAATCTAGATCCAGTTACCAACTCGGCCAATCAAATTCTGGTTAAATTGACAGTGATATAGTTTAGTTATAAAATGACAGCAATTTATATCTAAACACACAAAGTGGTACTCACACACACGTGTAGACGTTCTTGAGGATGGGACAGGTCGAGCTGCATGTATTAAACTAGGAATTCAGCGTCATGTTCTCCCGAATGTAATTTGTTGTTAAAATCTCAAGTGTGTCCTACTTATGATTCATAAGATAAATTGCACAGTGAACAATAATTTTATTTATTTCCGAAATTAATTTCCTCTGTCGCAAAGGTGTGTGAATGCATTTACATTCCGAATAATTATGCAGTGCTCTAATTACCAGCTATTGGTGGAGAGGAGAGAGTAGAGTTATAGAGCCAATTAATGGATGGGGATTGTTAGGAGGCCATGATTAAAAAAGGCCAATGAAGGGAATTTGGCCAGGACACAGGGGTTACACCCCTACTCTTTAAAAAATTAGCCCTGGGATTTTTAATGGCCACAGAGAGTCAGGACCTCAGATTAACATCTCATCCGAAGGATGGTGTTTTTTTACAGTATAGTGTCCCCTTCACTATATTGCGGCAATAGGACCCACACAGACTGCTGGGTGAGCATCCCCTGCTGGCCTTCCTAATACCTCTTCCAGCAGCAACCTTAATTTTCCCCTGGATGTCTTCCATCTAGGGAATGGCCAGGCTCAACATTTTGTATGAAAAAAGGGGGCAAGGATATTCTTCAATATTCACCCTTTGTTTTTAATGCAAGAAAGCTGTACTGCTTTGGAATGACATGACTGTTAATAAATGGTGACAGAATTGTCCTTTATTTAGTGAACTTGTCCTTTAAGCTGGTTATTTATGAAAGTAGACCAGTTTGACCAGTGAAGCCATTCTTAAACCAGCATGAAAACACCCAAAACTTCTAGGTTACTATTGTAACCCCGGTTCCCTGAAAGGAGGGAACTAGACGTTACGTTGGAGCTGATGCTAGGGGTCACCCTTGAGAGCCGATCTCACTCTGAAAATATACTATCACGGCAATTCCATTGGCAGATGAAGTTCGGAGCTTTGCCACAATACTATTTTTTTAGGCACTTCATCGTACATCAGGACTTTAACTTGAAGAGGTGAGACGATGCTCAAACTTTCCAGTGGAAATCAGTATTATGGCCGACTTACGTAACGTCTCATTCCCTCTCAGCAAACTGGGGTTACAATAGTAACCTAGATTTCCCTTTCAAGTCAGTCACTTCGACGTTATGTCATAGCTGATGCTAGGGGTCCCTAAATCATCACGCCAGAATACTAATAATGCTGCGCTCACTAAAAGTGTTGCGAGTAAAGTGACAAAAAATACAGTTTCCACATAACATTGGGGAAAACACGGGGACAATATAAAACAGTCAGTTAGATAAAACCACAATTACATCAGCTCCACACCGGCGGAGGAGTGAGATAACAACTAAAAGTATAGTCTTCAGGGGGCATAAGAAGACTGCTAAGAACACATAAAAAGTGCCCTGTAAGGGAACAAGCCAAATAAAATTCAAAGACTAAACTAACAGTTACAGCAGTATATAGAAAAATATGCTCCTAAGCAGATTCTGACAAGAAAAACTTTAATTTCCCAACTCTCACTCATAGAGGAAGGTTGTACGAAATATATATACTATATAAACTTTGCCCAGCTTAGTTCTACTTCACAGAGAGCTCCTGGGAAGGGATAGAAGGAATAGAAGTTATAAAAAGTAGCAAACGTGTTTGGATTGGCCCATCTTGCCGCCTGGCAGATGTCAGGCAAGGACACACCATTTGCAAAATTCCAAGAGTAGTAATAGTAATATTCCTCTTGTGGAATGCACTCAAACCCCTAGAGTGCAGCTTAACCCCTGTGAGTCATAAGCTAAAGCAATAGCGTCAATGAACCAATGGGAGAGCCTTTGTTTGGAGACCACCAAGCCTTTGGAATGACCTCCAAAACATACAAAGAACTGATCAGTTAGACTGAATGGACCTGTACGCTCTATGTAAATATGTAATGCTGAGCACAGTGTGATTGGTGAGTGCTCCTTCTCAGACTGAGGAGGAGAAAAAGCTTGCAAAATAATGAGTTGCGCCTTGAAAGGGGTAGTCAGAACTTCGGGCATGTAGCCCAGTCTGGGCTTAAGAACAGCTTTGGAGAAGCCTGGGCCAAATTCCAAACAGGAGCTGTCAACGGAAAGAGACTGTAAATCTCCCATAATCTTCACTGAAGCGAGGGTAAGGAGCAAAGCAGTTTTAAATGAGAGCGCATGTAAACTCACAGATTCTAATGGCTCAAAGGGAGGGCCCGAGAGCACATTCAGGACCTTGGAGAGGTCCCATGTGGGAACTAATTGCAGTATAGGTGGTCTCAACTGCCTAGCATCCCTCAAAAACAGGGAAAAGACAACAACAGCCTGGTGATGCACCACAATTACAGACACATACACTTTAAGCATCTAGGGTTTTAAACCCGCATCCAACCACTCTTGTAAAAAGTGAAGTACTGTGCCCACAGCGCATCGCACTGGGTCCTCATTTTGAGATGAACACCAGTCAGTGAAAACTCACTCATTTGAGATAATACAGATGCCTTGTAGAGGGGGATCTGGCTTGAGAAATGGTGTCCAACACTTTGTGCGACAACCCATCTAAATCACACGGGAGCCATTCAGCTGCCAAATGTGCAGATTCCACAATTCCGGGCGTGGGTGCCAGATTGTGCCCTTGCCTGGGAGAGAAGATTCCTTGTCAGAGGGATTTTCCACAGAGGAGCCAGCGACAGCTGAGTCAGCTCCGGAAACCACGACTGCTAAGGCGAAAATTGTTCGACAAGCAATACCATTTCCTGATCTTCTCTGATTCTGCACAACACTTGTTGCAAAAGGAGGACCAGGGGAAACGCTTTCTTGCGTTTCCCCGCTGGCCACTTGTGGGCCAGGGCGTCTGTTCCCAATGGTGCCTGTGACAGAGAGTACCACAGAGCGCAGTAGGTGGTCTCCTTAGGAGCAAAGAGGTCCACTTCTGCTTTGCTGAACATTTTCCATATCATGCAAATGGAATGGGGATAAAGTCTACATTCACCCTGGAGAATCCCCTGATGTGAGAGCAGTTCAGGTGACCTGGAACGTGCACCACATGCACTGATTTGAGGTGTATTTGATACCACAGAAGGAGGCATCACGACAGAAACATCAATGGACGAGATGTGACCTCCCTGGGGATTTATATACGCCACCACGGATGTGTAGTCCGACTGTATCAAAATATGCTTGTTCTACAGTTCTGGTTGAAATGTTAGGCAAACTTCATAAATATGCGAGGTGCCAGGGAATTTCCATATGGGAGGACCTTGTATTGATAAACATTCCCCTCAAAGGCAAATCTCAAGTAAGGCCTGTAATGGGGAATGATGTGAATATTAAACTATCGTCTTTCAGGTCCAGGGATATGAACCAATCGAGTGAACAAATGTGCGTGAGGATGTTTTTGTGGCATAAGTCCACAATCAGACGTAGACCACTGTCTTTCTTTGGAACAAGAAAGTAATGGCTATAGAATCCTCTGTGGGAATGGGGGAACGATCTCTGTTTAGTTTTTTACAGGGAGATTCTCTACCTCGGAGTGTAAAACTGGCGCGTCCTGCACTGAAAACATGGAGGACAGAATGCTGTTGAAGCGAGGCAAAACTCTCGCAAACTGTATCGTGTAACCTTGCTGAATTGTGTTTAAAACCCAATGTGAAATGCTAGGTAGCGCTCACCATGCAGCAGCATGAAGCGTGAGTGGCCTGAGGAGGTCAAGCAAGTTTTTTTAACCCCTTTTTCTACTTAGTAGGTCCTTGTGGTGGTGTGGTTACTTTCCTCAATCCGGGTGGCGGAGGACAAGGCTTCCGAGACAGTCAATCCACGCATCTTATCACGTGGCTTGCTGTGCATGACACCGTGGAGACTCACAGCATGTGGAGGCTCATGCTACTCTCCATTCACACACAACTTACCACATGCCCCCTTTAGAGCGAGAACCACTAATCATGACCACGAGGAGGTAACTCCAAATTACTCTACCCTCCCTAGCAACCGGGCCAATTTGGTTGCATAGAAAACCTGGCTGGAGTCGCTCAGCATGCCCTGAATTCAAACTCATGACTCTAGAGGTTGTAGTAAGCATCACATTTTGAACATTACTGACATGCCCCCGCAACTGGTGGTGGGGAGAGCAGATGAGATCAGTGCCATCTTCTGGGCCAGACTTGAAATGGGGAGCTTGGACTTCTTCACTGGATCACGACAGTCAAGAACTCATCTGACCGCCCCAAGGGTTTTTCCCACTTGGACGTGGGAAAGGGAGTGATATCATGTGATGCAGCCACTAGTATTGCAATTTTGCTGCTAGATCAGTAGGACTGCGCGGGGCTGGGGCAGGTGTGTTGGTGGACTTAGCAGGGCACTGTCCGGAGGCATGAATGGGGCTGCTTGCCAGGGGCTGCTTTATGGCGAGACAAGAAATTTTTCAATACCTGTTACTGCTTTCTGACAGCAAGGAATTTCTCCGAAAAAACATCAAACGTGTGACAGAATAAGCCGTTCCTGAAACTGGAGCGTTAAGCAGTTTAAGCTTGTCTGCCTCACACATCTCTGCCAGGTTGAACCAGAGATGCTGCTCCAATGCCACTGTCGTAGAGATGCCAATTGCTTGGGCCATGCACTTTGTGGCACATAATGCAAGGTGATACAGACATCTGGGATTTTGCCAAAGGATTTTGCCTTCTTCATGTGGTCCCTCGAGGTCCACAGAGGGGGAATTTTGGGGGGGCTACTGACTCAGTTGAGCTCTTACCAAAGAGCACCATCCGGGAGCACAGTGTCTTGAGACTCAGGAGTGTCCATTAGATGAGAAGCGTCTTGACACTGAAGGAAAGTTCTGAGGTATGATGAAGTGTGGGCTCCTTATCGCAATATGCAGGAGAAGGACGGGCGGAGCTCCAGACTTCATCTACTAATGGAATTGGCATGATGATATAGTGTCAGAGTGAGATCAGGCTCTCAAGGGTGACCTCTAGCATCACCTTCAGCGTAACATCGAAGTGACCAACTTGAAAGGGAACATACAGTACAGTACTTAATACAATGAAAAAAACAGAATCTTCTTAAATGGTCATAAGCTGTTCTTAACCTGGTCACCAGCTGAACCAGATTAACCGGTTAAGGCTGTTTTGTTTCAGTGAGGCTTAATTTTAAAAACATGCATTACTACTGTATGTATGTGTGTGTGTGTGTCATTCTGCACTTACAAAATAGGAATACTGAAACAGGCACTGTGCTTTTGAAATGTAAACTGTAAGCAGCAAACTCTGACTAAAACTAGGAGAGCATGAAAAGAAGACCATTTTGAATTAATTTTATGTACAAATTGTTCTGACATTCAGCTAGGCAGGGAAAATATAATTAGCTGACTAAAGCTTATTTTATTTGGTTCTGTATTTGTTAGTGGTCAACAAATATTTTCAATGCTGATATCTGATGTAATGCTATATACATAATACAGTTTGAATCTAATTAAATAAACACTGAAATAAATGCTTATACAATTTATTTACTAAAATAGTAAATACTAGATTTTTATTAACAGCCACAAGGAACAAGCTTTTTTTGTGGTTGTGCCTTTTAGTCTTCTATGTAAACGCCCTATTCTATGTAAATGCACTATAAGTGACCGTATCGGGGCTTCTGAGTATTGGAGTCCAATTAAGTGTTTAAATGCCCCATCCTTCAAAAACATCCTATTTGCAAAACTGCATTACACTGTGACAAACTTTAGCTGCTTGTTTGTAATGTTTGAATTCTTCAGAAGGATATGCTTAGTGATAGGTACAGGCAGGAACTGCACAAGGTTTGACAGACTTTACCACATTTTACTCTTATCCTTAGTTCTTCTGTGTTTAGGAATATTAGTATCTATGCTACTTCCTCCTTATTACACTACCTCACTGTGAATGGGTGCTTTCCATTTGGGAGTGTGCACGGGGCACAAATGCGTCATGATGGCTTCCTCCACCTGTGGCAGTTGGGAGTAGCCCTTCTGCTCAATGTGGTCCAGTGTTTTGAAGGCAGCAGCTCCCAAGACGCAAGAGCGCATGGAAAGTGGCGCTCGCCACATCTTCGAGAGCTCGCTGTGTACCTCGGGGAAGAATGGTACTGGGCGGCATGCAGGAGATTTACACCGGCTCGTGTCAGAAACCATACATTGAGTCATGATGTCTCGGGCTCGGGTGGCAGAGAGCACTCAAATCCGAGCTCCTCGACTGCCTGAGATAGCACAGGGGTCAGTTCTGCATCAGGTTAGTGAACTCTCCCTGGGCAGCCGGGTGAATCATCAACCGAACATGAACAGCCCTCGCCTTCAGACGTTGCAAGAGATACAGTCATCTGGGGTTATGCCAATGGAAACCGAGCCATGATCCCCTGGATAGGGACAGAGGTTTTCATTGGCATAAACCACGGGCAAAGGCACCGCAGCAGGGAAGTAAGAGGGCCACGGAATTTGACACCACATGATTTTCTCCTCAAATTCCCCGAGCTCCATGTCTGAGCCCCAGGCACCTTCCTCATGTGGTCCCTCGAGATCCACAGAGGGAAAATTTTGGGGGGCTACAGACTCAGTTGAGCTCTTATCAAAGAGCGCCAACCAGGAGTAAAAGTGTCTTGAGGCTCAGAAGTGTCCATCAGAAGAGAAGCATCTCGACTCTGAAGGAAAGTTCTGAGGTATGATGAAGTGCGGGTTCCTTATATACTCACAATATGCACACGAATTACAGGGGCGGAGCTCCAGACTTCTTCGGCCAATGGAACTGGCATGATGGTATAGTGTCAGAGCGAGAAAGGGAACATACTTAATACAATGAAAAAAACTGAATCTTCTTAAATGGTCATAAGCTGTTCTTAACCTGTTCACCATCTGAACCAGATTAACCAGTCAAGGCTGTTTTGTTTCAGCGAGGCTTAATTTTACAAACATGCATTGCTACTGTATGTATGCGTGTCATTCTGCACTTACAAAATAGGAATGCTGAAACAGGCACTGTGCTTTTGAAATGTAAACTTTTTGAAATCTAAACTAGCGATAGGTACTGGCAGGAGCTGCACAAGGTTGAACAAACTTTACCACATTTTACTCTTATCCTTAGTTCTTCTGTGTTTAGGAAAATTGTATGTCCTACTTCCTCCTTTTCACCTTCAAGGGTGACCATATTCTGGTTTCCCCAAAAGTATTAAATGCAAACTGTAATACAGTGAAAAAGACACTCTATTAGTATAGCACAAATATAAAAATAAATACAAATTTCCAACATTCTTTTGAATGTCCATGTAATAAAATAAAATATTTGATGCCATGAGTGTACCTTCATTTACTATTACTATTATTTTGAATGGCCATGGAAAATGAAGCAATGTGAAAACAATTTTACCTGGTTGCAAAAAGTAGTCTGAATTTACCTGATGAACTTTCACCTTTTGTTGACCCTTTATGCTTCGAATCGCAGAGCTAATGGTTGCTTCTAAATCACTTGCACCTTTATTATCAACCGACACATAAGTGCCAGCTTTACACGGATCTCGACCTGGACGAAAGCATGGTCATTTTAAAATAATGACCAGTGTCCTCTTTAAAAACCACTTGACTTGACTTGTTCACTTTCTTTTGGGTATTGTTTCCACTCAGCTGTCATTTGCTGCTGCTGTCAAGCAACTGTTTGATGCCGAACACAACAGCACTTTGTGCATTCGCGGAGAGATTAACAGGCAGGAATTTGTCCAATAGTTGCTGCAAGCCTCTTATAATCGACCAATTGATGTGCGAGAAGGCGGGACTTACAGAGAGGGGTTAAAGCAATGCAAATATGCGCGCACACACAATGAAGTATTAGACCAGATGCACATCATAATGCAACTAAAGCCGAATCCCGGACATTTTCACAAATTTAGAAATCCCGGCCGGACGCTTTTTTAAGGTCCGAAAAAGAGGACAAATCCGGGAAAAAGATTGTCACACCCAATCGGTGTTGTTGACATGTAAAAGTGGCTGATCATACCATAATATTACAGGATTCTGGCATGTAGTGATTTCAAAACAAGTGGTTTACTTTTTTAAGCTTCGTTTCAATAAATGCTTGTTTTAGTTTCTGAAAGTTACAATATATTTTCAAAGTACAATGTGCTATTTATTTTTTAAGATCAAGGAAAATTAGATTTTTCATGATAACACCCCTTTAGGCAGGGTTTTATATTATCAAATTATTGGCCTGTCAGTAATATTGGTCTATCAAAAGCACTTGTCAAAATTGTAATGTGGTGACTGGTGATGAACATACTCATTGCTGTAATTCTTCTCTAGGTTTTACTGGGATCTCACCATGCTGCTCCTAATGGTGGGAAATCTAATCATCATTCCTGTGGGCATCACCTTCTTCAAAGATGAGCACACTCCACCGTGGATCGTCTTTAATGTGGTTTCTGACACATTCTTTCTCATGGATCTGGTGCTAAACTTCCGCACTGGGATTGTAAAGGAGGATAACGCAGAGATTATTCTGGACCCTCAGCAGATAAAGATCAAATATCTGCGCTCATGGTTTGTGGTGGACTTCATCTCCTCCATCCCTGTGGACTACATCTTCCTCATCGTGGAGACACGAATCGATTCAGAATTCTACAAGACAGCGCGTGCTCTCAGGATTGTACGCTTTACGAAAATTCTCAGTCTGCTTAGACTTTTGCGTCTGTCACGGCTCATACGCTACATTCACCAGTGGGAGGAGGTGAGTGGACCTTTACAGTATAAGTGATTATAACAGTGCTTATTGCTCAATACAGCACTCACACTGTCTGATATGTGATGATCACGAGATCCAGAGTGAAATTGTATTTCTTAGATGTTACTTTTTTCTTTTTTGTTACTTTTTTAAAGCTCATGTTTCTTATTTATCATTTAAAGGTGCACTCAGTAATTTTTTCTACTTATAAAGACATGAATTGTAATTTTGCAATACATATAGGAAATCATGACCACTCACATTAAAATGAAGACTCCAGTCATATTAGTAACCTCATAAAAGATGTTTTATTCTGCATGAAGAGGGTCCACAAATAGGGACTGCCATGTTAGAATCACGTGACCAGCCGAATACTACTCGCTTAACTACCCTCCTGTTATTTGACACTTTCACTAATTGATTAAGTTAATCATGGCTGACTATGAATACTACCTGTAAATTTCAACAATGGCATCTGAAACTGAAAACTATTGATTTTAAATGATGCTGCATCCAATCCGCTATGCCAAGATGACACAAAGACAAAAGTTACTGAGTGTTCATTTAAAGGAATAGCTCACCCAAAAATTAAAAATGTTGTCATTATTTACTAATCATTATTAACCAATATGACTTTCATTCTTCTTACTTGCGTCTTTTACAATGAAAGGATACAGTGACCAGTGGCTTTCAAGCTCCAGAAAAGATCAAAAGTACCATAAAAGTGTCTATTTGACCCATGCCAAATATTTCAAGTCTTCTGAAGTCTTATGATAGCTTTGTGTGAGGAACAGACTGTTATCTGAGAAGCTTACTTCCACCAAATCTTATATGCACTTCAACAACCAGCGATCAGATAAGACAGGCCAGAAATGAATGCATTTGGCTTCCTTGACATTAAACCCGGTGTTACACATCTTGATGTTCCATATTTGTACACCCAGACACGAATGAGAAGTAAACGCTATGGCGGAGGGAATCATTTTAAGTTTAAAACTGTCTTATAGGTGATGATCATGTGTTTCAAAGCAAGTTTGGTCTGTTTGTCATACAAAGCTGTCGTATGACTTCGGAAGACTTTGAATATAGCACATAAATTGTATGGATTACCTTTAGAGGTTGACTGATACAAATTTTGAATTGCTGATGCCAATATCCAGATGGGCCGATATAATGCTGATATAAGGCTGGGCGATATGGCAAAAAATATTATCATTATATTCTTTTTCATATCATTCGATATCGATATTTATCACGATATTCAATCACATTTGCACATTGCACATTTTTTTGAATTTCCATAAAAAGAGAAATCAAAATCCTAAACAGTCTAAATAGTCTTTACAAAACTGCGTTTTGACACAGTGCTGTCTGAGGGGTCTTCTATGGAAATATTACAATATTTTGAGTGCAGTTGGATATGAATGTTATAAGATGATCCATTCATTTTTAATCATAATGAAGGTATATATATATATATATATACAGTATTTGAACACCCTGCTATTTTGCAAGTTCTCCCACTTAGAAATCATGGAGGGGTCTGAAATTGTCATCGTAGGTGCATGTCCACTGTGAGAGACATAATCTAAAAAAAAATATCCAGAAATCACAATGTATGATTTTTTAACTATTTATTTGTATGATACAGCTGCAAATAAGTATTTGAACACCTGAGAAAATCAATGTTAATATTTGGTACAGTAGCCTTTGTTTGCAATTACAGGTCAAACGTTTCCTGTAGTTTTTCACCAGGTTTGCACACACTGCAGGAGAGATTTTGGCCCACTCCTCCACACAGATCTTCTCTAGATCAGTCAGGTTTCTGGGCTGTCGCTGAGAAACACGGAGTTTGAGCTCCCTCCAAAGATTCTCTATTGGGTTTAGGTCTGGAGACTGGCTAGGCCACGCCAGAACCTTGATATGCTTCTTAAAGAGCCACTCCTTGGTTATCCTGGCTGTGTGCTTCGGGTCATTGTCATGTTGGAAGACCCAGCCTCGACCCATCTTCAATGCTCTAAATGAGGGAAGGAGGTTGTTCCCCAAAATCTCGTAATACATGGCCCCGGTCATCCTCTCCTTAATACAGTGCAGTCGCCCTGTCCCATGTGCAGAAAAACACCCCCAAAGCATGATGCTACCACCCCCATGCTTCACAGTAGGGATGGTGTTCTTGGGATGGTACTCATCATTCTTCTTCCTCCAAACACGTTTAGTGGAATTATGACCAAAAAGTTCTAATTTGGTCTCATCTGACCACATGACTTTCTCCCATGACTCTTTATCACCTTTTTTCACCAAGCTGCTTGGCAATTTCCCCGTAGCCCTTTCCAGCCTTGTGGAGGTGTACAATTTTGTCTCTAGTGTCTTTGGACAGCTCTTTGGTCTTAGCCATGTTAGTAGTTGGATTCTTACTGATTGTATGGGGTGGACAGGTGTCTTTATGCAGCTAACGACCTCAAACAGGTGCATCTAATTTAGGATAATAAATGGAGTGGAGGTGGACATTTTAAAGGCAGACTAACAGGTCTTTGAGGGTCAGAATTCTAGCTGATAGACAGGCGTTCAAATAATTATTTGCAGCTGTATCATACAAATAAATAGTTAAAAAATCATATATTGTGATTTCTGGATTTTTTTTTTTTAGATTATGTCTCTCACAGTGGACATGCACCTACGATGACAATTTCAGACCCCCCATGATTTCCAAGTGGGAGAACTTGCAAAATAGCAGGGTGTTCAAATACTTATTTTCCTCACTGTATATATATATATATATATATATAATTTTTTTTACACATGAATTATTTTAATATTTCTTTACATACATATATCCAAGTATGGGCGCATAGAAGCCCTTGTGACTGAGGAATGATACTGTATGGGGGTTCAGGGGTATCTCCAGAGAGAAACTTTTGAAAATGTAAAAGTCTGAATGGAGCATTTTTCTATTTTCATTAAAGTGAGAAAGACTAGGCTACAAACTAGTAATTGTTTTGTCTTTCATCCTAGTCAAAGATGATGAAATCTGAATAATTTCACAAAATTAGAACAGAAATCTATTTGTTTATTATTAAAGGATTGGAACATGCTGATTAATAAAACTAAATTTAGAAAGAAAAATACGTTATGGTCTAAAGGCGCTCTGGAAACACACCTCATGTTTACTCACATGTGGGGAAAAGAGGATGTGTGTGCAGCCTGGGACAGTGTGCATCAGTGAAGCGTGTTTCAGTGCTAGAGAAAAATATTCAAGAATACAGCGCAGAAAGATCAGATATTATGTAACCTCTGCTGTTGTTTGAGACGATGAGAGGGCGTAACCGTCGTCATGATGTATTGCAGTCAAGATGGAATCAATCTGGGGTCCGGAACGCGGTGACCTGCATAGCGGGGGCAATATCAACTTCATACTAACGCGAAGAAATCGGCACAAAGCTACTGTCACTTTTACAATCCACCTCGCGAGCTTGATGCACGGCTTCCATAGGTAGGAATTGACGCATGTCTAGATGTAGAACACAGGCTAAATATTGAAAATTACTCAAAAGCTTATCGTCGATATCATGGAGTTTTTTTAGCGCGATAAATATTGATATCGTTTTATCGCACAACCCTATGCTGATATAACAGAATTTATTATAATAAATAAATAATAAATATTATAAAATATTCTAATAAAGTAAATTACATATACATAAACTTTTTTTTATCAAGCATGATATTTACTAAACATTTTACACAAAACTTTGTACAAATAAAAAATTATGATTTTGTGTGTTTTAGATGGTAGATAGCGGTTTCTCCTGATTTCTGTGTAGTCTCACCATTTTATTAATTTGTTTGGACAAAGAAATTGTAATACATTAGGATGACGACAATAACAACAGTGAACACAGTAGTCCAGCAACCATGGACCGTATTTGCGCATTAGCAATTGCATTTCAAAAAAAGAAAGACGCTAGATTTGAGCATGTTTTGTGAGGTTTGTGAATAAAATCTGTTTAATGGAGATATCCACATATTTGCAGATGGTATATGATAGATATTTTATTGATATTTGCCTTTTTAGCATTAGATAAGACACTTAATGGTTACCAAACATGACACGTTGTCTAGTGGCAGAACTAACCGATTAGTCGACTAGACAGTGCAAACCCTGATACAAATATTAGCCTGCAAATATACATGTGACTGACCACATGAGAAACAAATTTCCTGCACAATGAACCATGAATTTTATCACAGAGGAGCCATGCGAATGTTCTTTTACAGATTTTACCCTGAGAAACAAGTATGTTATTACAAAGATCTCATTTGTTGTGATTTGTCTTTTCTGTGGGTGTCCACACTGTATCCTGTTGGTTTGCTTGGAAGAAATCACAGACTGAATGCAGCATATGTTACCATGGCTGTCTGGCATAAATCGAAGTGTCAGGGTTACACGTATCAATTAATGAATAAGCAAATGAATATTCCAACGTAGAGTGCTAACATTAGCCTGTAATTTTCTCTCATCTTCTTGAGAGATCGGTTGGATGATGATTAACGTGATGATTAGAGGTGATCATCTCTCTCCCTATCCATCAGTAGGTGAACGGCTGAACAGGGTCTCAGAGGTGCATGGTGAGAAGTGAATCTGCTGAACGCAGCTGGTGCCTTGTTTATTCAGGCCACGTTCTGTCTCCGTACAGAATATCTCATGTTTTTCCAATAAAGCATGCCACAAATTGAGTGGCCCCCATTAAAAGTGTGCAAAACATGTCAGAAATAGAAGTTAATAAAATAAAATATTCTTGGAAAAAATGTGTTAATGTTTTTCTAAAATCTTGAGACTAGTATTCAGAACATATTTGTCAAGCTGAAGTATACAGTGAAGAACAACATGAGGATGAGTAAATGATGAAATAAAATTTTACTTATGGTGAACTATCCCTTTTTAATTAAACCATAATTGGAGTGGTGCCACAGTTCCAACTTGCAGGTTAATTGCTCTTTTTTGATCACTTTGAATTTTATTACTGATGGGAAAAAAAAAATTAAAATACGTTTTAACTTTGAAAACAGAAATTATTGTAAAAAGTTAAATGTAATTTTTTTTTTTACACATTTGAAAGGACTGTACTTTTATTCCTTGCAGAATAATTTATGTTCGCATCAAATATGCCATGAAATATGGCATTAATCTGACTTAGTGCTTAGTCAGAATAAATGGCATACTCTGTACTTAATGGTAGTTGAATGCATCATTTAATTGACCAAATATTTATTAAACAAACATGCAAGGTCACAGGTCAATACACACATCCCCAAATTAAGTATGTCTGGAATCTATTTAGACTACTCTCATGCTTAAGAATGTAGTGTTTTATCAGTTGAGAAGTGTGTCCTTCAACAAATACAGTACATCCTCTGACAGTACACAATATTGAATGCAGGGCTAGTCACCACTGCTGTGATGGAGTTTCAAAAAACTCTTTAGAAAGTCAAGGAAATGTAATAATGGATTTTTTCTTTTGTTGTTGGAGCAAATGGGAATGCAAAAATTATATTTGCTGTCCTCCCTGCTATAGAAGTTTTCCCCAGTGTAGTTTACTTACAACTTTCAAACACAGAAATGTGAAAAGGGTCCATTTTACAGTCATCTTATACAGTACACTGGAATACATTTTTCTTAGAGGCTTTTAAATAGAGGAAGTAGGCTAGAAAGTTGTCGTGGAAGTGACTCTGCTGTGAGTTAATCCAGTTAGTCAGCAGGTTATTAAATCAAACTCTAATGACTCACTCATGAGATCTGCAGATACACTCAGTGGTGCTCTCTCGCTGAGAAGACTATCAAAACAACCCTCACTTTTCAGCATCCAGGGGTGTTTTTTTTGGGTCATCAATGAGCGCATTAATGAAGTGGGTGTTGAAGCACCCCCTCTTGGCCAGTATAATGTTAATAACAAAGCATAACCACTCTCTTTACATGCAGGGGGTGGACATGAGCAGTTCTTAATGGAGAAAGTTAGCAAGAATGACATTTGCACAAGGTATCATTAATAATGTTGAGCTTTTGAAGTGCAGCCATCTGTGTTTGTTTATTAAGTGGAGACAGAAAGTCCATCTCTATCAATAATGGCATCTGGGATAGTTCTGATTTATGGCTCATGTTTCCTCAACTGAATGTGTTCGAGATGGAAAATTAAGGATCCAATATGGCTCATAGGTCTCTAAGGTGCTTAAGTGATGGACACCAGAGGTTCCCTGGTTTTGACTAAGGATGTGCAAAACTGTGTATCACTTTCTTCTGTGTTAGGCAGAATAACATCCTCAGTCACTATTCACTTTTATGGAAGGAAAAAAATAAAGATGCAAAAAAAGTGAATAGTGACTGAGACGAAGATACTGTCTAACATCTTTTGTGTTCCATGGAAAAAAAGAAAGTCATTCGGGTTTGAAATTACATGATGGTAAATGATAGCATTTTTGGGGTCAATAGCATACTAGTAACAAGAGCTACTTTTCCACCATCGAACGGTTATGAGCATGTTGAGGAACGGCTCCAGTAGCATTTCAATTGAACGCTGGTCATCACCGCATCATTACAAAATATTTTCGGCCCAGATAAGGTTAGCTAACCTTACTTAACCATTCTCAACCGGGCTGGTGGAATGGCTTTATTATGTGGAGACTCACGGTTGTCAATTTGCCAATATGATTAGATTAGATTCAACTTTATTGTCATTGTGCAAAATACAAGTACAGACCCAATGAAATGCAGTTAGCATCTAACCAGAAGTGCAAATAGCAATATGTATATATAGTATGTATATGTAAGTATACAATATGGGTTTTTGAGTGCAAAGTTATGATGTAGAGAAGCAGAGACCAGCTCAATGCAAATGTCTATAATACAGTACAGGGTGCAAATGAAGAAGCATAAACTGAAGGTGCATTGTACAGAATGGGGTATAAATATGTAAATGTGTAAATATATGTATATGGCCGGTGGCCATAACAGTGCAAGCAGCATCAGGAGGTAGGAGTTATGTGCAAAAAATGTGCAAGGGAATGTGCGAAAAATAAAAAAAATTAATAAATATATATAAATTAATAAAAGAAAAATACAAATATGAAGTTCGGGTGGGATGTAGTGTTCAGCGCCTGAGTTTAGAGTTCAGTAGGCTGACAGCTGAGGGAAAGAAACTGTTCCTGAGTCTGCTGGTGCGACAGCAAAGACTCCTATAGCGTCTCCCAGATGGGAGAGGAGTAAACAAACTGTGGTTGGGGTGAGAGGTGTCTTTGATAATGCCTCTCACCCTCCTTAGGCAGCGTTGATTGGCTCAAGATGGCGCCGAGTATGGCTGCTGCGTCGCGAGCTCCGTCAAAACACTGCAGTTTATTGTTTGTTTTGTTTACAGTTCTGTGTTTTTTTGTCTTGGATGTTGTCTGCCTTATTGTGTACGACAGACAAACGCTTTTGGACATTGGTTCGGCAATCACACACCGAAAACCGGACTTCACATTCCTCAATGCCGACCCGCGGTCTACATACACGCCAGCGGAGCCCTTTGTTTGGGCTGCCCGGCCGCGGAAACGCAGACGGAAAAGGGGGAAAAAGAGCCGGCGTTCTCATCAGATTAAGACGTCGCGCAAATCGCCCCCCGCTACCCAGTATACTACTGGCAAATGTTCAGTCTCTGGACAACAAGCTCTGCGAGCTGAGAGCGCGGATCTCTTTCCAACGAGAGACAAGAGAATGCTGTGTTATCTGTCTTACGGAAACCTGGATGTCCGCGGAGATTCCAGACTCGTCCATCGAACCCACGGGTTTCTCTGTGCACCGAGCGGACAGAGCGAAAGACCTCTCAAGTAAAAGCAGAGGTGGAGGTGTATGTTTTATGATCAACAAATCATGGTGTGATCAGAGGAATGTACATTTTATCAGATCTTTCTGCTCTCCTGATCTGGAATTTCTCATGCTTCTGTGTCGACCATTCTGGCTACCGAGGGAATTCACAGCGGTCATTATCACTGCTGTGTACATCCCCCCACAAGCCGACACAGACCGGGCACTTAGGGAACTGTATGGCAGTATAAGTCAGCAGGAAACCGCGCACCCTGAGGCCGCGTTCATTGTTGCCGGGGACTTCAACAAAGCCAACTTTAAAACAATAGCACCAAAATACCACCAACACATCAGCTTTAACACACGAGGGGACCGGGTTTTGGATCATTGCTATTCTCCTTTCCGGGATGGCTACAAATCCCTCCCCCGCCCACCATTTGGCAAATCTGACCACTCTTCCGTTCTGCTTCTGCCCGCTTACAGGCAGAAACAAAAACGGGAAGCACCCGCCCTCAGAATGATCCAGTGCTGGTCGGACCAATCAGACTCTGCGCTACAGGACTGTTTTGATCACGCGGACTGGGAGATGTTCCGGTCTGCCTCCGATGACGACATCGAGGTTTACGCTGATAGCGTAACGTGTTTCATCAGAAAGTGCGTAGAGGACGTTGTTCCGACAAAAAATATACGGATCTACCCCAACCAGAAACCATGGGTTAACGGCGATGTTCGCACAGCACTTACTGCGCGGACCACCGCTTTTAATTCCGGGAACGCGGAGGAGCGTAAACAAGCCAGTTATGCCCTCCGTAACTCCATCCGTGCAGCCAAACGCCAGTACAGGCACAAAATTGAAGAACAGTTTAACACCACTGACTCCAGAAGTATGTGGCAGGGAATTAACACCATCACGGACTATAAACGGAATAAAAACTCCGCCATGAACACCGCTGCCTCTCTCCCGGACAAGCTTAATACATTTTATGCTCGTTTCGAGGACAACAACACCGCCCTCACAGAGAGAGCACTCGCGGCCGATACTACAGAGGCTGGTTCACTCTCCGTCTCTGTTGCGGATGTAACCCGATCCTTTCGACGGGTGAACATCCGTAAAGCCGCGGGTCCAGACGGCATTCCGGGCCGCGTCATCAGAGCATGCGCGAACCAACTGGCTGGTGTTTTTACGGACATTTTCAACTTGTCCCTATCCCTGTCTGTAGTCCCCACATGCTTCAAAACATCAACCATTGTGCCTGTACCGAAGCAATCAAAAATCACTTGCTTAAATGACTGGCGTCCTGTTGCCCTCACCCCCATCATCAGCAAATGCTTTGAGAGGTTGATCAGAGATCACATCTGCTCTGTTCTGCCCACCTCTTTGGACCCATTGCAGTTTGCCTACCGCAACAACCGCTCCACTGATGATGCCATTGCATCTACAATACACACTGCTCTTTCCCACCTGGAAAAAAGGAACACATATGTGAGAATGCTGTTTGTAGACTACAGCTCAGCATTCAACATCATAGTGCCCTCCAAGCTTGATGAGAAACTCCGGGCTCTGGGCTTAAACAGCTCGCTGTGAAGCTGGATCCTGGATTTCCTGTCAGGCAGACGTCAGGTGGTTAGAATGGGCAGCAACATCTCCTCATCACTGACCCTCAACACTGGAGCCCCGCAGGGCTGTGTTCTCAGCCCACTCCTGTATTCCCTTTACACACATGACTGTGTGGCAACACATAGCTCCAATGCCATCATTAAGTTTGCTGACGATACGACGGTTGTAGGTCTGATCACTGACAATGATGAAACAGCCTACAGAGAGGAGGTGCACACTCTGACGCGCTGGTGTCAGGAGCACAACCTCTCCCTCAACGTCAGTAAAACCAAGGAGCTTGTGGTGGACTTCAGGAAGAAAGACAGAGAACACAGCCCCATCACCATTAATGGAGCACCGGTGGAGAGAGTCAGCAGCTTCAAGTTCCTCGGTGTCCACATTACTGAGGAACTCACATGGTCCGTCCACACTGAGGCCGTTGCGAAGAAGGCTCACCAGCGCCTCTTCTTCCTGAGACGGCTGAGGAAGTTTGGAATGATCCACCACATCCTCACACGGTTCTACACCAGTACTGTAGAGAGCATCCTGACTGGCTGCATCACCGCCTGGTACGGCAATAGCACCGCCCACAACCGCAAAGACCTGCAAAGGGTGGTGCGAACGGCCAGAAACATCATCGGAGGTGAGCTTCCCTCCCTCCAGGATATATATAACAGACGGTGTGTGAATAAAGCTCGGAGGATCATCAGAGACTCCAGTCACCCGAGTCATGGGCTGCTTTCACTGCTTCCATCAGGCAGGCGGTATCGCAGCATCAGGACCCGCACCACCCGACTACATGACAGCTTCTTCCCACAAGCAATAAGACTTTTGAACACATGATCTCTCACGATCAACAATCAGCACTGCACTTTATTAATCATCACTCTGTCAATATATTCTCCCAATTCAATTAGTGTTTATATATATTTTTACCCGTATCTAGTATATGTGTATTCTACATTGTGTGTATTGTGTACATTTGTTATGTAAATTGTTGTGTAAGTATGTGTACATTTGTTATGTAAATTGTTTTGTGTAAATATGTTGTTTATTGTAAAGTGGTTTATGTCTCGTCACTGTCATGACTGCTATGTTACTCGGAACTGCACACAAGAATTTCACCTACTGTTGCACTCGTGTACACAGTAGTGTGACAATAAAGTGATTTGATTGATTGATTTGATTATTGTGAATGTCATTGATGGAGGGTAGCTGGACACCAGTGATGTATTGGGTAGTTTTCACCACCCGCTGGAGTGCCTTCTGATCTGAGACAGTGCAGTTGCCATACCACACTGATATGCAGTTTGTTAAGACACTTTCAATAGTGCAGCGGTAAAAGTTCTTCAGGATGTGAGGGGACAGGTGAGCTTTCCTTAGCTTCCTAAGGAAGTAAAGGCGCTGTTGCGCCTTTTTAATCAGAGTGGAGGTGTTGTATGTCCAGGAAAGATCCTCAGAGATATGGACACCCAGAAACTTGAAGCTCGTCACACGCTCCACTTCGTCCCCATCAATGTAGATTCAGACTGACCTTGGTCTTCTGGGTGTTGAGTGTGAGATTGTTGTTGGCACACCACACAACCAGGTGCTGTACTTCTTCCCTGTAGGCCGTCTCATCGTCGCCGCTGATCAGACCTACCACCGTGGTGTCATCTGCAAACTTGATTATGGAGACATACTCAGGTATGCAGTCGAGGGTGAAGAGGGAGTAGAGGATTGGACTCAGCACACAGCCCTGTGGTGCACCAGTATTCAAAGTGAGGGTGGAGGATTTGTGGTTGCTTATCCTAACAGACTGTGGTCTGTTAGTGAGGAAGTCCAGGGTCCAGTTGCAGAGGGAGGGCTAATGCCAAGATCAGTGAGCTTGGAGATCAGCTTGGATGGGATCACAGTATTGAAGGCAGAACTGAAATCAATGAATAGCATCCTGACATACGTGTTATTTTTGTCCAAGTGAGTCAGGGCGGGGTGAAGAGCTGAGGCAATAGCATCCTCAGTTGACCTGTTGGATTTGTAGGCGCACTGATATGGGTCCAGTGTTGGGGGCAGACATGTTTTCAGGTGGTAGAGGACCATCCTTTCAAAACACTTTGCTATGATGGGAGTAAGAGCAACGGGGCGGAAGTCGTTGAGGGCCACTGCAGCAGCATGTTTTGGTACTGGTACAATGGTGGCTGTTCTGAAGCAGGTGGGGACAATGGCCTGGGCCAAGGAGAGGTTGAAAATGTTGGTGAAGACATCAGCCAGCTGTTGGCCCTGAGCACTCGGCCCGGGATGCCATCAGGGCCAGCAGCTTTATGTGCCTTCACTCTGCTCAGGGTGGAGCACACATCACTGGAGGAAAATGTGAGTGGCAGATCATCAGGTGGGAGCTCAGCTTTTATGGGTTGTTCTATGTTTCCATGATCAAAGCGTGTTCAGTTTATCTGGGAGGGTGGCATTACTGGTTGGGGGGGGGTGCTGTTCGCTGAATTTGTAGATTGTGAGGTCATGGATACCTGTCCACATACGTCAGGGGTCATTGTTCGTAAAATTGTCCTCAATCCGCAGTTTGTAGTTGTATTTTGCTGCTTTGATTCCCCTCTTCAGACTGGCCCTAGATAAAGTGTAGGCTTCCCGGTCACCAGATCTGAAAGCAGCATCACATGCCTTCAGCAGGAGTCGGACTTCCTTGTTCATCCAGGGTTTCTGATTGGGGTATGTTTTAATTGTTTTATGGGTGGTTACCATGTCAACACACCTGTTGATGTGTTGCAGAACAGAATTTGTGTAGCTGTTAATGTCGGTGTGGGAGTCCAGGTTGGCCTGAGAAGCAAACACATTCCAGTCAGTGTTCTGGAACTCATGCTGTAGTGAAGAGTCTGCTCCTTCCAGCCACACTTTTACAGTCCTCACTGTGGGTTTCACACGTTTGATGATGGGGGTGTTTTGGGGAATAGGAACAGGGATAAGTGATCGGATTGTCCAACATGGGGGAGGGGGGTGACTTTGTAGGCATCAGAGATATTTGTATAAACATGATCAAGAGTGTTGTCTCCTCTTGTAGGGCAAAAAACATTTTGCAAAAATTTGGGGAGTGCTGTCCTCAAATTGGCGTGATTGAAATCGCCAGCAATGATAAAAGCTCTGTCCGGATGCGTTGTTTGCAGTTTACTAACAGCAGAAGAGGTTCCTTCATGGCTAGCTTAGCATTAGCATCTGGAGGTACATATACTGCAGCGATTATGGTAGATGTATATTCACGGGGCAGGTAAAAGGGTCTGCACTTGATAAATAGGTACTCAATATCAGCAGAACAGTGGGATTTGGTAATAACAGCATCGGTGCACCAAGTTCTGTTTACATAGATGGAACACGCCCACCTTTGCTTTTACCGGAGTCCACAGCCGTTCTGTCAGTTCTATGAATACTGCGCCCCTCTAGCTCAATCGCGCTGGTTGGAATGGTGCTATTGAGCCAAGTTTCCGTAATCTGAGTTACGATGGTAACTCATTTGTTTCTAGCTAGCTGAAAAAAGTTAGCTATTAATTTATAAAACAAATAGTGTATGTTTGGTGTATCTTCCTGATTTTATGATGATGGCTTAACTAGTATAGTACATAATTTTTCTACACACCTTTTCGTTAGGGAGGTAAATTATGCTAGCTAGCTTATTAAAACTCATATAATAGATCATTATATCACTCGTATCCTAATATTTTGTCAATGAATGCCCTTTTTAGCTAGTCTGGGAACCTTTAGCTTTCTGTGTGTTCGTGTCCGGTGGCATGCACAACCCCTCAGCAAATGATGGTAAAACACTTGTCTTTTTCTCTTTGCTTTCCTTTTTGTGACATGGGACATTTCTTTCTTGTCTTTTAGCAGAGAAAAATTCAGGGGGAAAAAACAGTCCTAAAAAATGGAATATGTGATCGTCCTCCATAGCGCACTCACTCCAATGTTAATATCTCTCACGCCATCGCCAACTGACATATTTTTACGTACATTCAAGCACCACAGTGGAAAAAGAAACCGTAACCATGCCAACTGGCCCGGAACAGCACAGTTCGCAAATAGAACCATTCGTCCCAATGGTGGAAAAGTGGCTAAAGCCTAGGTGTTGCCGTTTTTCATAAACCTGCCATGCTAATCTGAAAGTGTTTAGTAGATTTAATCTTATTTATTTACACTCTTTTACAGCCCACCAGCTGTGTGGATTTAAGTCTGTTATGTTGCCAAACCGTCTTAGACCCCATAATACCACGTTAAACCCTCCACCTGCAGACTACAACTCAACCTGTCAGCTGTTTAAATCCAAATCAGAATGCCAACAGTTATGCTGTCAGAACTAGGGATGGGTCAGGATGGTCAACTAGCTGTCTAACAACCAACTAGTTGATTAGAGAGGTTAACAAGTAAGGAATTTTCATAAAGATGTTTTTACTCAAACTTCCCATTTTGTAAATAACCATTGTTATGTCTGAGAATGATAACTGGATGATGGCTACATAGACAGCTGGGCAGCTCACTAAATTAGCTTTTTTTCCCAATGGATCTTTAAATTGTGTGTGATGAGAAATTTATTCTTTGGATATTCTCACTTCTGGGTTTGTTTTTCATGCATTCATTTATTTATAAATTCTTGTGCTTAATAAGAAGGTTTGGTTTGGGCCATGTGACCATCTGCTAAATTTGATAAATTTAGTAAGAGTCATTCTGTCTCTATTCTGTTCTGGCTGTGTCTGAAAATAAAGGCAGCTGGTTTGTTTCCTTGCTGCCCAGTCAATCAATGAATAAAGAGACAGAAAAAAATGGTTTAAAACCGGATGCAGGCACTGTAATATCACGTCTAATGATAAAACAAATTAAAGTGAGCTTTGCAGGATAATCAAGTAAATATTTAATGACTAATAAATTATGTTTTTTTTTCTCATTAATTGATAAGTTGATTAAAATAGATATTAATGAATACATAAGGGAACATTTTTGCTAAATGAAATGATGTGCTTCATTACATGTTTCACTGCAGTTTCACTATGAAATGTCCAGCGAGGAGCACCAAAAGCGAGTAAAATGGAGGATTTTAAGTTGAATTTAACCTAAAACGTTAACTTAACCTAATGGATAGTGTCCTTAAAGCAAATTTTCGACCACGTCATTTTATGTGCCTTCTATGACACATTCGACTCACGTGTCAGCTTATGTGCTTAGCTGGGCTCGAGTCTCTGTCTTCCAAATCCAAAGTCCAACACTCTTATCAATGAAGCTACTGCTTAGCTAATCGTGTTGGAATAAGTGTGTAAATAAGGTTGCAGGGCTACAGACTGCGACTAAACTGTTTGCAAATGCGACCAAAAATTAATTGCGACAATAATTTAACATCGTCGCCAGTGGCGACAATAGCGTTGTGTGCGTTCATATGCGGTTTTGTCAGATATAATCTTTTGAGTTATTGGATACATATTTGAGCACGCGCCAGTGTGTCTTGCACTGCTTTCATCCGTTCTGTTGTGATGACGAGCTTGCTGTACCACACGCAACAACAAACCCAGCATGAACAAATTACTCTTTTGAACTGGGTCTTTTTAATGAATCACCCAAATCATCCTGTATTGCGTACCACTTTTTTTCTTCTGGTAATTATTGATTGGAATTGGAATAGCACAATAAACTGCATCTGGAATTTCTTTCAATTTAAATTGTTAGTCTTAGTCTTTCTTTACAGTTCTATCAGGAAGACTTGCAGACTTGAGTGAAATTTAAGATGACATTTATTTGATGAATATAAAACAGAAAAGTAATGTCTCTCTTTGGCGTAGGCCCCATCTGGCGGTCCGAAGAATTGTACTCGGAACCGTCATATCCTGCCGGAGATAGGAGGCAGGGGTGAGGAGCCTTCCCCAATGCAGGACGGGACTCAACCTGTGGTGGTGGGGTGGTGGAGGTTGCCGTGTTAGCACACTGAAACAGTAATGTGATAGATTGTGAGCAGACTTATAAAGCAATGGCTTACATGTGATTGGCTGGGAATTACACAGCTAATGGTGCGATGATGTACCGCTGCTAAAAGAAAATTGAGAGACTCAAACATTCACTGATGCTCAATAACACACTACATACTATACTTTATGTAAATATCTAAATATGTAGATTCTGAAGAGCAGTACTAAATAAAAAAATATTTTATCTATAAATTTGTATAAATTATGAAAGGGGTGTGAACGTTTGAGATGAAAGGGAATGCAAACCTATCTTCTCAACAATATATTCTGTTTAAATGTCTGATTAATAGGTTATCAGCTGTCTTCCTTTTCTTCTGCTTTCTATCTTGTTTCAGAACAGCAATCTAAATCAAGCAATTCTGTGATTTGGTGACTAAAAACAGCCATTTGGCTCCTTAATGTTTCAGTTTAGGAGCCAATGGCTCCTAAGTCATTTTTTTAGTCTGGAGCTCTGGGTTGCCAACTTTCCACCAGACAAATCCGGGAGATTCCTGCTCTAAATATAGGATTTTATTTTCTTTCAGCTGGGCTTTGGCGTGAGACACTGCACAATACTTTTGCCAAAAGAATGAAGTTGCAATCAATGGAGAAGGACAATATTTTTCTGTCAAGCATTTGAAATTTCCATTTTCCATTTAAAATTTGGCCCATAAGTTTAAGACAGTATATGAATAATGTGTTAAAATAGTATATATCACTCAAATTTAAGCAACCATGCTTTATAATGGATTTTTGAAATAGTGTATTTCTCCTACAGTGTCCTTTTTTGGCAGTAAATAGTCTTTATATCACAAAGGAAATGCAAGAAAGTGTTTTAACTAAACCTGTACTGTCCCTTTGTACATAGAGTGCTTCTGTTTTCATTTAACTGAGTCTCTCTTACAGAACAAGCACTGACATTTGCAATGTAATGTTTTGTCATATCATGAATTATTTGTGATTTTGGAATCACAATGGTGAGAAACAAAATCATTCACTCATGTATATGTTTGACAAAAATTCTCCTGCTTCTGACTAAAAATGTTTGTTTTGTCTCTGTGCAGCTCTCATCTTTAATGTGCCTCCATGTCGATTAGAGTCACAGAGGCAAAGCATCCATCACTTTGTGTGTGTGTGTGTTTGAGAGAGAAAGTTAACCGGCCTCCATGGTTTTTGTGATTCATGCATTCCTAGATCCATCCCTCGCCATTTGGACAAGAAAAATGAGTCTATATTTCCCTGATCCACAATAATGACTTTATAATAAGGCCACATTAGAGAGGATTTCCACAATCTATCCAGAGCACTTTCCTTTTAATTGCGGAGCAGTCTGTTTCCATTTCACAGTGCTAATTTATTAGAACTGAAGAGCATAGACAGACAGAAGAGAGACAGAAACATTTTACCAATCCTTGTGTTGTCTCTCTCATTGTGCATTGTTTTTATCCATAGATTTGAATGCCATTATGGTGGTCTGGGTGCAATGAACAAATTCTGTACTCTTAAAAGAGTCCATTAGAGGTAATAAAAATGCTAATATTATTTTTATATAATCGTTTAACATGAGGGGAGCTTGACACCAAAGGTACATTGCAATCAGGGACAGAAATTATTCAAAGCTCTGGAAACATAATGCCATGGAAGGTGGCAAAATACTCCAGATGTTTAAAATTTGAATTACTCTGTTTTATCTGTTTTAACATTTGATATACTTCATAATACTCTATTCTTGGCCTATCTACTTATGGGGTTTACTGTAGTGACCATTTCAAATATTGGAAGTATGTATGTTTGTTGTTGCATGCAACCAGCGAGGACATGACAATAGAAATATGCTTCTTTTATTTATTGTTTTAGTATCAGGCTATTTCGTAGCACCTAGTCTTATCACATTTAATCCACACTGCATACACACAACTCGTCTACAACATAATTTCTTTTGTGCTATAGATTGATTAGCAAAACAGAGTATTTTAGTATAGTGTTCCATCCTTATCAGCTGAATAATTCAGACATTCAGACAACCATTAGCAGAAGAGTATGTCTTGAATATTGTTTGTTTCCGGTAATTTTGCAAATTCTGAATTATCAAATGATTCTTGATTCCCCAACCATTATTGAGCACCATCAGTTTGTATCTGATGTGTCCTCTTTCTAGCTCTATCATTTTCTCTCTCTCTGTAATGATACAGTGTGCATTAATGGCAGATAGTCGTAATGAGGGTGACTTTTACAGAAGGCTGCATGATTAATTCAGATGCTTTACTGCTAGTTAATGTTTTAGAGAGACCATTATTTAATCTGGCCTCATGCTGTTTGTCTGCACTCAGAAAAAAACAGAACTCTGAGCAACATAATGTCCTGTTTGTGGTTACAATGTCCTGGCAGAGGAAGAACTTGTTAAATAAAAGCATACGAACAGTAATCACAGTGGCAGCAATTGGTAGGTGACTGTGGACAAGAGAGACAGACAGGCAGAGAGGGAGACAGATAGAGAGATAGAGAGAGATAGAGAGAGAGAGACTGCTCATGACTGGTTCTGATTTATAGAGCTTTTCTCGTCGCCCAATAACAATGGCTCATAAGCGTATCCCTCTCACATAAGCTTTTAAAAGTGCTGTTTTAAAGTGACTCGAGTGGTTTTTAATAAGCATGGGTGCAGTTAACAGTGCATGTCGTGGCTTCACTCAGATTAAGTAGCTTAAAATTGTGGAGGCCATTAACACCCGACTGCCTGCATTGGCGACCGATGGTCTCCCAAAAGGATACTTAACCATTAGGATTAGCCAATCACTTACTCACCTTCAACCTTCTTCATCTCTTTCTCTCTGTGTGTCTTATAGTGGAGTTAATGAGTCTGGACCTGTTCTTTCCTGCTTTCAGATAATATGTTGTTAGAGATTCTGAAAAGAAGCTTTGTCTTTTACACAAACAGAAAAACACATGTAAAAACATATGTATACAATACATTCGTGAACAGGTGAAAAACAGATTTTATTGTTCAGAACAATATGTGATGCTCTTGTTTTATAGGATCTATTTATTCAAATATACATTAAAAATACAAACTGAGATCTCATTAAATGTCTAAAAAAAAATGGTATTTGTAGGATTAGCTTCTTTTTATCATTTCTTAAAAATAAGCAGTAAAGCAGTTTTGTTTGACATTAATATTTGTAGCTTTTGTCTGCCAAATTCATTAAACATTAGTGTTGTGTAACCAACATTCAAGTAATCATTTTAGTGTAGGCAAGGAACTTTGTGTGCCTTGTTCGGCTGTAAGCTAAAACCCCTTAAGTTAAGGAAACTCTGACTATACATGTACAATTGAGGTGTAAAAAGGCATTGCGGTGCATCGATCTATCAAAGGATTAGTTCACCCTAAAACAGTCATTGTTTACTCACCCCTGTGTTGTTATAACCTCATACGACTTTCTTTTTCTTAACTCAAAGGTAGAAATTGTTCAAAAATGCTGTGCTCAGTGATCTCATACAATGGCAGTTTTTGGTGACCAACTCTTCAAGTTTCAAAAGGACACAAAATATAATTCAGAAGTCTAATAAATTATTGTATGCAACTCATGTCTTGTTCTGAAGGAATACGGTAAGGTTTTGTGAGAAACAACCTGAAATCTAACATATTAGTAGGTGAAAGTCATTTTTAATTCCTTCAAAACAAGACGCTCATCCCATAATTTACATATTTTCCAGAGTTCTGAATTTAAGTATTTCTGTGAACTATCTCTTTAAAGAAATTTCAATGCATTGATTATAGAATTTAAGAATTAATTATCATTACTATATTAATGCCCAATGTGACTGTCTCATATTACATGTCACAAACCTTCTTGCAACAGAGTGGAATGGAGCATGCGAAATTGAAGGGAAATAAAAATGTGATCTTTCACGGCCGCAACAAGCCCTACATGGCAATAGGTGTGTTCGACTGCATGCAGCGCTGTGCAGACCGATCGGTGCTGGACTTGAAGTAGTGCATGTTGGTTAGAAATTTTATCTGACTTGTGATGGCACCACCGCCACATCACTGTGACATATGCCTTCAAAGCACTGCGAGAGCGATTCGAGAGCAGCCGTATGGTTCAGTCAGTGCAGTTGCTCCTGAGGAGTTTAGACACTACATATTCGGGATTGGCCAAAAATCTCATATGACAACGGTGACACGTAGGGCTGTCACGATTATGAAGTTTGGATGACAATTAATTGTCAAACAAATGATTGAAAATGTGACGATTAATTGTCTGTTTGAGGGATATGATGATTAATTGTCCCTTTAGGGCTTTCAGAATTAATTGTCATATAAATTGTCATATTTCTTAAGGCGCAAGTGTGCTTCATACATCTTTAGAAGACATTTTTAGGGGGCCTGGGTAGCTCAGCGAGTAAAGATGCTGAAAATCCAGGGTGTGCTGAGTGACTCCATCCAGGTCTCCTAAGCAACTAAATTGGCCCGGTTGCTAGGGAGGGTAGAGTCACATGGGGTAACCTGCTCGTCGTTGCTATAATGTGGTTCTCGCTCTCGGTGGGGTGCGTGGTGAGTTGTGCGTGGATGTCGCAGAAAATAGCGTGAAGCCTACATTTTTACATATTTCTATTCAAATATATAAAATCAAATAATAAAATTGGGATTACTCTGTTTACAGTGGCAGATTACAGCGAACAGAGTGCTAATTCACAGAGCAGAGTGCTAATTCACTTCATACAGACTACATATTTATTTAAATAGCTGCCGTTTGTAGTTTGATTATCACTTTGAGTCACGTAGAGACAGCATTTTCCGGAGGTGAAAACTTCCTTTTAAACACACAAAAACGGAAATGGCTTCAAAATAAAAATAAAAATGGCATGTGGGCTAAAAAGTTAATTTCGGACCCATCATAATCATTAGGTAAAGTCAAGTCAATTTTATTTGTATAAAATAATAAATTTGTATAAAAGTGTCATAATTAAATTGAATCCCTGTCAGAGAAAATCGTTACACCCCTAATGTACACTTATATTTATAATTAAGAGTTTTCTTATCTTCAGGGGCTTTTTTAAAATGGGCTGATTTTTTGTTTGACCTTTAAATGTGTTGATTGTACAACATACCTAAATTCAGTCATTAATCAATAAAATTGTTGTATTTGGTGAATTTGTTTTAGAACAGAATGTACATTTATTTTGCACTGATTGAAATTAAAATCCGAACGTGAGAGATCAACGTGTGAAAGCTTGTGTCCAACATCTCACCATCCCTCCTTCTCTCCATTTTTTTCCAGATCTTTCATATGACTTATGACCTGGCCAGTGCAATGGTGCGAATCGTGAATTTAATTGGAATGATGCTGTTGTTGTGTCATTGGGATGGCTGCCTGCAGTTCCTGGTGCCCATGTTGCAAGATTTCCCTGCTGACTGCTGGGTCGCCAAGAACAAGATGGTGGTGAGTGTTTACACACAAAGTCTGCCTCAAATCAGATTAGCATATGCTCTCCATGGGCTGCCCATCTCATCCCTAACATCTTTGCTGTCACTGCACTACACCTCACTTTTAAAGCAAAACATGAGTATTTTTTTACTATTTTTTTTTTCATATCATTCATATGGGAGTATAAATTATATGCTATTGTTTTCATATTGATTCACATAGGGGTTCGCATTCGTCCCTCAAATGTAAATTTGCCTTTGCTAAGCAACTAATATGTGTTTCTTTTTTACATGTGTATCGGCTATTTTACAAGGTTCTACATTGTGGCTCATCTAATCAGAATGTAGAGATGGAAATAGCAATTGTATATGATTAAAAATATAGATGTGAATTAGTTTTTGCACAGATTACAGATTTATAATTGAATTGTCATTTGACTTGCATTCATCAAGTTCTAATTACATATAAAGAATAATCAACTTTGGTGAAGAACCTTTAATTTGTCAAATAATTCACTGCAATATCCAAACATAGGCATTATCACCTGTTTTGTTGTTAATTGAATTTCCAGCAAAATAACCATATTGTGTTATGCTACCTTAATTTAAAAATTACTCAATATGTCATAGCATTATTACATAAGAAGGGTGTTAGTTGGTTGAAATGTCTTACAATAGATTGTGTTTTCTTTTTTTCGTTCAATAGCACTCTAGTATTGACAGTTGTCCAGTGAGATGTTTTTTTTTTTTCCATTTTTAGTCAAGAGGACGGGCGTCCACAGAGTCCCCAGTGTCCAGAAAGAGGCAGAGATTTAGCTGCTTTAGCTGAATGCAAGTATCCCGAGCTGTGACCCAAAATTAACCCAATAAGAGTGTGAGAGGCCAAACCCCAATTGGGTGATTCTCACGAAATCCAGATTTAGAAGGCGTCCAGCAGCAGAATTTTTAAAATGCCCTTAAAGCCAATTTTCTTTTTGCACATATAAGATTAAGGTCTGAACTTACTATAACCATTATTTTTAGAAGATTTAAAAAATATTTCCTTAGAAAGCGGAAGTGCGGCAAGAGGGCGGGGGTCCATGCTAGACTAAAAACAATCCCTAGCCGGCCGGCTCTCCCATCTATCCTGCTCTCAAATGTTTGCTCCCTGGACAATAAACTGGACTATATCCAACTCCAGCAGGCTACGCAGCGTGAGTTTAGAGACTGCTGCGTCTTTGTTTTCACGGAGACGTGGCTCAGCAACAGAGTTCCGGACGCCACCATTCAGCTAGACGGGCTCACCTCGTTTCGTGCCGACAGAAATACAGCTCTGTGCGGTAAGACTCGCGGTGGTGGCTTGTGTGTTTACATCAACAAGGAATGGTGCAAGAACTCTGTGCTAGTCTCTAGCTACTGTTCATCGCTGTTGGAGCTTGTGACTGTTAGTTGCAGACCTTTTTATTTACCACGGGAATTCACCACTATTTGCATAACCGGAGTTTACATTCCCCCCAGCGCTAACGTTAAGGAAGCGCTCTTTGAACTGTATGAGGCTATGAGCGAACTGCAGAACGATCACCCCGACGGACTGTTTATTGTCGCCGGAGATTTCAATCATGCGAATCTCAAGACAGTGCTCCCTAAATTCCATCAATATGTGGACTTTGCAACGAGAGGGGCGAACGCACTTGATCTTGTTTACACGAACATCCCAGGCGCGTACCGGGCGGAGCTCCGCCCCCACCTCGGCTACTCAGACCACATCTCTGTTATGCTAATTCCAGAATACAGACCGCTCATCAGATGCACAAAACCGCTTCAGAAGCAGGTGAAAACCGGCCAGCAGGAGCCATCCCTGCTCTTCAGGACTGTTTTGAGTGTACTGACTGGCACATGTTCAGGGAGGCTGCAACATATGGTGACTCTACCAACTTGGAGGAATACACAGCATCCGTGACCAGCTACATCAGCATGTGCATTGATGATGTCACTTTCCCCAAGACCATCATAACACGCTCCAACCAGAAGCCGTGGATGACTGCGGAGGTGCGCACGCTGCTGAAGACCCGAGACTCCGCCTTCAGAGCAGGCGATAAGGCAGCCCTAAGAACAGCTAGGGCCAAACTGTCCCGGGCAATCAGAGGCGCAAAGCGTGCACACGCCCAGAGAATCCACAGTCACTTCCAGGACAGCGGCGACACACGGCGCATGTGGCAGGGCATCCAGGCCATCACCAACTACAGGACAACATCCGTTGCCTGTGACAAAGATGCCTCCCTTCCAGATGCGCTGAATGACTTCTACGCTCAGTTTGAAGTGCAGAACGACATGGTGGCGAGGAAGACCACCCCTCCTCCCAACGACCAGGTGCTCTGTCTCACCACGGCAGATGTGAGGAAAACTCTACGTAGAGTCAACCCACGCAAGGCCACTGGACCAGACAACATTCATGGCAGAGTGCTCAGAGGATGTGCAGACCAGCTGACAGATGTTCTTACCGACATCTTCAACATCTCTCTGAGCAGCACCGTCGTTCCAACATGCTTCAGGGCCACCACCATCATTCCCATGCCGAAGAAGTCTTCAGTGTCCTGCCTCAATGACTACCGTCCCGTTGCACTCACACCCATCATCATGAAGTGCTTCGAGAGGCTCGTCATGAGGCACATTAAGACCCAGCTGCCCCCCTCACTGGACCCATTGCAGTTTGCATATCATCCAAACCGTTCAACGGACGACGCCATCGCCACCACCCTCCATCTGGCCCTCACCCACCTAGACAAAAAGGACTCATATGTTCGAATGCTGTTCATAGACTTCAGCTCAGCATTCAACACAATAATTCATCAGCACCTGATTGGAAAGCTGAACCTGCTGGGCCTGGACACCTCCCTCTGCAACTGGATCCTGGACTTCCTGACTGGGAGACCTCAGTCAGTCCGGATCGGGAACAGCATCTCCACCACCACCACACTGAGCACTGGGGCCCCCCAGGGGTGTGTGCTCAGTCCACTGCTGTTCACTCTGCTGACTCACGACTGTGCAGCAATGCACAGCTCGAATCACATCATCAAGTTCGCCGATGACACGACCGTGGTGGGTCTCATCAGCAAGACAGCATACAGAGAGGAAGTGCAGCAGCTGACGGACTGGTGTAGAGCCAACAACCTGTCTCTGAATGTCGACAAAACAAAAGAGATGGTTGTTGACTTTCGGAGAGCACAAGGTGAACACTCCCCGCTGAACATCGACGGCTCCTCTGTGGAGATAATCAAGAGCACCAAATTCCTTGGTGTTCACCTGGCGGAAAACCTCACCTGGTCCCTCAACACCAGCTCTATTAACAAGAAAGCCCAGCAGTGTCTCTACTTTCTTCGAAGGCTGAGGAAAGCACATCTCCCACCCCCCATCCTCACTACGTTCTATAGAGGGACTATTGAGAGCATCCTGAGCAGCTACATCACTGCCTGGTTTGGGACTTGCACCGTTTCGGACCGCAAAGCCCTGCAGAGGATAGTGAGGAGAGCTGAGAAGATCATCTGGGTCTCTCTTCCCTCCATCAAAGACATTTACAAAAAACACTGCATCCACAAAGCCACCAGCATTGTGGATGACCCCACACACCCCTCACACAAACTCTTCACCCTCCTGCCGTCTGGCAAGAGGTACTGAAGCATTCGGGCCCTCACGTCCAGACTGTGTAACAGCTTCTTCCCCCAAGCCATCAGACTCCTCAATACTCAGAGACTGGTTTGACACACAGACACACATGTGTCCTGAGTTGCACTTTAATAACTGTCACTTTTTAACTGTCTGCTACCTCAATAACTGCTATGTGCATAGAACACTATCTCATAGTATGTTATGTTTACATTTGAAATTTTTAGGAACTGTCATCTTTTTGCACTACTGTGTACTGGTCGGCACTGCACTGTCTATCACTGTGCCTATTGTAATGTTCATTGTTAGAAATGTATTGTAGTGTCCCGTACTTTTGCACACGTTTTTGCACGTGCACTTTATATAGGTATTATATAGGTATTTTATATAGGTATTTTTATTTAGTCTGTGTAGTCTCATGTGGTTCTGGGTTTGTCCTATGTTGTTTTATGTAGCACATGGTCCTGGAGGAACGTTGTCTCATTTCACTGTGTACTGTACTAACTGTATATGGTTGAAACGACAATAAAAACCACTTGACTTGATTTGATAGTACCAGACACTTTCTCCTGGAAATCTGATGCTCGGTACATAGAAGCGGTTTTCCCCTGCACATTTAGTGCACGTCCCTCCTTCATAAGTCTGTTTCTCATTACCGAAACATTGAGTATCTCCACCGCAACAGCCCTTCAATTGTTGCGGTGAATGATAATGGTGTTGCGGAGGATGAGCGACCTTAAACATTCTTGCTAACTGTGGAAGCTAAATGAGGGTTAGCTAAACTTTCCCTCTCTTTTTATATTTAGACCATAATGGGGTATATAGTAATCAAAAAATTAAAACGGCAACATTTTTTGAAACTTCACAAACTCATGTTTCAGTAATGAGAACTAAAAAGTCGTGTAGGTACTATGACAAACAAAATTTTAACTTTTATTTGGAGAGAAAAAATAAGAACTTTTTACCTGGTAGCCATCTTGAGTGTCACAGTCAATTATGTCCCTTCCAACAAAATTTCTTGGAAATGATAGTTCCTTGAGGACTTAAACAATGATTGAAAATTGTTGCGGAGGATGAGAAAATTGGTCTTGGACACATTTATATTCCTTATTATTGTCACTACATTTACCAATGATCACCAAATACCACATGTTTCTTTACTGTAAATGTTTATAGTATAACATGCACTGAAGCTTTTTATTTTTTATATTTTTTAATTATAAATATTTCCATCTCAAAGAACACAAATCCAGTCATGGACACGTTGCGGTAATGAAACATTTCCCCTTAAATGTGGAAAAAACAACAAAATTGGTATTTATGATGCCATTTGAAATCATGTGCAAAATAGTACATGAAGAGATGTTTATAACTGTATCCTTCTTATTTTGACAGCATTTACTTTTATCATCAAAATGTTTCATGACACCTCATATGTCTATTTTCGTGAGAATCACCCAAATGAGCACGTCCTCTCAGGATCTAGGATTTATAGGCCTATGGTGGCTTGCTGGCTTCCCTGAGGGATAATAGTTTGTCTATGATTTCCCCTGTCCTGTAGTAACATAAACCCTAGATCAGATTCAAAAAAGAGCATTAACAATCAGCAGGGAGGTGTACAGACATTAGAGGCACACAGTGAGATTATCATGGAAAGGGTGCTCAAATAAAAAATTAACACTTGCCACGTGCCTGTAAAATCTGGCTTTGGCAAGTAAATAAAACAGCAGTTGGATGGTAACTTTCTTAAGAACTGCAACATATGACATTAAGTAAAAAAATGTAAGAAAGATACATTGTTGTAAGTAACAGATGTAGAGATTCAAAGTCAAAGATATACAATTAATCTACAAATTTAAACATCTGCCGCAACTTGTGGATGTTGTGAACAAGTCTCCTCAGTTACAATGCATCATCGTATGTTTATCTACGTTGACACATATGGAATATTCCTCACATTAAGCCACCAAAACCAATATATGAGGATCAAAATACAGAGGTTTCTTGTTTTTTTTGTCAGATGCAGCTTCACTGCAAGACATAGACTGAATCATGTCATATATAATGCTTTATCTACGATGCCTCAGGGTTTATTTATTTATTCATTTTTCTCAAGAACTGTGCGTTGACACTTGGGCTGGGCGATATGACCAAAATCACAATATGAGTAATTCTACAGTATATCACAATATATATATATATATATATATATATATATATATATATATATATATATATATATATATATATATATATATATATAATTGTTAATATATTAAATGAATATATTGTATTGCCTATTTTTTGATAATCTATGATGAATCTATGATAATCAAATCAGTGAATTAAATTATTTCTCATACGGTATCTCACAAAAGTGAGTACACCCCTCACATTTTTGTAAATATTTGATTATATCTTTTCATGTAACAACACTGAAGAAATTTTGCTGCGACCATGGCGAGTGGAACCTGTCCTGTTAAACCGCTGTATGGTCTTGGCCACCGTGCTGCAGCTCAGTGTCAGGGTCTTGGCAATCTTCTTATAGCCTAGGCCATCTTTATGTAGAGCAACAATTATTTTTTTCAGATCCTCAGAGAGTTCTTTGCCATGAGGTGCCATGTTGAACTTCCAGTGACCAGTATGAGGGAGTGTGAGAGCGATGACACCAAATTTAACACACCTGCTCCCCATTCACACCTGAGACTTTGTAACACTAACGAGTCACATGACACCCCGGAGGGAAAATGGATAATTGGGCCCAATTTGGACATTTTCAATCAGTGGTGTACTCACTTTTGTTGCCAGCGGTTTAGACATTATTGGCTGTGTGTTGAGTTATTTTGAGAGGACAGCAATTGTACACTGTTATACAAGCTGTACACTCACTACTTTACATTACTTATATTGTGTAGGTCCCCCTTCTGCCACCCAAAGAGCGCCAACCCGCATCTCAGAATAGCATTCTGAGATGCTATTCTTCTTACCACAATTGTACAGAGTGGTTATCTGAGTTACCATAGACTTTGTCAGTTCGAACCAGTCTGGACATTCTTTGTTGACCTCTCACATCAACAAGGCATTTCCATCCGCAGAACTGCCGCTCACAATATTAGGCAGGTGGTTTCACTGTTGTGGCTGATCTGAGTAATTTTCTCTTTATTTGGAATGGGACAATAGTCCAAATTAAAAAAAACACACAACTTCTTTTTAAATCATTCTTATTAGAATACTAAATTAACAATTATGCCATATTTCAGTCTAATATGATGTTGACCAATATAATTATTATTATAAACCTTCCTCAAGAAACTCAAGATTTCCCAAGCAACGCAACAAAGAAAATAAATGTTTAAAATGTGAAAATAAATGTTTAAAAAAAAAACAACGAAAATATACTCTTGAAGTCCTGCCCACTGATAAGCCCAAGCTCTGCACATGGATATTTAAATATCACGATATACACAATATAGCAAAATCTTTATCGACTGAGACTTTAAATCTTCGCCACAATATATATCATCATATCGCACAGCTCTAGTTGACACATATGGAATATTCCTCACATTAAGCCACCAAAACCAATATATGAGGATCAAAATACAGAGGTTTCTTGTTTTTTTGTCAGATGCAGCTTCACTGCAAGACATAGACTGAATCATGTCATATATAATGCTGTGAGTGACACCTACACTGTACACCTTAGCCAAATACATTTAAAGTTCATTTTTCATAATTCCTGACGTTTAATACTAGAAAACATTTCCTGTCTTAGGTCAGTTAGGATCACTACTTTATTGTAAGAATGTGAAACGAATAGAGAGAATGATTTATTCCTAATTGTATTTTTTTCATCACATTCCCAGTGGGTCAGAAGTTTACATACACTTTGGTAGTATTTGGTAGTATTGCCTTTAAATTGTTTAACTTGGGACAAACGTTTTGGGTAGCCTTCCACAATAAGTTGCTGGAATTTTGTCCCATTCCTCCAGAAAGAACTGGTGTAACTGAGTCAGTTTGCTAATATTAAATCTGTGGAGTGATTAAAAAAATTGTTTTAATGACTTCAACCTAAGTGTATGTAAACTTCATACACTTCCTATGTCTTCAACTGTATATGCAAGAAAGGAAAAGGCTAAATAATTCCAATGACAGAGATATTTTCAATAATAATAATGCTAAATAACATTTTGTGGCCAGTAAAAAACATTGGCCATAGTCAATGTTCTGAATTCAATAGCAGGTGTGGCAAAAAAAAATTTGGACTGAGTATGTCACCAAAAGATATCAGTAAAATACACGTTGCAAGGGCTCTGAGTATTTAAACACAATAATGTAATAAAGTAAAATAGGCCACATTGTATTTTTCCAATTCATTTTGAATGCCTGCAGCTACTTTACATTTTTACATCCAGCTTTTCCAGTGAAAGTAATGTCATTCTGAAATGGTATGGTCCTTTTCTTCTTATTGGAAAGCTGTAATAAGCTGTCTCTCTCTGTAGATTGAGCCCCTGCAGAAATGATTCTGAAAGCAATCTGGACATGTCTCCACTGAAGAGTCAATATTGATTCCTCACGGATTTCCACACACATCCACTGGACAAGGGCAATTTATTCACCATTTTAGACTCGCACAGAAATTTCACATATTTCTAAATAGCTGACCCACTTTTCTCCAGCTTGGATTTCTTTTTCAGCCCCATTTGTACATATTTTCATTTTGTTTGACTGTTTTGTCCAATGCAAAGCTCCCAAGAGTCGGTCTAGATTAATATTCATTCTGTGATGAGGCAGGCAAAGAATGAGGATTTAAGTGCAGCTTTATTAAAATAAACAAGAAAACTCAGAATAAAGAAAAACAGGGAACCTAGCACAGAGCATAACAAAACATGCAAGAACTGACACAGGAAACAGGGAAACCAAGGGCTTAAATACACAAGGGAACAAACAAGGGAACAAGGAATACCTGGGGAAAGAGCCATGGAAGGCTCTGGGGGCGGAGGCGTGGAAGGCTCAGGGGGCGTGGAAGGCTCTTGGGGCAGTGGCATGGAAGGCTCAGGGGGCGGAGGCGTGGAAGGCTCAGGAGGCAGAGGCGAAGCCTTTCTTCTTTTCCTCCTCCTCCGGATTGACGAGGCTAGGACGGACAAGACTTCCAGCTTGTTGGCCGTGGCAGGCCTGGTCGTTGGCCGTGACAGGACGTGGGCCGTGGCAGGGTGTTGGCTCTTTAAGAGTACTCTCAGAAGCAAACATCTCTAAAATTAAATCCACGTACTCCTCCCACGTGTGGAAGTCTCCGGCAATTCCTTCCATTCATGGGCAAGGAGGCTGATCTGGTAAATGGACTTTAAGTGACTATCAGCAAATCCAGTGCATCTGGCAATGGTGCTGAACAGACATGAGTATTCAATTATAGGGAGGTTCGCTCGGCTCAACTGGATAAAGATCACTGCTAGATCCATCTTGGGTCAGTTCTTCTGTGACGAGGCAGGCAAAGAATGAGGATCTAAGTGCAGCTTTATTAAAATAAACAATAAAACTCAGAATAAAGAAAAACTCAGGGAACCTAGCACAGAGAATAACGAAACATGCAAGAACTGACACAGGAAACAGGGAAACCAAGGGCTTAAATACACAAGGGAACAAACAAGGGAAGGATGAACACCTGGGGAAACAATTGAAACAGCCCCATCACCATCAATGGAGCACCGGTGGAGAGAGTCAGCAGCTTCAAGTTCCTTGGTGTCCATATCACTAATGAACTCACATGGTCCTTCCACACTGAAGCTGTTGTGAAGAAGGCTCACCAGCACCTCTTCTTCCTGAGATGGCTTTGAATGAACCACCACATCCTCACACGGTTCTACATCAGCACTGTAGAGAGCATCCTGACTGGCTGTATTACTGCCTGGTATGGCAACCATTCCAACCTCAACCACAAAGCCCTGCAAAGAGTGGTGCAAACTGCCAGACACATTATCGGAGTTGAGCTTCCCTCCCTCCAGGACATCTATACCAGGTGGTGTGTGAAGAAAGCTCTGAGGATCATCAGAGACTCCAGCCACTTGAGCCATGGGCTGCTCTCACTGCTACCATCAGGCAGGAATAATTGCAGCATCAGGACCAGCACCAGCCGACTTCATGACAGCTTCTTCCCCCAAGCAATCAGACTTTTGAACTCTTGATTGCTTACGATACATATATCAGCACTGCACATTATTAGACACAGACTTGACTCACATTTGATACTTTTCTTAATAACACATTGGCAACTGACTATCAACTGACAGCTAAATGTCAACACAACACTTCGTATTTAATTCTACTGATTACGGGGGGTGTAAAGTGTATTTTCTTATTTTGTGTATACTGTATATTATTAGGTGTATATTGAATATTGTGTAAACTGTGTTATGTGTAAATCAGATATTTATTGTATTTGTCATACTGCTGAAAATGTTGCTTGAAACTGCACCCAAGACTTTCGCCCACTGTTGCACTTGTGTATTTGGTTGAGTGGCAATAAAGGGATTTGATTTGATTTGATTTGATTTGAAATGGTGAGGCTTGCAAACCGAAGAACACCATCCCAACCGTGAAGCATGGGGTTGGCAGTATCATGTTGTGGGGGTGCTTTTCTGCAGGAGGGGAACAAAATAGATTGCAAGAGGAAAGAAAATTCTGTGGATATATTTGTGTTTTCCACACTATTTTTCAGTATATGACAACAAGGAAAAATATATATAAAGTTAAAGAAGGCCTTCTGTTCAATCACTTGCTATTTTTTACTATTTTCACTCACAAAATTTTAGCTATTATACAATGTATACTGAGTACTATTCAGTTATTAGTAAGCTTGTATTCTAATCTGAAAATTACATTTTTATCTATCCTCTTTCAGAATGACACATGGGGGCAGCAGTATTCGTATGCGCTCTTCAAGGCTATGAGTCACATGTTGTGTATTGGGTATGGCATGTACCCGCCTGTCGGCATGACAGATGTGTGGCTGACCATTCTCAGCATGATTGTGGGTGCGACGTGCTACGCAATGTTTGTTGGCCACGCCACGGCTCTGATCCAGTCGTTGGACTCGTCACGGAGACAGTACCAGGAGAAGGTGAGTGCAGGTTGATTAGCTTAAAAAAAAAAAAAACAGCTGGAAACGCTTCCTTTGAAGGTAAATTATGGTATGTCGTGGTGATCAAGCTCCAGGGACATTTGTGAATGAGAATGATGTATGAATTATAGTTAAACTGTGTAACTTCTGCAACAGTGGCTGGACCAAATATAATTGCAAAAATAGATGCATTTTACATTTTCTGAAAAAAATATAGTGCTGCTTGACATAAGAGTGTTATATGTGGTTTCCTGGGCATGGCTAGACATGACTCGGTTCCATCCTTTTTGTTGCACATCGGTTGAAGTTTGTTATTATTAAAAAAGTAATAACACACCTCTCCTCAACATGCAGCATGATTGTTAGGGGTTAGGGGTTTGTTTAGTGTAAGCAAAAGTAATAGTTGTGCTTGCTTTAGCAAACACAATTAATAATTGTCATAGGTAGTCCAGCCCCAAATTTAGAATTGGTTAAGTCAGAATTTGCTATGCAGAGCAATGTTTTGACTGCCACAGTTACAATGATTACACTCCTGATAAGTCAGCCAACCAATGGCTTACTTATAGCTGACCCTGTGTATTAAATTGTTATACAAGTATTGTAAAAAAAAAAATCCCAAATCTCACCATTAAATGTTGGAATATCCGAAGAAAGCATCAGTGCGTCAGAACAGTTCATTACAGAACAAACTGATCAAAACTGTGAGGATTAAACAAGATATAAGAAAGAATAACTTTGAAAAAAGGGAAGTCAATTATATAGACTATGAGTCTCTGGAAAGAACACAGTCCAGCTGGGGGACAGCGTGATGCTTCTAAAATCATCTTAGCTCGCTAACGTGATTACTGCAGTTGCTGCTGGATACTTTAATTCAAAATAATGCACTTATAACGGCTCATAAACAACAAACTCTAGAGCACATTTTTTTAGTGCATGAATATTCACTCTCAAATGCAGAATTAGCAGAATGCAGAATGGATTTCTTATGTAGTAATGTAGTGTTTGCTAAGGCAAACATTACTATTACTATTGCTCATACTCATAGGATTAGTGATTTGAACTAACGCTAACTTATTGCTATAGACAAAAATTGTACCTCAAATCATGTGCCTTGTGCTTGTGCTTTTGTAAGTGTTTAGACTTAAAATGTTTACCTGGCAGACGATAGAATTGGGGTGGAAAAAATCCCATAGAGACCAGAATATCAAAGAGTCTGAGGGGTGGACCCTTTTGACCTGGGACAGTATGCCATCACCCAGAGCACCCTAGCAAAAACAATGTAACATGTTAACACTGAGAACATTTTATCGACTGCCTAGCATGGTGGCAGTGGGTTTTGCATTACCAAAGAGCACTTACATTTTCTTCAGATGTAAAAATCTAGTTACAATATGTTTTTGTAATTATACTATTGAAATGTAGTCTTCAGTCCTACATTAGTTGTTCACCTTGGCTTACTTGTGGTCAGATGCCTGGCAGAATCCCTCATGCCAGCTGCATGGGCAGACCTCAGCACCTTCCCTGATGCCCACCTCAACACAGGCAGAATGCCACATTGCACACCATCTGTTGAGGGATGGAAAATGTTAGCGCGTTGGTGATGGAGAAGATATATAGAGGGAAAAGGAAAAATTAGTAAAAGAAAAATGAAGAGATCGATATATGGAGAGAGAGTGAGAGATGGCTGGTGCTTTTGCCTTGCCTTTGTTGAGCAACATAGACATTTAATGAAAGCAACAGTCTCTTTGATTTCTGTGGACTGTAGTGTTGGTAATAATATCATCATGGTACTTTGGTATGCACATGCCCCATAAAGTATTTGGACACTTAAGTCAAACATACAGTGAATGTATGGATGTAATTGCGTTAGATAGCAAAATATCAAGCAAGTGTTGTGAAGAAGATCATATTCTCATATTACAAAGCTTATATTTCAAGAAAAAGAAGCTCATTAGGCTTAATAAAGCAATAGATATAATGTTCAAAGTGAAGACAAAAAGTAGATGGACACTTGTGTCAACACTTAAAATGTCTGAATGTCATTGCATTAAATAACAAAATTGTGTTAATCTGCAAACAATGATGCCAGAACATTGTCTTAGAACTAACTCACATTTTTGAGCCATATACTGTTTGAAATAATTTCATCCCAAGTTCACACAGGTGTCCGAGCAAGGAAACCACAGCTATAGTTCATCACAGTGTAGTTCATTAGAACTATGGACGTGTTCCACTAATGTTTGAAAATTACAAAGTGTAATAATATTTTGTGTCTTCATTTCAACACTATATATTGTTGTTTTATCATTTCAAACTTCAAAAACTGCAAAAAAAATCATTTTCTTAATTAGTATTTGTCGTGTTTTCCAGTAAACATATCTAAACATTCTTAAAACAAGATATATTTACTTGACAAGCAAAATTGCATAAGATATTTTGTCTTGTTTTCAGGGAAATCTAATAAAATTGAGTGAGGTTTATGCTTAAAAGAATAAAAAACTATTTGCCAATGGGGTAAGAATATTTTAAAGAGAAAACAAGTTTATTTCTCTTACCACATAGGCAGATTTTTTTTCTTGTTTTAAGCATAAAGTTTACAAAAATTTTGTGAAATTTCTCTGAAAACAAGACTTAGTATCTTATTCCATTTTGCTTGTCAAGTAAATATATATTTTATTAAGAATATTTATATATTTGTACTTGAAAACAAGACAAAAATACTTAAGAAAATGATTTTTTATTTAATGCAATGACATTCAGACATTTTAAGTGTGACTTCAGTGTCCAAATACTCTTTAGGGTCACAGTATATACGTACCCTGGCACTGAATGATTACTATATTCACATGCCAATGTACAGTATTTACATGACACACGAAGATACTTCTAAGAATAACATGTAATGTTATTACATGTTATGGTAGTATATGGTAGTGTCCACAGACCATGTATTTACTGTGGTGCCATGCCCAATAAACCATGGTAATACCATTTTAGTACTTATTTTATGCTAACTTAAACAGTTTGCATCAGACATATACTGTAATTAACACTTTACAATACATTTCCATTTGTATTACATTTACATTTATTCATTTAGCAGACACTTTTATCCAAAGCGACTTACAAAAGAGGAAAAACATAAGTGAATCATCTTAAGGAGACAGTGGTACGAAAAGTGCCATACTACAAAGTTTCACTAGCATCAGTATAGTATTCAAAGCAGATTAAAGTGCAACAAAAATTTTTTTTTTGTTTTTGTTTTAGTGACTGGTAAGTCCTCATGGAAAAGATGTGTTTTAAGTTGTTTTTTTGAAGACATAGAGTGAGTCAGCTTCATAGATGAAGTTGGGACTTGGTCATTTGTTAACTTTATTGTTAACTACTTTAGTTAAAATGAACTAACAATGAACAATAATTTTACAGCATTTATTAATCTTGGTTATTGTTAATTGCAACATATAATAATACTTTTTTTAAATCAAAAGTTTTCTATGTTAACATTAGTTAATGCACTATGAACTAACTTCAACTTAACAATGAACAATTGTGTTTTTATTAACTAGCATTAACCAAGATAAATAAATGCTGTAAGATATATATATATATATATATATATATATATATATATATATATATATACCTCATTGTTAGTTCATAATATGCATTAACTAATGTTAATGAATGGAACTTAATTTTGCAGTGTTACAGGTATATAACAGATACAGAATTAAAACGACAACAAACAAATGAAAAGGACAAATACACATGACAACAGAGGCGAGAGCTTGGAACGCTGGAAGGGAGAACCCAACAGAGGGAGAAAGCTGTGAGAATTAGAACAACCTTCTCCCTTCTTCAGGAAATTGTTTTGTCTTGTAAGGGTGAAGATGTGAGACACAGAGAGATAGAGTGACAGGGACAGGGAGAATGAGTTAGCAGAGAAGAGTAAAAGAGAGATAGTGGAAGAAACACAGAGAGAAAAGATTTAACAGCCGTTCTCCTCATGTGGCCTTATCGAGTGTGAATAAAACACTGAAAATCTGCAACCTCTAAAGAGAAATTCAGGTTTAGACGAAAGCACATATCAGGAATAACCAAAACTGAGGATGATAAATGTGACATTTGAGGGCATACCATGCTGCAGCTTGGCCTTGCCGGTCTACTCTATTCATTTAAATGTAAACAATTTAAAGAGAGGAAAGTGTTGCTGCTAAGAGTTTACTGTATATATATATACCCAAATTCCTGACATACTGTACAGTAATAGATCTGAGAAGAAATCTGAGAAGCAGGAGAGCTGTTTAAGAGAGACATTTACATTAGTGTTGTTACATGCTGACTGGAATAAAAAAACAGATAAGATGATTTTTAAATTCCTCAGGCACTGATTGAATATTGGAATTATGTTTTCATCTGATGTACTGTAATCTAAACACTGCAGGGCAAACAGATCTGGGACGTCTTTAAAATCTCTTTCAGTCCTGTTTTTATAATACACATTCATAAGAGTCTGACCATGCATTGGATATTGAACATTTTGCTTATGAAAACTAGCGTGCAGTTCATATATTTTACTGGAGTGGCAACACAGCATGTTTAAAACTTTTTGTGAGTTTGTGAGATTTTCTGATATGTTAATAATGGTAATTGTAATGATATGGTAAAATTTCTCAATGCTGCCTGGCTGCCGGGCTGCCTTTTTTTACACTTATGCTCTTACTGTTTGAAAGATGAATAACTGTTTTTTTAAAAAAAAACATTTTTTTAATCTACTTTAGAAAATAATAATGCACATACAGTACTACAACTATGGATATTTGTGGCCCTGAGTTAAACACAAAGTAATAAACCATTGTTTAATTTCACATGTACATCTAATTGAAGGACATGACCTAGGACACAATGTGAAACTTTGCAGCTAACGTTATAGACGAATCATGAAAAGGCATTATTTGGAGCTAACATTTGTTTATTGTGCATTGAAAATTACATGTACAATATTTACTGATAAATGTAAAAAAATCAGCTTGATCTCATAAAAATTATGATAATGTGGCAACAGTTTTGCAAAATAATATTACTTGGCTCTTTACACATATTGCAGCATTTCCGAGATAAAACTTCTACTGTGTGCCACTAAAAGCAACTTAAATTTTCTCTCAAACAAATTTGTTTTTTAAAGTTAATGCTCTATTGAATTTTAAATCAACAAAACCGACCTTCCTACCCTAAACCTGAAACCTAAACCTAAATAGTAGTGTATTATAAAGGAACATGTGATGAAAATGCAACTGCTAACGCAACCACTTCATTTTGTTTGTGCTTCTATGACACTTTTTACTCATTTGCATTTGGCAGACGCTTTTATCCAAAGTGACGTACAGTGCATTTATTACAGGGACAATCCCCCCAGAGCAACCTGGAGTTAAGTGCCTTGCTCAAAGACACAATGGTGGTGGCTGTGGGGATTGAACCAGTGGCCTTCTGATTACCAGTTATGTGCTTTAGCCCACTACGCCACCACCATTCCATTATGCTCATATGTCAACTCTATCAGTTAAGCTATGAATCACACTCGAACAAGCTTATAAATGTAGCTTATTATGTAATACAAACATTAAAATGTCCTGCACTAGAGTAAAAGTGTTTAGATGTCATAAGATAGCATTGTGTGAGGAAAAGAGTTAAAAGTAAGTGTTTATGAACTGACAACCTGCAATTTTTCTCGTGATTTTTGTGAAAGGAAATAAATCTCATTGCTGTTGTAGTGCCTCTAGTGTACATTGTATCTGGAAAATGTTGTGATGCATACAAAGAGCCACAGAATTTTTTTTTTGCAAAAATGTAGGTATCATAACTTGATTCTATGAGACCAGACTATAAAAAGTAAATAATATCAGCTGATAACTAATAGGATGACAATATATGTCTCTTTTTCTCTCTCTGATGTCAGAAATAATTTATAAACGGTATGAAATAAACAATAATTTACTAAAATTCAAAACTGTAATATATAATATTTTCAAGACTGTAATATCTGTAAAATGTAATTGTGCCAGAGCTTCTTTAGGGTAACAGATATGCCCACGAAGGCCCAGAGAGAGGTCAAAACATATTCAATATTGTAGAACATAATGATTCATGTTGGAGATTGACATGTTGAGGAAGTAGTCCAGGTCTCAAAACACAAGGCCGCAGCTGCAGCTACCCCCCACCCCAGAGCATTTGTTCCAATATGCAGTTAAACTAAATGTGTAAGTATGTGTCCTCCTCAAGAACTCTGCTCCTGTTTAATTCGGTTATCTGGCACTGAAAACTTTCACAAGCACCACACTCATTTGTCCTAATAAGTCTAGTGTCAGAAGACGCCAGAGCACTCTGTTTCATTATGTTGTACCCCTCACTAATATAATGTATGTCTCGTCTCGACGGCTTGCCTGCTTTCTGAGGTACAGGACTGCCAAGTGGGTTAACCAGCCATTTGGTCCCCCAGTGGACACGGCTTCTAAGTTCCAGGTCAAATGGCCATTCTTTAATTCACCATCTATCCCATGGCGATAGGAACTTATGATTCATTGTGTGCCAGCCCTCACAAGCCAGGCGTCCTGTAGCGGTGACTTTGGCAGAGTAAACACAGATTAATAAGGAGGAGATAACAGCTAGTTGTTCGTTTGTCTGGCTGTTTGTTGGGTTGACTAATGTGCACTCAGAACATTTCCCTAAGCACACCTGGCTGTAGTAACTTGCAGTGCAGTGATTCTTTGAGACAGTAGCCTGAAGGTTCCTCTACATCTGTGTGAAGAGACATGGTTGAAAAGACAAGATGTAACTTGATGGAAACAGTGTATGAACACAAAAAGCCATGTAAGGTTTCACATTTACATTTAAGCATTTGGCAGACACTTTTAATCCAAAGTGACTTACAGTGTATTTGAGCTATAGATTTTATCACCGTGTTCCCTGGGAATCGTACACGTGATCTTGCTGTTAATAGCACCATGTTCTATCAATTAATTTACAATTGAAAATAGAGGTAAAGCAATGTAAGCCCAGCATTGTTCTAGCGGGAAGACAAGAAGCTGTACATCATCGCACCATTAGCTGTGTAATTCCCAGCCAATCACATGTAAGCCATTGCTTTATAAGTCTGCTCACAATCTATCACATTGCCGTTTCAGTGTACTAACACGGCAACATCCACCACCCCACCACCACAAGTAGAGTCCCCTCCCTCATAGCAGGATATGACTTTCCGAGTGCAGCTTCTTCGGACCGCCAGACAGGGCTTACACCAAAGAGACAATACATTTCTATTTTATATTCATCAAATAAATGTAATCTTAAATTTCACTCAAGTCTGCGGGTCTTCCTGATAGAAGTACATTCCCTTCCCCAAATTATTATTTTCTCTTTACATTCTCATTACTCAAATACAGTAACGTTTTAGTTTTTGTAATACATTTTGAAAGAGTATAAATTATAGGAAGTGCTCCAAATAGTAATTTTCACATAATGATAAATAGAATTAGGGTGAAAATGTGACATTTTGATGACAATTAAGCACAACAGACAAAATCCTAAAGACAGGGTTTCTTTAAGGAAAATATAACAGACACGTTTTCCCAAGATTCATCATTTACATATTTGCATCGTGATATAGTGTCAAAATGCAAAAGCAAATTAAAAATATTATTCATTTGCTTAATTTTCTTTATGCAAATTATAACACCTTATTTTTATTTTTATTTTTATTTTTATTTTTCTCCCCATCTTGCCATGCCCAATTCCCAATGCACTCTAAGTCCTTGTGGTGGCGTAGTGACTCGCCTCAGTCCGGGTGGCGGAGGACGAATCATAGTTGCCTCCGTATCTGAGACAGTTAATCTGCGCATCTTATCATGTGGCTTGTTGTGTGCATTACCGCAGAGACCTAGCACGTGTGGAGGCTTCACTCTATTCTCATGGCATCCATGCATAACTCTCCACGCGCTCCACCGAGAGCGAGAACCACAGTATAGCGATCACGAGGAGGTTAACCCAACATGACTCTACCCATCCTAGCAACCGGGCCAATTGGTTGCTTAGGACACCTGACTGGAGTCACTCAGTTGCAACTCCAGGTGTGGTATATGCATCTTTACTTGCTGAGCTACCAAGGCCCCTACAGCCTAACTGTATTAACATGCCTTAGATATACTGTATTCAAACTATTAATATACTCCAAAAGCGCCTCTTAAATTTGCAGATCTTACCAGAATCTTCATGAACATCTGCAGAGTCATGTCAAATATAAGAATGAGCTAAATATTTGCTGTGCGCTTGAAGACTGAAGAACTGGAGTTGCATGTCAAAAATAGATACTGCCAGATTTTGATTTGGGATTATGGGCGATCAGTTTCAGATGCAGCTCATTTGAACAAGTTCAACATTGATAGAGTGAAAGTTAAAGAAATAGTTAATTCAAAAATTTGAATTTAAGCTCATAAAAGGAAACCCTCATGTTCGAAATTATGACAGAGTTTAAATTTTTAGGACAATTTAGACACTTAATGGGACTTCAATCCAAATATTAAAGGAGAAAGCACAGTATAGAAATTTTGTTAAACAGAGATTTGTGTGATATTAAATCTTTGACCGCGTGAGTACCGCCTGCAGCTCTGCTGTTAAGTAAAGACTTTGAGTGGAACTGTGGGAAGAATTTTACAGCGCACATATTTTTTCCTCTCAGGATAAAGGGACATGTGCTGCACTGAAGTGTACGATTATGGGAAGACATTCTCCAACATAATTATTTCCTGGACAGTTACTTACATGCTCTAATCTATCTTCTGACAGAGAGAGAACGGCCAGCACACATGGGCTGAATCCCAAATGGAACACTATCTATACTGTATGGTTTGAGAGATTACAATTAATACAAACGAAATCCTGGTACGTAAAAAATATTATCCCAAAGGTGCTTGGATGGCATACTATTTTTGGTGGATTTTTGAAATATTCATCTGTGCTTTTTGATTTAATATTACCCACAGTCATTTGTTCTCTGTTTGTGATAGTTCTCATTTAACTTTTTCAGTTATAGAAAAAAGGTGAGGATTGCGAGGCAGAAGCTGCCATAGCAGTTTTTAAAGCTGAAGTATTTAACTTTTTCCTGTGTTAAAATACTTGCTTTTATACCAGCTTAATATGCAGAGATAACTGTAAGCAAGCCATTCGTACTTTAAGTTTCTCAAAAACTGTGGAGCTATAAAAATTACTCTTTGTTTTGAGAATTTTTGTCCATGTCAACACAGTGACATTGACTTAACCAATGGCGTTAGTTGAGGGCAGGACTACTTGTTTGAAAACTTTTATTTTTGCAAACGTTTATTTTTGCAATTCTGTTAGGTGATGCTAGTGGTGCAGAAATTACACACTTCAGCTTTAAATGTATAAATCTAAAAGTTTAAATCAATATGAAACAGTGTTCACAACCCTCGAGTATATCCATCGCTATTTTATTGCATGGTAACAAGTGGTCTCTACAGTACACCCATGAGCCAAAACATCATGATCACCTGCCTAATATGCTCTTGGTCCTCTGAGTGCAGCCAAAACAGCACGACACGCCTCATGGACTCTACAAGACCCCTGAAAGTGTCCTGTTGTATCTGGTACCTAGACAATAGCAGCAGATTCTTCAAGTCCTGTAAGTTGCAAGGTGGAGCCGCCATGGATCGGACTTGTTGGTCCTGCACATCCCACAGATGCTCAACCAAATTGAGATCTGGGGAATTTGGAGACCAGGGCAACACCTTGAACTCTTCATCATGTTCCTCAAATCATTGCTGAACAATGTGTGCAGTGTGGCAGGATCCATTATCATGCTGAATGAGGCCACTGCCATCAGGGAACACCATTGCCATGAAGGGGTGTAACGATGTTTAGGTAGGTGGCATGTGTCAAATTGACATCCACATGAATGGCTGGACCCAGGGTTTCCCAGCAGAACATTGCTCAGAGCATCACACTCCCTCCACCGGCTTGTTGTCTTCCCACAGTACATCCTGGTGCCATCACTTCCCCAGGTAAACGGTGAACACGTACATAGCCATCCACGTGATGTAAAAGAAAACGGGACTCATCAGGCCAGGTGACCTTCTTCCACTGCTCCAAGGTCCAGTTCCTAAGCTCACGTGCCCATTGTTGGTGCTTTCGATGGTGGACAGGGGTCATCATGGGCACTCTGACCGGTCTGCGGCTATGCAGTCCCAAACGCAGCAGGGTGCAATGCACTGTGTTCTGTGACAAATTTTTCCCGTAGCCATCATTAAAATTTTCTGCCCAACACCCTGCCAACGGTTTGTGGTTTGTCCCTCCTCAAACCAATGTCGGTAGGTACTCACTTCTGCTGGGAGCACCCACAAGCCTTCAGAGATGCTCTGACCCAAATCGCCTTATCAAATTCGCTCAGGTCTTTACTCCTGCATTCAACACATTGACTATGAGAACTGATTTTTCGCTTACCATCTAATCTACCCAGACCTTGACATGTAGCCTTGTTAGGAAATGATCAACGTTATTCGTTTCACCTGTGAGTGGTCATAATGTTTTGACTAATCAGTGTATATGAAAGGATGAATCAGGCTGGTAAATTTTGTCTCAATAATTGTAGTTACATTACACTAAAAAGAAACCCCTCCGCACGCCTAAACCTAACCAATTCTCAACAATGGAAAAGACTTAACAAGCAGATAAAATTAACATAATTTATTTTAAAAAAATGACAAAAATATCCCAAATTGTTTTAAGTAATTAAATCATCAGAAATGACTTGATTACGACATCAGTGTGTCATTTTAAATTCTGACCAATGACAATGTTTTGGTAGTGCTGGCTATAATGTCACTATAAAGTCACTATAATGACATGCTGTCATGAGATTTGCTGTCATGGGTTTATGGGTTTACAAAATATATATATATATATATATATATATATATATATATATATATATATATATATATATATATTGCCTTTACTGGGCAGAAACAACGTAGCTTCATGATAAAAATCATGATATCATAACGAAGGTTCCAAAATCTGCTATTGATTTCGATTAAATGGCTAAACCGACCAGTCAACCTTTAGTCTGGTCACCCTACCAGTGAAGTACACACTTTAAGGCATGTGAATTGGGATACAGCCATGAACAGCTACATGAAGTCTCTGGGGAAGTGAAAAACTTGATTAGATCAGACCTGAGTAGAGTGAAACTCTACTGTATTCACACTTGCCCTACACGCTTGCCAAGCAACCATCACACCTCTCTAGCCCTCACCTGTTCTCACACCACTTTCATCTTCTGAAAGCCCATTGGTGTCCACCACATTCACTCACACCCTTCCTGCTCCGTCTGTCTGATTGTCTCTTCAGTTTTTTAACATCTCTCCACAGACCTGCAATATGAACGTGTGAAGATGGGAAACCACTGGCCACTTTCCCTAGTGGAATCATTGGGCTGTCTATGTATTTCCACGTATGTGGCAAGACACATTTCGCACAAAGGGAATTACATCCTCTGGAGGGTGGACGGAGGCAGCACTCTAAACGCATCAAATAAGGAAGTGTTTGGAAATCTGGGATAATCGCATTATAGTACTCTCATGACATGTTTTATAATTGCTTAAGTTAATGAGAATTAATTATATCGCCTCTAATCTAGTTGACTCAAACATGCTCATATGTGTAGAGGCGGCATTAACCACGAGATTGCTCGTTGGGGTTGTGCCCCGAAGCGAACCCTTTATACATAATCATCTCAGATCAAAGACTTCTCACCTTCAAATGGTTTGGGAGAGAAAGAGTGAGAGGCAGAGAATGCTAAAACCTTATATAATAGCAAAGCTACTTCGAAACTTTTGGGGAAGTTATTTTAAAATGTAACTTTCCAAGTTACAAGCCACAATTTGTAATTTAAAGTAATTAAAGGTACAGGCAAGCTACCATTTTGACATATTAGTTAGCTAAACTTTACAATTTTTTAAAGACCACATGAAATTCCAAATTTCCCATTGAAACGGGAAGGTGGGGCAGATGTATGTAGATTTATTTGTATCAGTACACTACAGATACTGTATGTAATTTCGCTAAGGTATATATTCAGGTGTATGTAGAAGTTTGTGCTTTCTTGTCACACACTTGACTAATGGTTGTTTCATGAAACCTCCTTAAAAGACTACTGCTTGTTCCAGAAAACAAAAATGATTGAAAAATTGCACTATGCTGTTCATATTTGTTCAGATTCAACACAAATAAACAGTCAAATCCCTTGTGTTTTTCTAGCATGACCATTTTCATTGCTTTTCGTTTCATTTGTGTGGAGCAAAAGCCTTTTTTCTGTTTTTCCATCATTTACTTCTTCACTAGAATGAGGAGCCTTCACCCTTATTCATGTAGAAAACATGCACTCCCTTTCATGGCTTCTGTACACAACATGTTTTTTTGTTGTTGCTATTTTCTTTGGTGTGCATGTGTTCATAAGCAGCGTGTTTTGACATGCCAGCCCCAAACGGCATTAACAGGAAATGGTGCTGCTTTTCCTTGCTGCCCGTTCTCTCCAAATCTATACTTAACACTTGTCAATTATGTACATCTCCTTGGGGGCTGATAAATGAAAACTCTAAAGCTAATTATGTTAGACAAGGCTGATGTTCTGAAAGCACATTTGAGGATTTTCTCCAAGCTCTTTAAAAGAGAGTGGTCTCTCTCTCGTTCACTTTGTGCTTTTTTTCATCTCCAGCACTAGAAAACCCCATTTCTCAACTTCCTGTAACAGCTGGTCTTCAGACCTATGCAGTTGCAGATATGACCAGCAGCTTTGACAGTTTATTTTATTCCCAGTCAACCTGACAGAACTAATCTAATTTATTCTGTAGCCCACCTCGACTTTCCTCATCAGAAATAACTCTGAGCTCCCTTGGAATAACTTTATGAGAATCTTTGGCTCTTATTAAACTGTGCGGTTGTGGTAATGACATCATTAAGAATAGATCTATGGAAGATGCTGGATGTTTTATTGTAAGTGAGAATATCAAGATACTGTATTTTGTTGGTTTGGTTTGTTTTGACTTGTCATTTTACAGACACAAATCTCTGAGGACAGACAACTTTGTGTATCTTATCTATGAAACCACCAACATGCCTGTGGGTTTCAACTGAGTGTTAAAGGTGTCATATCATGGAAAACAGGATTTTCTTGCTCTTTTAGATATAAGTAAGTGTACTAGGTAGACATACTGTAATTTATTTACCATTTATTGAAACTAAGCTGCAAAAAAGGCTTATTTGGAAAGCATTAGTTGTGACTGATTGACATCATATGAGCACATTAATAGGATAGTTGACCCAAATTGAAAATTCTGTCGTCATGTTCTCACCCTCATGTTGTTCCAAACCTATGACTTTCTTTTTTCTGTGAAACAAAAATATGTTAGACTGTAAGTTACCATTCACTTTCATTGCATCTTTTTTTCATCTTTTCCATACCATGAAAGTGAATAATGACTGAGGCTGTCATAACATCTCATTTTGTGTTCCACTCATTTGAGTTTCAGGACATCATTTTCATATTTTGATGAACTATTTCCAAAATGGTTCTGGATGGCCGAATACTTGTCCAACAGCCAATTAGATGATTATATATTTGTATAGACTTAAAGGTACAGTAGCAAAAATAGACTGTTTAATTTTAAGTGTCGTAGAGGTTGGAAAATGGTCAACTAAATTCGGACTGGTTTTGTTGCAAGATACCTTCACTAACATTATATGTGGACTTCAAAAAAAAAAAAGTTAAATCCCTTTAGTGTGGGAACTACATTTATCCTCTTAGTTAAAGGGAATACAGCAGACAAACCATTCTGCACCAACTTACCTGGAACAAAATAATCTTTTGAAGAAAGAAGCATCCCTCTCTTGCGCTGTGCTTTCATGCGTCATGGACTCTATAAAGACTAGTCACAGACTGTCATGCAAATTCATCAATTCCCCTTGATTCCGTTCACACGGTAACCTACTGTAGCCATGGATACTGCTCAAGGCTGCTGGGAAAGCCTGTTTATGAAGAGTGGAAACAAACAGAATCAGAACCAAATCTTTTTTTATTAAAGTCAGGAAACAATCCATAACTTTTAAACATAATACACACTTTAGTAGTTTGTTGTGATGTCTCTGTCTTGCTGATTATTAGTATAATTCTCTATTCTTCTTTATGAAACAGATTGTTGCAGTCCCTGGATTCTGATTGGTCAATACAACATTCCATTCCTGCAAAAAAATCCCATTAATTAATCCCATAGACAAAATTGTTTTCAACGATAACTTATAAACCTTTAAAAACAGACCTACTTTGATTTCAGAGGTTGTTCATCGATGGTATGTGCTTCCGTTGAAACCATCCGTCCGTATGATTTCAAATTCATTGTTAAAAATATCTTGTTTGATAATAGAATTCATGGTAAACAACTACATTACCCATGGTACAAAAGAGAAAGATCCACCAATCAGAGAACTTTGGCCAACAAAACCTGCAAATATTAAAGTCAGCATGTTTTTAAATTGACATAGTTTCCTTAGTCCATAAGAGGGTGCAATGAGTAGGCTACATATAAACAATACAGCACTGTTAAATTATTGCAGAGAACATTCTAAAACCCATTTTAAACTAAGGTGCCTAGAATACAAAATAAATCAAATGTTTTAGTTTGTTTATATTCTCAAATGTTAAAGGGGTCATGAATTGAAAAAATCTTGACATATAAGTGTTCATTGCACTATAAAAACGTTCAGAACTTAAAACGTGTTTGTTAGTCCAAAAAAAGGCTTTATTGAAACTAATGTGCCAAAATGACTTGTTCTTTACTTCCTCCTCACTAATACGTCATATGGATGTTTTATATCAGCACAGGCCAGCCTCTGCATAAACAGATCAACCCTTATTTATCGTTGATGCTGCTTTGGCCCGCCCACTGGTCTTGCAGTTAGAGTAGAGCAGTGACATTATTTTTGGAACAACAGGAGATGGCCATGAAGATGTCAAGACGTTGTGCAGTGTCAGGTTGTGGGAAACTAGATTTCTTGCATTTGGTTCACAAGGGTCCCAACTTTAATAAAGAGTGGCTGGCGTTTATTTTTAATGAAGTCATGGATTGTGTCGCTTCATTTTAATGATTCTTTCACAAACAAGGCACAGATCGAAGCAGGCTTTTCAGAGAGAATTAAATTAAAAGTTGATGCAATGCCAACTACATTGGACCTGACAGTGATGTTGCAATAAACAAGTGTGAGTATCCATGTTAATTGTTTTGCTTCGTATGTTACAGACGTGTTAGATGTGTACTGAGTATTTGATTTGATCCTAGTGATTTTAGACGCTTGTTTATTAGATTTAATGCACAGGGAGCTCTAAGCAGCATATATTTTCTTGTTTGTTGGCATGATGGCACAGTTGCCACAGATGCACCTAAAGAGTATTGATATCAGTATATTTAGACAATCTCTTTCCTTTTTAATGAAAACATGACTCATTGTAATGAACAACGTATGCGTTTGTCACTACACTGAATATATGATGAAAGATGATTATATGACGAATGACCGGTGAATGTATACTGGATACGTTTACATGTTGCATGGTAAGTGTATCCTTTCACAGTTATAAATGTGATAGCACCATGTATTTACACTTTATTTGGTACTGTCATGCGTTACACAGCATATGTAAATAGAAATGTTTCACCATTGAAAAATGGCCCTACTATGTAACAAGATACACACCGTTGGTTTAAACAACAATAAAGGTATATCTATTACACAAATGGAAAAGTAAATTACAGAAATTACTTACCACACTGTCACAGACTGTAGTATCCGTGGTGTTTATGGAGGGGCTTAATTCAGGATCAGACTCTGGCTCAAACATTGTATGGATGAATTCATCCGGTTGTCATTTTTTTAACCATCCGATGTTTTTAAAACTATCCCACACGTAATGGCGGGGGCGTTTACACTTATCCACATGTAAAGATTTTACCCAATCACAACAGTGGGCATTTACACTGAAGTCTTCAAGAACACACGTCCCCAAAAACAAAGTGTTTGAATCAGAGGCACAAAAACTGGATGGATAATTACCAGTTATTCCTAAATTATGACTACTTTTAATGAAAAAAATCACACTAACATTATAAGTGGACCTCAGGGAACATTATAATAGAAAATAAAAATCCAATTCATGTCACCTTTAAGTAAAAAGTCGAGAGGGGAAAACCGCTTCAATAGACAGTTGGTGTCAGTACTACCTCAGACTCAAGCCAAGTCAGGTCGTCATTTTTATTTGTATAGCGCTTTTCACAACATGCATCGTTTCAAAGCAGAAAATCATGCTTTAACAGAAAATGAAAATGTATGTAATACTTTACAGCAGAAGGGAAGGAGAACACAGGGAAGCAGGTTTTCCAGGCTCAGGTGAGACTTTTAATCAGCCACATCAGTGCTTTACAACTTCACAAACTCATCAGCTTCACAGGCACGTAGTTACTTAAACACATCAGTTTCATAAACACAGTAGATTAAACGCAACAGCTTCAGAAGCACCGTGGCCTTCCTTGTGTCAGTCTCTCTCTCTTCTCTGCTGGTGGCGTGGTTGCTTATATGCCGCTCTCCCCATGCGCATTGGAATTAGAAACATTATCCTTCCATGCACCACAAAATACCTCTAGTTTTGTATTTTTCCACTTGTGTTCCATTTTTCAAGCTGCTCTCTTGAGATCATGAGTGTGATCATTGTACCATGGTGAAGGGCTTTTTTCTTTAATTTTCTTTAATTGAAGGGAGTGACACTATCAAGAATGCTAGAGAAGACTATTTATTTTTTTGTTATTACATCAAGTTCTTCTAGACTTTTTAGCTTACTGAGTATGTGAGACTCTAGAAGATTAATAATGAAGCTATCTTTAGTGGTCGAAAGAATAGTTCTACCTGAATGATATTGTGGTGTAGATTGAGTGACATTATCTGATCGCTGCAAACAAGAGACAAGGTAATGATCTGAGATGTCATCACTCTGTAGTATAATTTCTATAGTATCAACATCAACTCTATATGAGTTGGTCCTGTCACATTTTGTCTGTATGCAAGAGAGTTGAGAATATCGATAAATGCTAAACCCAATGTGTAATTTGTATTATCTATGTGAATGTTGAAGTCATCAACAATTAAATCTCTGTCTACAGTAACTACTAGATATGATCTAGTATCTAGTAACTAGACTGAAGGAAATCGGAATATGGCCCAGGTGATCTGTATACTGGGCAAAAGACAACAGATATTTTTGTTTCTATCTGATGGTGTCACATTAAGCATTCAAATGACTTAAACTTATATCCTGTCCTCTGAGTAACACCAAAAACTTCACTGTAAATTGTAGCAACACCTCCTCCTCGACCCTTCATATGTGGCTCATGTTTATAACAATAACCTGGGGGAAGTAGATTCATTTAAACGAATATATTCATCCGGTTTAAGCCAGGTTTCAGTCATACTGAGCACATCCAAACTATGATCTGTAATAATTTAATTTACACTTAGTGCTTGGTTGAAAGAAATTTAATGTTTAGCAGCCCTACCTTTATATGATGTTGTGATACGTCTCTAGCTTTCTTTTGAAGGAGGAAGTGAGGGCCAGCTAAAATGTCCAATGTAAATACTTTATTGTATACTTTAATGTACTATAAACCTTGTCACCAAGATAAGCAGGGAGGGGGCCAGAGCATATTACATTGTCTGACATCGTTTTTGCAAGTTCACACACCTCTTTAACATTATCTTTAGTGATCTCTTACTGGCTAAGCAAGACATTGTTTGTGCCGACATGAATAACCATTTTAGAATATCTATGTTTAGCATTAGCTAGCAGTTGTACATTTATTGTAAATGCATTTAACAAAAGTGTCTGGAGTCTTTATTTCCACATTCCTTACAATAGAATCACCTATTTCTAAGGCGCATTCAACATGATCTCAGTGGGTGCATTACTGAGTTGGACAATTGATTGGAAACCCTAACAGGAATAGGAGAGTGTTGTCACTTTGCTGAGCGAGTATGCCGCCAAGACGTCAACCAAGCGCCCTGCTGCAGGGGCTCTACAGCTGGAACCAAACTGTGTGTGTTGCTGGCTATACATACGAAACAGTTTCTACAGGCTTCTCTTTCTCACTGACCTCCTAGCATTCGGATGCATTTCTCTAACTCATTAACCTTCTGAAGTCTTCATCAGTGCTTGGTACAAATCCAAAATTAAAATGTACAACTTCAGCATTCAAATGTGCATTTTTTTTTTCTTAAATTCGACAAATATTCTAGTTCTCTAATTTTTATTTAACAGACCTACTGTGAATTGTGTAATCCAGTCAGTGTCTGTTCACCCTTAAACTGCAAATCTATTTGACCATATTTAAATATTTTGGGAAATGTCAAATATAATGTTTCTATACTTATAATCAACAACCTAAATTCAAAAGTTTTATATATTCCCTTAGTTTTTTTATTCAATGACATAATTTGCAATGCTTCGTGGGATTGTAATGTGTGCCCTCATGAAAGATGGTAAGACTTCCTTGTACCTTTGTCTTTTTGTCTGATTTTTAAATAATGTTTTGCCTCAAAACAAAGTTCCAGATGTTGTGATTCACCTTGGAGTTGGTTGTTTTGGTTCATGGCTCACAACTCTTTTATCGAGGATTTAATGAAAAGTCTATAGAAGAAATTAATGGGGGAAATACTTCCGGAACCCAAACAGCTGAAAAAGTGGGCAGGCACTGTTGCGCTCTAAACCGTAACAGTTATGACATCAAACACTTTGTTCGCCTACGCTACTGTGTATATCACTGCGCAGCACCCATAGAAACCTAATATTAAACTTACGTTGCATGCCAGGGATTATATATTCTAGTGGAAGGATGCCACTTACTTAAATAGCTTAATACAATATTGCTAATGCATAATTGAGCAAGATGTTTTCTTTTGGATTGGCATCAATAGGGGAGCAGTTCTGTGAAGAGATGTTATGGAGTTTGGTCAGTTTGTGTGTGTGTTTCTGATCTGCTTAAAATATAAATGGGCCGTATTTTTGCTCTTGAATACGAGTGCAAATTTTCAAGGCCATGATTAGCTAAAACCCCTCACACAGAGAGCAGGAGGCAGAAGGCAAAATAAATGTTTAGAAATTAGAATTAAGCGACTGACATCTCTTTTGGGACATACATTATTCATTTTTATTTGGAAAGGAAATTTGCATGTAGTGTTCGAGAGACAGGGAAAGAGGCATTGGTCATAAGGAGAGGGGAATGGCTAGTGTGTGTGTGTGTTCATAGTCTGTCTCTCAGAGAAGGTGAATTAATTTGTGAATTGACTGTAACTGAAAGATGATGTCTGCTTTCCTGAAGAAGAACAACTTTTACCTATTTGCAGGCACAATTAATTTTTGTCTACAAAATATTTTACCTTTTGATCATGATAAACCAATTCAGTCAAGTGTGTCCAAAAGATTGACAAAGGGGTAGTGTAAATAATATGGGGGCTGGTGCTATGTGCCTTCTTAAAACAGTAATTCACTTCCTGGTTCCTTGAAGGACATGACAGGCAGTGAAATCAGTGCAGCGTATCAGGACCCAATCAGCAGATGTTCTGTCTCATACCGTTAGGATGATACAGAAATAGTTTTGGTGACACATCAGTTCAGAGAGAGTTTGGATAAAGATTCTAGCTACAAATAAAGGTTCCAAAAAAACAAAGGGGTATGTAGCCTGATGTCATTGGAGAACCTTAACCTTAAATTGGATTCTTTGTTTTTTTTTTTTTTATTGGTGCTTTAAAGTCAACCCAATCCAATTTACAATTTTCTTCCATAATGTGATATATTTTCAAGTAAAACTGAATATTCAATGAGGGAAAAATGGAAGGTGGGGTTGATTTTATCCATCTCTGCCTTCCACAACACTAGAGGTATAAAAAGTCATTACATTTTGATAAAAGATTACAAAGACTACAAACTTTAAATTTGTTGGAATAACATGCACCGATGACTCATTCACAGTAAGACCAGGAATGTTTATTAAGATTTTAAATAGCATCCAATTTGATTTCAAGTTGACTTAGAAGTACCAAATATTAACATTTAATCTTGATTTTGCCATGAAAATAGCCTTGGCATTGTGTTTAAAACAAGCAAGCAAACAAACATGTTGATTTTGAAGAGCATAGAAAATAATATGCTGATCTCAATAACCTAATGAAACATCAAGAAATAATCTCCAAAGAATCATATAACAACTCTAGAGGATGGTTCTTCCAATAATTAATCAAAGACCTTTATTTTCAAAACTAGAATAGACTCTTCACAACCTCTAATTAGAATGTACTCAATTTAAACATGATTAACAATCGTATTTTATCTAATTACACAATGATGATTCATGGACATTATAGACATTACAGTTGTATTTTCTGTTAATGCCTGATCTTCTGTAAAGCTGCTTTGAAACGATGTGTGTTGTGAAAGGCGCTATACAAATAAAATTGTCTTGACTAGAATATAGAGAGCACTGAAGCATTTACCTGCGATGGACTGGCGACCTGTCCAGGGTGTACCCTGCCTTTCGCCCAATGTTAGCTGGGATAGGCTCCAGCCCCCCGTGACCCTGTACAGGATAAGCGGTTGAAGATGAATGAATGAATGAATGAAGCATTTACACAAAAGAAGTGTACCCTTCAGCCTTCTGGTCAGCTTCTGTGTGTGTGCACAGAATACAATTAGCATACAATGCCTGATTAAAAATCAACGCACTTCGAGAGATGAGCGTGTGTGTTTAGTTTGGAGGTGACAGTAGATGAAACAGCTTCTTTGACATGTGCACATGAACATGGGAGGTTGGTCTGATTTTCATTCAGGACAAGAAAGCTAGACTCTTCATTCAGAAGGAGGAAACGTATGAAGGGTGGGGAATTTCACGAGACGTAAAGCATCAGTGACTTTGTACTGGAAGATAAAAGGAATAATTCAACAAAAATGTTAATTTTCCCATTCTAATGTCATACCAAACACAAAAGGAGAATTTCTGAACAATCTTTGCGCAGCTCTTTTGACTACTATGAGTTTAAATTGACTAAAACTGCACCATAAAAGCTCCCTCAAAGTAGTTCATAGAACATGTGCACTGTTTTCCAAGGCCATACAATAGCTTTGTGTGAGAAAGACAAAGAACAAGAAATGAATAGAGATGGTGAGAGAGTGTGATTTGATTAGCTTATTCCTGTCTCTTTCTTCTCTTCTAACGGGCGTGTGCGTCAGCACTAACGGACACACACGCGCTGAGTGACCTGCATATGAAGGTAAAAAGTAGCAAAAATCAGCACTCACAGACAAAATTTGAGAGGTTGATACGTGCAGAATTCTGGTTGTATTGCGAAACTGAATTAAAGCACAGTAGTAAATATGTAAAACAAGTTTGTATCTGCCATTTATATTTATGTGAATTTCATTTTGCACATTTGTGACTATTTGCCTACAACTTTGAATTCAGAATCTAGCTGTTTGATTAATGTCTGTGAGTGCAGATTCTAACATTCACCTCCAGATTTTTATTTTACACGTTTTCTAGATCGGCTGTGTGTGTAAATTTCAAATTAAAAGTACAATTATTTACTGTACAGGTTCTCGGATTGAAATCTGTCCCATTTTATATTATATATATATACTTTAACTACTATGTACTTTTTTGTTGTTGCTTTTTTATATATTTTTTTTAGTTTAGAAATGTATAAATCCCCACAGGACAATTAACATAGGACTACAGCAGTGCTTCGCACAACAACACAATAACTAGACAAGATTGCAGCATACCAGATCACACATTGAGAATAAAAAAATAAAATAACAAGATAAAAAATAATAATAATGATAAGAAACTTTGATATCACCCATTACATTGTCGAATAGCCACAGGTACAAAGGTAAATTCATGTAAATTTGTAAGGCACATTACACCACATAGACGCCTCCCAAGGGGCAAAAGCTCGAACTGAGAGTGCTTCAACATGCTTCATCACTCGAGAGGCACCATGAACCGACCACGCTTGTGGACGCACATTGGAATGTGACTTAAATAATTATCTGTTTCTCACTCAAAGCGATTGTTTCACTTTAGAAGACATTCATTTAACCACTGGAGTCATGTGGATTATTTTTACAGTCTTTTTTTTTTAGCTTTAAAGAGTAAACCACCATACACTTGCATTTTAGGGACCTACAGAGCTGAGATATTCTTCTAAAAATCTTAAATTGTGTTCTGCAGAAGAATGAAAGTCATGCTCATCTGGGATGGCATGAGTGTGAAGAACTCAAACCTGTGATCTTCTGCACTGTCCTGTGTGGCGGAGTGAGCAAGAGACACACAGTGGGTGTGGCGTCAAGCCTCAGGAAGGCATTCATTGAAAATAATAATACAAGTAAAATGTCCATAAAGGGGAATAATAAAGTGTCCAGTGGGGAATAGTGGCCATAACAAAGGGCGAATTTGGCATCCTTGCGGTGAGACGGGCTCCGTGAAGGGCGGGTCATGCTCAGGCATGAGCTGGGTCCGTCAGCCGCACATGCTCCCCTGTCCTTGGCGGCCTGTCTGGGGGGTGTGTGTGTGTGTGTGTGTGTGTGTGTATATATATATATATATATATATATATATATATATATATATATATATACATACATACATACATACATACTTTGTTTGAACTCTAAACTCTAATTGGCTTGTACTTTTCCAGTTCAATTAAAACTTTGTATTGCAGCACTTTTTATGTTACCGTCTCCTTAAGATGAATCGCTTATGTTTTATCCTTCCTCATTTTGAAAGTCGCTTTGCATAAAAGTGTCTGCTAAATGTATAAATGTAAATATACAGTAAATATGAATGTCAACATATTTGAAAGAGTGAAATAATTGTAGAAAGGTCCATGTAATTGTCATGCTGTTTTAAAATACGGACTGCCATCTCTGAAATTCACAATAAAAAAGTGACTTTATTTTCTCTGTTTATCTCTCTCTCAGTACAAGCAGGTGGAGCAGTACATGTCCTTCCATAAGCTGCCAGCGGACATGAGACAACGGATCCATGATTACTACGAGCATAGGTACCAGGGGAAGATGTTTGATGAAGAAAGCATTCTGGGTGAACTGAATGAACCGCTGAGAGAGGTGAGAGAGCACACAGATGCAAGCTGGGTCAAAATACTCTCACCCACAAAAAAATACACATTATGTCCTCAGTTTAATTTCTTTGTTTGTCTAAACTGAAAACAATTAACAATCAACTTGGTTTCTGTCAGAGATATTGAATAATGATTATAAATGGACGCCACGCACTGAGTAAACTCGCAATGGCATAAAGATACTATTTATAGACAAACATAGGCAGTTTACAGTGTATACTGTACAGTTTGCAGTTAGCAGTATGTTAAACATCCCGAATGTGACCAGTGATCTGAAAATTTCCACAAGACATAATTGTTGTTTCCATCCACTGGATAGTAGGAGTGTTTAGTAATACGCTGCTCTGATTAGTCATGTCAACAGATACTGCAATGTCATATTTGCCTGTTATCCTTATGCTTCCTGTTTTGCTTTGCAATTCACAGGAGATAATAAATTTTAACTGTCGAAAGTTGGTGGCATCTATGCCGCTGTTTGCCAACGCAGATCCTAATTTTGTGACATCGATGCTCACAAAGCTTCGCTTTGAGGTCTTCCAACCTGGAGATTACATCATACGAGAAGGAACCATTGGAAAAAAGATGTACTTCATCCAGCATGGTGTCGTGAGCGTGCTCACTAAAGGAAACAAGGAGACCAAGCTGTCGGATGGATCATACTTCGGAGGTACAAAAGAAGCTGCAAACATCACAATGCAAAAGGGGATCATACACACAAACACATAGCTGAAGAATTTCTCCAGATTTATTATTCATAATGATTATAATTATAATAATTATTAGCCAAAACAGAAATCTTTTGCTCAGTTTCATCTAAATTTTGTGGGAACGTCACAGAATCGTGGAATCGTAGCTGTTAAGTGCCCTGTTTCTGGAACATTAAAACAGACAGTTTAATGGATGTTTAATTTTTTTGGTCATTACACAGCTGTTAAAAATTTATATCCTTTATATCCTTTTTTTCTAACAATTCAAAACAATGAGATTCACATATAAATGAAATAAACAGCTCAGTTCTGTCATTTGAAACGTTCCCTGCACTGCTTTATGATTGATGAAGAAAAGTTTGTTTCGTGTTGTGACACAAACATGCAGTTTTATATTTTATGAATAAATAAAGATGCCACATTCTTAAATCCCAGCTGCACTGATGGTTATGACAGAGTTGACTTTATCTCATTTTCACTTTGTAAGACAGTCAAAGAAATGCTTCAAAAAATTGTGAGACCTGCAGGGTCAGGGGAGAGGGGTGGCGTTGAATTCAAGTTCAAACTGAGTGTGAAAACTGCTTTAAAAATCTGAACATATGTGTGTGTTTGTGTATGTTGTACTTAAACATTTGGAACCTTGGGAGAAACCAGGATCAGCTGGGGGAGCCAGTTCCCCTCTTGCAATACAGCATGAATATTATGCTGTATAATAATATCAGTTATCTATGTGTAGTACAAGTCTTGTTGTATGTGAGTAAAATGAGTAGATGTTGGTGGGGAATGTTTAAAATCAAACAATTTTGTAATAACTTTAAGATTAACAATTTAGGTCTTTAATGTCCATCCCAAATTGACTGCAGAAATGCAAATAGCTGAAGTGTTCTTTTTATTTGACTGATGAAGCCTTAAACTGGCATTAATTGTCTATGTAATTTTCTATTTAATTCTGTGTTTTATTTTTAACTAATGAGTAAGTGCCACTGAGGCATTTAGCCACATGTGACCCATCTGTCCATCGTTAATTACAACTAGTGAAAACTGTAATAGCCCTCTGACCTCTTCCCCGTGGGAGCTCTGCGGAAATAATGGAAAGATGGCATGCAATCTATCTGCAACAATGCCAGTGTAATTTGTAATTCACATACAAGGTCTTTACCAACTGCGGCTCTCTGTCTTGGAGCTGTTATATTGAAATTATATAGCTGGAATAGAAACCTGTGGAGATTAGTTTCTAAACTTGAGTTAACACTCGTAAAAATGTATTTATGTAACGCCTCTTCAGGGTAATATGAGATTTTATTGCCTTGGTGTTGGTTAATTTCTCACTTTATTGCTCTTTCCAAACCCTGCTGAGCTGCCTTGCTGCCTAATGTCTACATAGGCATCTGTTTTCACACTGACAGCAATTGCATCGCTGAAGGTTAGCAAGTGTCAGTGTTGTTGGTTGCTAGCAGGCGCTCCTAGGCAATGCATCTTGTCACTGCTCATTTGCATAAAGTTAAACTCTTCTCAACTTTGTTCGGCAATGGTCGCTGTTGCTCATGTCACCTAACATCGCCAAATCTCACTGGAAAAGAATTTCTTAATTGTACTGTCGCTGCAAATAATTGTCAGTGTAAACAACTGCATAGTCAAGCTAAGAACACAATACTTTAATAAGCATGAAATTACACAGCACTCACAAATATTGGACAAAATATTACATTTTTAATTGAACTGAACTATTTTTTTTTTTTATAATAAGTACTGAATTAAATATTTGAAATCAACATTTTTATCATCTTGTCCAATATCATGGATGGATTTATTTTATAACTACATGATGCCTTAATAAGCATGAAAATATGCAGCACACACAAATATTGTACAAAAAAATACTGTACTTTTTAGTACTGAATTAAATATACAGTGTTTGTGGTAAACATTTATATTGACTATCTTTATTAATTTATTAATAAATTAATATGCAAGAAAATACACAGCACACAGAAATATTGGGCAAAATAGTCTTTTTAAATTACATTGATCTATCAGTCCGTTTTTGTTGTTACGTTTCAGTACTGATTGAAATATATTTGTAATCGTCATTTCTATCGACTTGTCCACTATTTTTTATAACTACATGATGCGTTAATAAGCAAAGAAATACACAGACACACAAATAATGGGGGAAAAAAGTGACATTCAATAAAATTACATTGAACAATTTTTTTGTTGATACTTTTCTAAATTAAATAGATTTCTAATCAATATTGTTATCAACTCATTAGCTATCTTCTATTTATGATTATTACATGAAAAGTTAATAACCAAAAAATATTTGACAAATTTTTTTTTTTTTATTACATAAAACTATATTTTGTTGATACTTTTCAGTACTGAAATAAATATATTTGTAATCCACTTTTTAATTGACTAGTCTGCTGTCTTGGATGAATTTAGTTTTTGAGCTACATGATATAAGCATTAAATTCACAGCAAACACACACACATGCTATTCTTTTGTCTAAATTAACTGCTTTTAATTTTAGTAAACAAACATCTGTGTGGTTTGCCTCTTACCTACAAAAAAGAGAGCATTGTGTAATAATTAAGCAGAACAAATCATCTTTTAAAAACAACAAACTAGGAATACCTCAAGGTTACATTTTAGGTCCATTGCTTTTTAGTTTATTTTTTAATTACTTGCCAATTGCTGCCCAGATATTAAACATCAGTTTTATGCTGATGACAACATTTTATATACATTAGCTAAAATTCCAGCAAAGGCAGCTGAGATATTAAATGCCAACCTGGAAGGAATATCTCAGTGGCTGCAAAATAATCACCTCACATTGAACATCAAAAAAACTGTTTCTATGTGTTTCACTAAAAGAAAACAAAAAGCAACACTGAAAATTAAGATACAAAATAAAGAAATAGAAAAGGTAAAGCTCTTGGGTATTATTTTAGATTTCAACTTACATTTGATGGACACGTAAAGAAACTTTCAAGAAAATTAAAGATTAACTTGCATTGTTTCACATATATTAGACAGTACATCTCAAAGCAGGCGGCTCAGCTTTTTATGCATGCCATGATTTTGTCTCATATTTCATATTTGCAGTTTGGACTCAAACAAGTGAATCCACTTTACAATCAGGCTTTAAATATCATGGCCAATAAACAAAATCATATGCAACATTGCAATATTAAATTTGTTTTTAAACATAACACCTACATAAAATTTGTGTTTAAATGTCTGCACAATACAGTACAATAACAAGGAGCACAGCAAATGGCAACTGTAGGGTTGACTATCGCAGAACAACTCAGGGGCAAAGGGCTTTCAATAAAAGACATAATAAATAATCAATAATCAATAAAAGACATAAAATCTTTCATAATATTGGTTTAGCGCTGGTTTAAAAGAAAATGTAAAAGAGATTTTTAATTCTCAGTACATTTTTGGTCTAATCTTTTTTGCTTTTCCAGGGTTGGGAGCAATCTTATTTATTTATTAATTTTTGTAAACGATTAGTTGATATTGCTTGTTTTATGTAGTTTTTAATGAAAAAAGCCTATCTAGGGACCTGAGATGCAAATTAGCATGTGCTATAATCTCTGTACAATGCATCTTTTTCAGTTTTTTGCTGAAATCAAGTTTTAGTACTGCCTCCATACAAATAAACCAATAAATTAAATAAAAATAAACATATTTGACAAAATAATACATTTTTAATTATATTAAACTATATTTTGTTGATACTTTTCAGTACTGAATAAATAATATTTGTAATCGACAATCAACAATTTTTTTAAAAACTCATCTGCTGTCTTGGAATATTTTTTTTGGTAACTACATGATACATTAATAAGAATGAAAATACACAGCAGACACAAATATTGCCAATTGTTTGAAACAGTCTTCATGTCAGGACAGCATCTATGATGTCTAAAGATTATATCTAGGTGCACGATCACGGTCATGAAAAAATTGCAAATATCTGGATATTTAAAAAAATTTATTATTTCCAAGCCTTTAATAGTCATGAAAATTGGGGGCCTGTGTAGCTCAGCGAGTAATGACGCTGACTCGAATCCAGGGTGTGCTGAGTGAATCCAGCCAGGTCTCCTAAGCAACCAAATTGGGCTGGTTGCTAGGGAGGGTAGAATCTCATGGGGTAACCTCCTCGTGGCTGCGATTTAGTGGTTCTCGCTCTCAATGGGGCATGTGGTAAGTTGTGCGTGGATCTCGGAGAGAAGCGTGAACCTCAACATGCGGAGTCTCTGCGGTGTCATGCACAACGAGTCATGTGATTAGATGCGCAGATTGAAGGTCTCAGAAGCGGAGGCAACTGAGACTTGTCCTCCGCCACCCAGACTGAGGTGAGTAACCGTGCCACTACGAGGACCTGCTAAGTAGTGGGAATTGGGCATTCCAAATTGGGAGAAAAAGGGGATAAAAAAATAAATTATATATATATATATATATACAGTATATAGTCTTGAAAATGTATGTAATCTTAAAAGGTTATGGAAATTTCTATAGTGAATATAAATTTGTAAGCTCTAAAATATTTTGGCTAAAATTAAATGAAATATTGGTTAGAAATTGCAATCTCTATAAAATTATTTTTTACATTTCCTATAGCAAATGATTGGAAAAGTCATTGAAATGTATTGAACAAAAGGTCTGGGAACCCTGTATGTAGCTCATTAGGTTTTGGAACAGATTGTCTTATAAATAAGGAAGTAAGGAAAATTGAGTAAACACTCTGATAATCGCAGATGCGTGGGCTCATGTTTAAGTGGAACAGATGAAAATGCATGAATGGACATCGATGATTTAAATGTAGCAGCTGATGTTAATTATAAACACGGTGTATCATGTGTCCCACTCTGTTATGTGATTGCATGATTGAGCTTTATATTTTAAGGGGAGACTGAGAGTTAAAGAAAATGATTGATAAAGAAAATGTGAGTGGTGTTTGGGCAATGTGCTCTGGGCTGCAAAAGCAGAGGAGATCTGACAAAGCACAGAGATCTACAAACCTTTAAACAGCCTATATAATATAATATAACCCTACAATAACATGAGCCAAGCACAGACACAGTACAAAATCCACAAAGCATCAAATAACCTGCTTAACCTTAAAATACCATCAGCTCAATCACTAGTTAAGTAAACTGTTAAATATACTTATTAAACAGATATAACGTGGCATCAGTCCATCCTGAAAGCTGTCCAAATACAGAAAGCATCTCTTCACAAGCTGTCAAAACCAAAGCATCCAAGGAAAAAACCTTCATCTTAAAATCATGACAGAACACAAGTAAAATCCTCAAATTGCCCACAAAATAAACTCATATTTTTCTGTATATGAAGCTTTATGATGTTTCTTCTGCTTGAGGTGATGTAGACTGTGGATACTGTTTGTGTGGTCAGGGTTTAAACATGAGTGAGCAATATTCTAAAACTGATCCATTTCGTGTTTAGCCCTGTTAAAATAATCCACACACATATACACACTCCTAATTTATTATGTTAAACAATCACAATATTCCATCAGATTATTCCTCAGAGTGATTTTGTGTTTTATTTTGATGGGGCAGATCGGCCACATAGATCGGATGATGCACGCATCATAATAATGGAAACTAAACCGAGGTCACTGTGACATCACACAAACATTCTGGAACAAATCTGGTGTCACCACCTAGTCATTGTTGTTACAATGTATCAGTCTCCCCAAGAGGTTAAGCAAAAATGGATTCCCATAGGATAATTTTATTGCTCAGATGTTGCTCTTTTATAGCGCTGGAAAGTTAATATTGTTAACTAGGGATGCACCGATACCATTTTTTCTCTTCCGATTCCGATACCGGAAATCTCATTATCGGCCGAAACCGATCCATAGCAGTGTTGTTGTTTTTTTTGCATAATCAGTTTAGAATATCTTTACATTATTGTGTGGAACTAATTGGGTGTGCTCTTTAATATGTAAAGAAACCCCAAGCTCTAACTACACATTATTTCAATATAAATGTATAGATTATTAAGAAACACTTTATTGTTAACTAGTATACTGGATAATGTAGCAGCAAAATTAACAGTAATTCCAGTATAAGTCTTTAGTAGAAAAGAAACCAGTGTTTTATTTTCGTTAACATTTTTCAAAAATGTTTCAACTTACATCTATAAACCTAAGGACTATAAAGGATTCAGATCTCTTTTTTGTTCAATTTAGTTTTAAGACATCAGTCAGCTGAAAAAGTGGGCAGACACTGTTGAGCTCTGTTGAACTCAGAATCTACCTTTAAATGAGTAAGTGACTCATATCTCCAATTAAGTTCTAATTTTCTAAGAATTTGAGTGGAATTGCTCTTGCTTTCTCATGAAGTCAGTCTTTTCTTTTCTTTGCTGTTCTCCGGCCCCAGAAAATGAGGATTTGGATCAATGCATGCATTCTCTCTGGCCATGATTACCCAGGACATATGCTGTAGATATGCCCGCATCCTGTCCCAGTGCACGGGCATACAAAGGGCACAACCCATGGCACAATCATGGGAGAAGCCCACTATGTCAGTCCAAGACCCCAAACAGGCACATTCTAAACCACTACAACCAGACATAGACATATTTGCAGGCAGTGAGTGGATACACCCTATCACAGGTGTCCAAAGGTCTTGGTTTTACTGCAGGGCACCCTGGGGCAGTATTTTCAAGACTCCACAGTCCTGTACCCTCTTAAACAGGGCTTAAAATTTGTGATTCGCCATGACATATGAGGTCTGCCAGTCCTCTAAACTCTTAAAGTGGCTTTAAGTGCTTCAGTTGTGGATTAAACAATTTTAATCCAAAAAATGGGGGAAGATAGTTGGTTGTGGGATCTGCCTTTTTTCTCGATAGAAAGTTACTGTATTCCATCTGTGTGAATAGAGCAAAGACAAATCCAAATATAGCTGCAAGCAGCGATGACAGCCCAAGCTTAAAAATTTGGGGTCAATTTCCTCCTTGTTGCTTTTGGAAAACAATGCAAGGTGGACACATTTGCAAATGCATTTGGCATTTGACGTTATTCTAAACAATTTTGAAGCAATTTGGGTATATATTAGAGGACAAGGGCTGAAACAATTAGTCGACTTTATTGACAACGTCAACAATCCAAAATTGTCGGCAGAAATTTTCGTTGTCTAATAGCCGTTTGATCTCATTTAACGTAACATGAGATCCCGTTAAACTCTAATGATGATGTGCGAGAGCAGCTCTGCAGTTCGCTCCTGACTGAGGAAATAAATAATTACAAAGCTCACAGTCCAGATGCATTCTAAACTTCCACAGCTTCAGGGGATGTAGATCGCAATGTATGAGGAAATTATAATGCAAAAATACAAAATAAGTAAATACAGAAGCACTCTCGTTGTAGAATATGCCGAGCCAGGGCTTCCGCTGAAGCAAAACTTACATGTCGATCATCTTAAAAGTAAACAACTCAGCATTACATCTTAAATGCAATTATAGCTTTTATGTGTTTATAGCTTTAATAAATTTAAAAAAATACAGAAGCAGATCATGTAAATAGCTACAAACTCTGAAACTGGCATTTTTCTGTGTGGTCAGTGCCTCTTCTATGAGTTGCTTGAGAGTGGGGAGAGTTTGAAATTGCACATGGCTTAGGCGCACTCTGTCGTGAGGACGCTCAAGCATGCATGCTTGCTGCAGCTAGATTATAAGGTGATGGCTCGCGACTTGAATCATAATATTTTGGTCACTGTGCATTTCAAATCGTGAAGAAAATTGGCAATATGCAGCTTTATTAATAAGAGAGAGTTTGTTTTTTTTTGAGAGTTAAAGATCGGAGGTGAGAGAGGGTTGTCTTCGCCCCATTATACACTGCAAAAAAAAATACGTTTTTGATTTGGCTTGTTTTCCAATATATATATATATATAAAAACTCCTTTAAAACAATGTACATTTTTTTAGTAGCTATACTGCAGAAGAACATTTTTTATCTGAGAATGTTGAATATTAAATACAAATATATAAAAAGGCTGAATAATCAGTTAGGACATAATGATTAATCATTACTGTTACGAAATGGGCAGACGAGGAGTGAGGATCCAATAGCGGTTTATTGAAAATAACACAAAGTAAAGCGAACTATGAACACAGGAACAAATAAAACATCCACAATGGGAAAACAAAGGTATAAACACTGGGAATCTTCCAAGGAGGGCACAGGCAGAACCACGGACGAGGGCAGGATTCACATGCAACATTTACCAAACAATAACCTACAAGGGACAAGGTAAACATGAGGACTTAAATATAAAACAAGGGGAAACATAGACCAATGGAAAACCAAAACTCAAAACAAGATAACAAGACAATAAACTAAAGCCAATGATAAACTAGAACTGATAACAAGATAATTAGACAATGAACCAATGAAAATCAGACACATAGACATGGAGGGAAAACAGGACATGACAAGACTGGGAAACAGGAACATGAGTGATTTCAAAATAAGAGTGCATAAAACAAAAGACAATATGGAACGTAAAAGATGCCAAAAACTTAAAAATAAAAGGTACACAAACAAAAGACAGTGTGGATCGTAACAGTTACAATACTCACAGAATAGTAAAATAATCGTTAGATTAATGGATTATAAAAATAATCATTAGTTGCAGCCCTAAAGTCTGTTGTAAGAGCTACACTTCCTGCTGCCAGGTGGTGGCACTATGACTGTGACCCAAAATAGTCAAATCCATGTGATTAGCCCCCCAAGCCTAAACATAGATATGAGACCCTTCCTTTTTTCTAATTTTTCACCATTAATTTAATGCATCACCATGACAACACCATTCAATATATCAAAAATCTTTTCACAATTTAGCATCTTAAATGTCTTGACACAAAGTTGTGTAAAAGTGGTGACAGTTTCATGAATCCCCTAGGAGGATAAATATAAAAGTTCAGAGACTCCGGAAATGGCTGACTTCCTGTTGGTTGGAACTAATGACTGTAATTTTGAAAGTTTTCCGGCTTCGTGAGAACTATACATGTACCATGTTTGATGACTGTAGGTGAAAATGCAGGTGCTACAGAAACCTTTGCCCAGCCCTAATGGCCGACGACTCTGATGTATGTGCAAAATTTTATGAAAGTGCCAAAATATACCAAATGTATATGAACAAAGGAATAATAACAATTAATGTGTTGCCATGGCAACAGTATTTAAATAAAATATTCCTTCATAATTTTACATCAGCAGTGTCTTGACATTATTCAAGAGAATTTTTAATTGATTCATGTAAACACAAGAGGGCTATTTCAAAGTCTGTTAAAAGTGCCATACTTTCTGCTGCCAGTTGGTGGCGCTATGACCGTGACCCATAATAGCTGCATCAATGTGATCAGCCTTCATTACCAAACATACAGCTGAATTTTCATCAAAATATAAGTTACTTCCTTTTTTCCATTTTTCGCCATAAATGTATTGCTTCACCATGGAGACACCTTTCAAAATATCAAGTCAAGTGGTTTTTATTGTCATTGCAACCATATACAGTTAGTACAGTACACAGCGAAATGAGACAACGTTCCTCCAGGACCATGGTGCTACATAAAACAACATAGGACAAACACAGAACCACATGAGACTACACAGACTAAATGAAATACCTATATAATGTGCACTTACAAACGTGTGCAAAAAGTATGGGACAGTACAATAACTTACTAACAATGAACAGGACAATAGGCACAGTGAGAGACAGGGCAGCGCCGTCCAGTACACAGTAGTGCAAAAAGATGACAGTTTCTAAAAATGCCAAATGTAAACATAACATACTATGAGATAGTGTTCTATGGACATAGCAGTTATTGAGGTAGCAGACAGTTATAAAGTGACAGTAATTAAAGTGCAGCTCAGGACATGTGTGTGTGTGTCAAACCAGTCTCTGAGTATTGAGGAGTTTGATGGCTTGGGGGAAGAAGCTGTTACACAGTCTGGCCGTGAGGGCCCGAATGCTTCGGTACCTCTTGCCAGACGGCAAGACATCAAAAATCAGTTCAAAATTTAGTAGCTTCAATGTCTTGGCATAATATTGCCTAAATATGGGGAAAATCCCATTAATTCCCTAGGACGAGGAGTAAAATTTCAGGGCCTGCAATTAAAAAAAAAAAGCACTTCAATCCAAAATGGCAGACTTCCTGTTGGGCGGAGCTAATGACTGTAATTTTGAACGTTGTCCGGCTTGATGAGAACAAAATATGTAGCAAGATTGGTGACTGTAGAAGAAACTGACCCCACCACTTTTTTCAAAAGGTGGTGCTACAAAGCTCCTCAGCCACACCCATGTGTTAACTTTTTCCCAGGCCTAATGGCAGACTACTCTGATGTGTGTGAAATATATCATGAAAAGTATCTCAAAAACATGTGAATATACATAAAAAGGAATCATGACATTTAATGTGTTGCCATGGCATTATTCTAACAAAATTTAAGCAATTCAGGTAAACATAAGAGGGATATTTCAAAGTCTTTTAAAAGTGCCACACTTCCTTCTGCCAGTTGGTGGTGCTATGACCATGACCCACCATAGCCACATCAATGTGATCAGCATCGTTAATGTATTTTCATGATGTCACCCACATTTGGTACCTGTAACATGAATCCCCTAGGAGGAGTATTTCAAATGCAGAAAGAACATGCATTTTTCAAACAATCCAAAATTGCTGACTTCCTGTTGGGCAGAGCTTATGATTGTCAGCACATAAATTGTCCAGCTTGATGAGATCTATAGTTGAAGACAGAGGTTTACATTAACATTAAGCCAAATACATTTAAAGTTTTTCACAATTCCTGACATTTAATCATAGAAAACATTCCCTGTCTTAGGTCAGTTAGGATCACTACTTTATTTTAATAATGTGAAATGTCAGAATGATAGTAGAGAGAATTATTTATTTCAGCTTTTATTTCTTTCATCACATTCCCAGTGCGTCAGACGTTTACATACACTTTGGTAGTATTTCATAGCAAATACTTGGGTCAAATGTTTTGGGTAGCCTTCCACAAGCTTCTCACATTAAGTTGCTGGAGTTTTGGCCCATTCCTTCAAACAGAACTGGTGTAACTTAGTCAGATTTGTAGGCCTCCTTACTAACACAACCTTGAGATCAGGGCTTTGTGACGGCCACTCCAATACCTTGACTTTGTTGTCCTTAAGCCATTTTGCCACAACTTTGGAGGTATGCTTGGGTTCATTGTCCATTTGGAAGACCCAGCTTTAACTTCCTGGATGATGTCTTGAGATGTCGCTTCAATATATCCACATAATTGTCCTTCCTCATGATGCTATCTATTTTGTGAAGTGCACAAGTCCCTCCTGCAGCAAAGCACCCCCACAACATGATGCTGCCACTCCCATGCTTCACAGTTGGGATGGAGTTCTTCGGCTTGCAAGCCTCACCCTTTTTCCTCCAAACATAACAATGGCCTTTATGGCCAAACAGTTAAAAAAAATTCATTTGAGCAGAGTACATTTCTCCAAAAAGTATCATTAGTGTTGATGTGTTAAGAGCTACTGTATATATGTCTGTTTACATGTTTGTTTTTTTTATATTACATATTTTAGCCAGCAGGTGATGGCAAAAGAATATTTTTGTGTGTAATATGAGCCAGTTAGGTGACGTGAATAAGTCAGCATCAGTTAGTGTTTACATACGATAGCACTATGTGATCGCTCATATTACTACTGCACTACTAAAGCTAGGAAATAGCTTTAAACGGCTTTAAACAAACAACTTCAGCATTACGGCTCATCACAGCTGAGAGACACAACAGACTGATTATTTACACAAATGGACGCAAAATTTGGTTTGAACCAGCAATGCAGATTCTGGTCCTTCACGTAAGAAAGTAGTTCCATGCACAAATGCGTTTTTATGACCGTATTCAGTTTTTCCTAATTTTTTACAATTTACTAGATTTAAGCAATATCACACTCGCAATCATGCGATATGGCCCTAAATCAGCACTGCTGTGATTACCTGTGGCACTAGGCCTGCAGCCTTGTGTCTGCAGTCGAATCACAGCAGTGCTGATGTAGGGCCATATCGCACTCTTTTATATATAAAAATATATATATATATATATATATATATACACAGTATATATATATATATATATATATATATATATATATATATATATATATATATACAGAGAGAGAGAGAGAGAGAGAGATCACATCTCATATCTTAGCACTTATAAAATGTGTTGAACTTGGTAGAGCTTTTTGTATAAATATAAATAATCACAGTAACGAACTGAAATGAACTATGATGTGTTTATGTGTGTCTTGTCCAGAGATCTGTCTGCTGACACGGGGTAGACGCACTGCCAGCGTTCGGGCAGATACATACTGCCGTCTATATTCACTCTCTGTGGACAACTTCAATGAAGTCCTGGAAGAGTATCCCATGATGAGGAGAGCATTCGAGACCGTTGCTGTAGACCGTCTGGATCGTATCGGTAAGATCTCAGATATTAGCAGTTGATGAGTCTCTTGGTTTTTTCGGAATGGCATACCACTCAAACAATTTATTCGCTGTGTGTGAATCGTCTGTTTGCATATAACGTACAAAAAGTACAATATACAATCAGAACACACTGTGTGAGATACAGTACAATGTAATGCAATTTTCAGTGTAACGAATTATCTTATATGAACCATGATATATGAACCATGATATTTTTCCATTTGTTTAAAATGTGAGACATTTTTACGCAACATTGTGTTAAAAGACATTTTTATTTCTGAGGTGACAACTGATTCTGCATCATACCAAGGTACTGAGAGAACTATATTGCACTGCTTGAAATGTTCTGTATTGCATACTACATACTGTTTCAATATGTGCTTTTTTTATTATTGATATAATGTATACAGAATATACTCACTATAAGTAGTGCAGTAGTATTCCAGTCCCAACATGTCCCAGTTTCACATACTATTTTAATAAATGACATGCCGTATACAGTGCTTACTGCATAGTCATGGGGACCTTGGGCACATAACCCGGTCGGGGTCTCAGGATTACGTGAGAATAACCCGGAGCAAACTCCTGGCATGGTTCTCTGACAGAGAATGCCTGCATGTCCCCTACCCTCTTGATGGAGGTGAACGCTGTCAGGAGGGCAGTCTTCAGAGAGAGCGCCTTTAACTTAACTGACTCAAGGGGCTCAAATGGAGCTCCCTGTAGGACCATGAAGAGGTCCTACAAGGGAACGAGGCATGGCCTGGCGGGGTTTAACCTCCTCGCGCCTCTCAGGAACTTGATGATCAAGTCGTGCTTCCCTAAATACTAACTGTCTACTCATCGTGATGTGCTGATATAGTGGCTACATAAACATTCAAGGTGGAGGGGGACAGACGTCCCTCCAACCTCTCTTGCAGAAAGAAAAGCACTAATCTGACTGCACATCTCTGGGGGTCTTCGCGTCGGGAAGAACACCACTTAGCGAATAGACGTCACTTTAGGTCATACAGGTGCATCGTCGAGGGGGGTATCAAGGAGCGTGAAGTCCAAGAACCAAGTCTGGGTGGGCCAATAAGGAGCCACTAGGATGATCTGTTCTAGTGATCTGATCCTCGTTCTCCCTGACCTTGCACAACATCTGTGGAAATAGGTTCACTGGGGGAAATACATATTCACGCAGCCCCAGGGGCCAGTTGTGTGCCAGCGCGTCTGTGCCAAGGGGAGCCTCGGTCAGAGAATACCAGAGCGGGCAGTGGGACTTCAAATCAGCTGGACCACCTGAGGGTGGAGTCTCCACTCTCCCCTGAGCATGACCTGCCGTGACAGCACATCCGCTGTGCTATTGAGGTGGCCTGGGATATGAGTGGCTCTAAATTACTTGAGTCACTGCTGTCTCCAGAGGAGGTGACTGTGGGCGAGTTGTGACATTCAACGAGAGTGTGTAGGCCACCTTGGCGGTTGATATAAACGTCACAGTGTTGTCCATACGGACCAACACGTGCTTGCCCTGGATCAACAGCAATACCATCCTCAGGGCAAGCAATACCACCAGCAACTCCAGGCAGTTGATGTGCCAACGCAGTCGTGGGCCAGTCCAAGGACTGGCGGCTGCATGCCCGTTGCACACAGTTCCCCAGCCATGCTTGGAGGTATCCGTCGTAATCACTATGTGCCTGGAGACCTGGCCTAGGGGAACTCCTGCGCGTAGGAATGCTATGTCGGACCAAGGGCTGAACAGATGGCAGCAGACCTGCGCGAAGAGCGTGCGGTGTGTGCCATGGCGCCATGCCCATCTCGCGACTCGGGTCTGAAGCCAGTGCTGAAGCGGCCTCATATGCATCAACCTGAGTGCTGTGACAGTCGCTGAGGATGTCATATGCCCCAGGAGTCTCTGTAAGGATTTGAGTGGGTCCGATGTGTTCTGCTTGAATGTATTTCAGCACCGACTGTGCGTGCTCGTTCATGAGGCATGTCTTTTCTCGGTATCTTCAATACCGAGAAAAGAGATGCTGTGAACCGGGGAGAGCTTGGTCTTTTCCCAGTTGACCCGAAGCCCCAAATGGCTGAGGTGCCTGAGCACCAGGTCCCTGTGCGCACGCAACAGGTCCCACGAGTGGGCTAGAATCAGCCAGTCATCGAGAGTTGAGGATGCGAATGCCCACTTCAACGGGGCAAGAGTGAAGATGCTGTATTGTAAGCCCAGCCCTCAAAAGCAAACCAAAGGAAGGGTCTGTGTCGAGAAAGGACCGAGACATGGAAGTACGTGTCCTTCAGGTCTACCGCCGCAAACCAATCTTGATGCCGAACGCTTGCTAAGATGCGTTTTTGCGGCAGCATCTTGAACGGGAGACTGTGCAAAGCCCGGTTCAGAACTCACAGGTTCAAGATTAGCTGCAACCTGCCACCTTTTTTGGGTATAATGAAGTAGGGGCTGTAAAACCCCTTCCTCGTCTTGGCTGGAGGAACAGGCTCTATAGCATCCTTCCGTAGGAGGGAGGCGAACTCTGCATGCGTGGCAACAGCTTTCTCTTCTCTTACCATAGTGAAGTGGACACTGTTGAACCTGGCCGGGCGCCTGGCAAACTGAATCACGTAGCTGAGTCGGACAGTCCTGATCAGCTATGGTGACGGGTTGGGGAGCGCAAGCCATGCCCCCAAGCTCCACGCGAGGGGGACCCAGGGAACAACCATGTCAGACGTACTGTCGTGTGGGGCTTGACTACAGGGCGGAGCCCGAGGTGCCACTTGTGCCTGTGCCAAGTCCAGGGACATCAAAGCATTTACCTGGCTCCTTGTGACCACTCCTGGAACAGCCTGGGAAAGGAGAGGAAGAAATTTGACCTCATAACCCGTGGAGGCCATCACATTGCAGATTTGTGCCACAGCTGGGCGCGCGGAGGTGGGAGGCGCATGGAGGTGGGAGGCCCGCCTCTGGGGCGCCGAACCTGTCAGACAGAAACTGTGCCCACTGGTCGTGGACACAGAGTGTGGGGCCCAGGAAGTGAGGAAACTGCTCTTTTCTTGAGAAAGTGGGTTTTGGGCATGCAAAATCAAAGAAAAGGGAAATAAGGATTCTCCACCCAGCCCTCCACTGGGGGAAGAAGTGGTCTTCTTACCAGCTCCTGAAGTGAAGGTTCCGGACTTCCAGGGCTGCCCGTCTCAGGGGCGTTTATAAACCTTCCTCGGGTTCTTGGTAGCTGGCCGTGAGACAGGTGTGCACCGCGACCACCTGATCTACATGAGGAATCACCGAGTACCTCCTTGCCACCCCACCGCCGAGGGTAGTGAGAGTAGAGGAGTTTGCGAATCGGGTGCGGGCAGTAAAATGTGCCCATATGTATGGGTGCCACATACCCATGCAAAATCTACACCTGTAGATCTTAAAAGGTTGCACAAAGATATACGTGTCCCACAGTGCTTCCGAATTTACTTATGAAATATTTTGACTAATTTTATACTTTCAGCTACTAATAAGAGTGTAGTAATCTGAGCTCTAATAGGTTTATTGTGTTTAAAACCAGTCCACATGTTTAGTTTTTTGCCAAACCAGCACTGAAAATGTGATATAAATCTGCAAATATGTTCTGGGCCTGATAGGTAATGTCCTTCCTTGTTCACATTTTTTGTTATATTTTTTGTTCTGTTGTCTTTAGCAGTTTTAAACCTACACTGTTTGTAATACTCATTCAAACAGTAAAGACATCACTAATGAATTACAGATTAATTTGATTTTGATTTGCATCTATCTGAGCATCTGTATTTAAATTATTCAAGGTTCACAGGTCACTCGTTTCCCTGCAATGTAGTACTGAGTAATCAGAAAATGTTCAACTCTGATCTAAATTCTAATCCTATTTGTAGTTTAGCAACTCAAAGTCCTTTCAAAGAAGAGTAATATGAAGAAAATTAGAATTATTGAATCGTTATTACCATGTTGTTTCAGACAATATGCATTGTGATGTTCTTGGAAGGATAACATTCAAGATTTCACCCTAGAAATAGCTTTTTTTTTAAGTATCCTTGACACATTTAATCATTCAAAATCTCATGAAACCTGTCAAGAGCATATCCAGACTCTAGATAATTTTTCGCCCCAAAATAAAAAGGGAAAAATACCCATTATATTTGCTCAAAGAAAACAAAGCTTTTTTTGATCGATTTTTTACAATTGTGATTTTTTTTGCATTGTAACATTATTTTCTTTTTATCTAAATAATGAGATATTTACATCATGGTAGTATTTGTTGTATTGGTTTTTTGTAGATTTGTATCTTAATACTGTAAAAAAAAAAAAAAAAAAAAAAAAAGTATGTATTACAGTACAAAGAATGAGCTTAATTATGTTACATAATGCAAGAAAAAGTCTCATTTAATATAAATTCGTGAAGACGCTTTATTCCGACCAATCATTTATTATTTGATGTTTTTTTATTTGTTTTGTTTTTCTTTTTATCCTTGTGTTTTCGGTGTTCCTTTTGACCTGGACATGTTTTTGTGAGATTAAATCAAGTTTAGCTCAGCTGTAAAGTTTATGAAATGGGTAATCTGTAAAAACACATTTGAGTTGTATACTGCCAGAAGATCAAAAGTCTCTTGTGTCACAAAACGCCCCAGTAAGATTAGAGTTGTAAATGATACTCTTACTCCATGCAGCCATTACCAAAGATAGCAAAATGCCCTCTGCTTCTCCAAGCTCTTCTTCTCCTGTTATATCAGTTGTATGGAACTTAGAGGTCATGTTTGCTGTCTTTTTGAATTCTTTCTTATCTGAGGCTTAACATAGGAGCAGTCAACCACAGGCTGTTGTGGCTGCAGGAGCTATCTGCCCCCTGCTATGCTGAGCTAATTCTGTTCAGCCTTTCACTTCACTTTAAGATGCCCCTCAGTGTCTGATTGTGCTCTGAGCTGTCCTAGAGCTAACTGAGGTGCCCTGAGAGAAAACAGAGACCAGTTTACCGGTGATGTGACGAATGAAAGGGAGGAACCATAGGGGTGTAAATGGTGGACAGAATGTATAAAACAAGCCTACGGGTGAATAATATATATATATGTGGTGGTGGTGGGGTGGTTAATACATACTTAAAAAAAAGATATGATCAATTTGAATTTAGGGTGCAGTGCAACTAAACATGCTTATACAAGGAACATGATCATTTTTGCATACCTAAACACATTTTTAGATTAAAGCTAAAGCCTGAAAAATAATGAATTACAAAGAGAGCTCTACTGTCAAACAAGATGTTTTATACTGTAGATATATGGTTGTAAACAAAGATTATTTAACTACTTCTGTAAATTAAGATATGCAAAATGAAGCCAACCTGCACACATAAAATATAATGGGAAATGCATGAGAACTCTTCCCAATTGCATTATCTGATTTGTTTTCATGTTCTTTATTTTGTATTTTGTCTGAAAGCTTATTGCATTATAAATGTGCTATGGCTGTACCATGGTAAAGTGATGGTATCAGATAGTAATACATTAGTGCTTTGATATATCATGTTTCTAAATGATTATACTATTTAAACGCCATATTATTTACATGATACTCTAAGGAACTTTATACAAATACCATGGATTAATATGACAGCATGTCCAAGAAAAAAGAAATATGCTCTCATGATGGTATGTTTAGGTACTTTTTGTGGTATCATCTTGGAGTCATAAAATTACTTGTGTCCTGCAGACTACAGATTACTTGATGATATTTGTTTTTCATCCATTAGGAAAGAAGAACTCTATTCTTCAGCATAAGGTCCAACACGACATGAATTCTGGGGTTTTGAACTATCAGGAGAGTGAAATCATCCAACAGATTGTGCAGCACGATCGAGACATGGCTCACTGCGCACACCTGATGCAGGGCCCATCTCCGCCTGCTCCTCCTTCTCCTACACCTGTAATCTGGGCCCCCTTAATCCAGGCACCTCTACAGGCTGCTGCTGCAACCACTTCAGTCGCTATTGCACTAACCCACCATCCCCATCTTCCTGCCACTCTCTTTCGACCTCCTGTTTCTGTCCTGGGGTCG